>JAOTOL010001492.1:680000-957500 GCA_034440575.1 Imbricaverruca yamaguchii
AGCATGAAAAACTGACCTAAAAACAGCTGAGACACCCTTGACCTTATAAATCACGCAAACCAGTGTTATTAATGCCTGAGGCTGTAGCAAATGTGGAGTCTTTTCAGAGAAGGTTGCGGGCATCAGAGGTTAGAGAGTGGATGACAAGCTGCGCACTCGATTTGGCTCAGTGCTAGGTCCCTATACGCTAGCTGAGGACTCATTGCTTTGATATGCAGTTGCTTTGTGTAAAGTTACTTGACCACGAATCCTGCCAAATCAGGTTACCAAACTTTCGTGGCAATATCTGCTTACCACTTGCCATTGTATCTTCAAAGGCACACTTGCAGGCTTCCTTCATCCAGTCGACTACCCTTTTTCCACAGTCCAAGACCATTCTCCAATTTTGGCGTTGCTTTCGCTCTAGAGGCGCTTTACTTCTGAAAGCATTCTTGAAAGGTCATTCTTAAAGGTTAAGATTGATAGGTCTTATTAGGTTAATTTCTTATCTGAAATACACTGGATTTCTTTTAAATTTCCGGCAAAATATTCGGAAGAGGCGTCGTATCATTTGGCAGGAACGAAGGAGTTGCGTGAGCTGCGCGGCAAGACAACGAAGAGCCAATTCTGAGCAATTCGACTTGAGCAATCGACTTGTGTAAATGCCTTACACACAACAAGCACTAGCATAGCTAATACGACGTAAAGCGTTGTCCACATTGTTGCGGTTGTGAAAACGGCGCTAATTTGATATTGGGGAGATAAAGGGCACATCGCACCCGGGGACGGGTGCGATGCTTTATCTTATGGCTTCTTCCATTTTCTGTAGCGAATGGCATACCTGTTGTAATGTTACTTTCCTATGCGTTTGCTTGCTTGTGCATTTATTTGTCATGTGCTTGTATGTTCGCGATACGCACACCCTTGTACGCATACCTGTGGTCCCCTAGCAGAAATTCACATGTGATTATGCATACATGCACACAAGGAACAATTTCACAATCCACCCGCACTTGCCGCCCTAGCCCAACTAAATTCCACCATATTGAAAGGGTCTCAATTTTGACATTGCACCGTCTCAAGTTGTATTTTTTTTCACGCAAAAGAAACGATAGACGAAGCTCACGGACCTATGAGAACGCTTAATGCTCGCACTATTTCCAGTAATTCTAGGTTGCGTCGATGCAAGTGTGAAGCGTGTCAAAATCGACATGACTGAGCCGGCGGTAACGAATCCACCTCTGATTTTTTTTTTTGCACGGCTAATTGGGGAAATTGGAGAAAAATCACCCAAATTCTGCCTCGCTCGTTGTATCAGGCAACGATAACAGCATGCTTCGAAAGATGCCCATCAGATCAGAGTCAATAGTAAGTGAGGTTTGGCGTCGGGTCATTTTCCCTATAGTTCGTCCGAGACTACGTCATTCGATTTCGATAAACAGACACTTACCGATATTTCCACTGAACTCCATCGGTAAAATAATGTGCTGTTTAAAGCATGCAGCTGGCTGGTTTAGCGGCAGCAAAACAAAGCAGTACGTAAACAAATCATCTGGGAATCTGGGAAGCATTCATGCATCGTGGGTTTCACTGCAAACTTCCGAATTGCAGAGTTCAATCAAGCATATCGCTTGATTGTTCGCATGTTTTTCGGAAGTTGGACGCGGGAAGGCCCGCAAGTCGGTCCGTGGCTGTGGCCGGGCACCGCGTGTAGGTAAGACCGGACACACGTGTGGGTAAGACCGGACACCACGTGTGGGTAAGACCGGACACACGTGTGGGTAAGACCGGACACCACGTGTGGGTAAGACCGGACACCACGTGTGGGTAAGACCGGACACACGTGTGGGTAAGACCGGACACCACGTGTGGGTAAGACCGGACACACGTGTGGGTAAGACCGGACACACGTGTGGGTAAGACCGGACACCACGTATGAGTAAGACCGGACACACGTGTGATACGGCCGGACACCACGCTTGGGTATGACGGATACCACGTGTGGTAAAGCCGGATATCGCGTGTAGGTAAGGCCGAACACACGTATGGATAAGACCGAACATACGCGTGGGTGAGACCGGACATACGTTTGGGTAAGACCGAACATACGCGTGGGTGAGACCGGACATACGTGTGGGTAAGACCGAACTTACGCGTGGGTGAGGCCGGACATACGTGTGGGTAAGACCGAACATACGCGTGGGTGAGACCGGACATACGTGTGGGGAAGACCGAACACACATTGTGGGTAGCACCGAACACGTGTGTGGGTAAGAACGAGCACACGTGTGGGTAAGACCGGACACGTGTAGGTGAGACCGGACAAACGTGTGGGTAAGACCGGACACCAGGTGTGGGTAATAAGAGACACACGTGTTGGTAAGACCGGACACTACGTGTGAGCAAAGCCGGTCTGTCGGTGGGTACGTGCAGGTACGACCGGACACCGCGGTTTGTACTTTCGTAAACGGGTACTGCGCAGTCCAGGCGAAGTTTTGCCATGCAACAAAACGCCTTATTCTGGTTGACAACCACGTCGCAATAAAGCGTCCAGAATGTGCAAATAAGCTTCGGGTCTCGTCGCATGTTTACGAATACACAAGACGTATTCGTGCATAGCTCGTGCATATTGACGTGTCTATCAGTGATTCGTACGAGTGTACATACAAGCATGCAAGAACACCATGTCTCGTCGGGAACAGATACGTAGCACGCGAGACATCTCGCGGATATCTATGCCTGATGGTGATGCGAATAGTGCACGGTTATGTAACAAAAACCATGGATGGCCAAATATGGTGTGGCAACCATTAAACTTACACAGAATTCCAGAAAACAGAATAACCCGTGTTCATCATCGCACTTGAACTCTCGTTCCACGCTTCGGTTGGAAAGAGTTCTCAATTATTACCTATCCAACGAAAACAAACAAACACGTTCAGTGTTACTCGAGATTACCTAACGATAGGCGACCAAGACGAGTTAAAAAAAATCAAGGTCACCCGCTGAAGTCGTGTGTCAGAGTGACGTGGGAATATGGGACGTCCTGCGATCTGAGGCGAACTAACACCGACAACCACACGGTGGCAGGCTGGCCAAGCTCAACAAACAACACCACTACACGGTGGCAGGCTGACGGAGCCCAACAAACAACACCACCACACGGTGGCAGGCTGGCCAAGCTCAACAAACAACAACACCACACGGTGGCAGGCTGGCCGAGCCCAACAAACAACACGACCACACGGTGGCAGGCTGACCAACCTGTCAGGCGAGCTATGAATTAGCCTTGAGCCGGCCGAAGTAGTGGGAGCCGTTGCGCACAGGAACACTATCGATCTGTGGCTGCAGTACTGTGCCCGGTGTTGCATCGCAGACGCCGGCTGCACCACGGACTGTGGCATCGGTGCCAGTCACGGTCACAGGCAATGGCACGCTTCCGGCCCACCACGTCAGCAGGTACCGAGCTAGTTACACGTGGTCTACCGAGAAGGCAGTGTTGACGGAATGGACGGGTGTAGAGTAGATCAGCACGGCAAGATCTACTGCATAGAGCTAGATTAAGGCTGATGCATTTGTAAAGCCACCGATTACATACTACCGCTCGCCGGGCCGGCCACCAATTTCACCTTCTTCGGGCCAGGAATGTGGGGCAGGGCCTTTGTAAGCCCAAACCTCACCAACGCCCCTTCCACGTAAGCTAGGATAAAATGCAGGATAAAATCGTTAGAGAACTCTTGGCAAGGAGAACCTGAAGGATATCTGACATTTGAATCTTTCCGGTAATGAGGCCACCGGGGTCATACTAGATAAACATACGGACCTCGACTTAAATCGGTGGAATTGGCTTTCAAAATGCAGATCCTGCTTTCCTTAGGCATTTGTTTTCTCAGGAACTAACCTCGATGAGTGTGTGCATATTTATATTAACATCAAGATAGGATAGGCCAGATTGAGTTAGGCAAGACCAGGCTTGAAAACGAGACTCTGAACTATGCGTATTGGAGAACAGAGAACATATAATTGACAAGCTAATATAGTCTAGAGCATATATCACAGCTAATTTCTCAATTTTCGGTTATACTGGGGCCATTAAGTTCATATAGGTCAATCCAGCGGCATGACCTTTTCGTAGGAAATAGCTTGGAAAATACAAATGCACATGCCTCTGCTTGATATCCGAAAATCCTGAGGTTGGGTCAAGTAATTTCATTGAATATCCCCGATGCATCACTTTCAAAGTGCACAACTTCTGCTCCAAAGAAGGACTGGTATGATACTGAAGCATCTTCGCGAACTGTTCAGTTTTTGACCTAGTGGCATGACCATAGGTCACGCTGAGGCAATAAATAGTTTGATAAAACTATCATTTCAGCCTTCGCGTAGGCGTCCACTGCTTGGAAAGTAATTCCATTGGAAGATCAAATGAGGAAAAAAAGATCAGATAACACGAGGTTGAGTCATCTCAGGTCATTGGTTGCCCATCCAATACCACGTCCCACGATTTGGGAGTCGCTGAAATCGAATGCAGACATGGTTTTACGAGGAACAGCAGCATTATATATTGGATGGCATTATGTACATGTGTACAATATGCATGATACATGACCTGATGTTGTGTCGCTAGCATCGTACATATTCAAACCAGAATGCTTATTACATCATCTTTATCAATTTCCGAGAGATGATGACCCTAAATTATATTTTTTCCACCCAATTGTGAAAAAAGTGGACATTGACCTGATCTCATGTCCGATCAGATCAGCTCTGCGTCTACTCATGCAGCCGCTATTGCGGACAACCCTGAGGGGTTATCTCGAGTGCCTCTCTTCCTCTTGGCCTGGCGAGGTTTAGGAGAACAGTTGGAAGATGGATTATCAAGACCACATGGGAAAATAAGCTACAAGAAGGCAGCATTCATGTCTGGAAAGCCAACATAGCGCCGGATCATCACCAGCGCATAGTCACGCCACACTAAGCTTGGGATGAGGACTTTCGTCACCAGTGCATGGCCACGCCATACAAGATCACCAGACCGTATCGAATTCTATAACCAGTTTCCGTCATGAGTGACATTGGTAAAGCACGTTCAGCACCGGTGACAATTTAGGACAAGGCTAGCTGCTTAGCGTTCAGCTGGTGAAACACCGCCAGCAACCAGTGTATTGCACTGGTCGTCGTGATAACATAAACATCTTGCTCAAACGACGTCAACAGCCAAACGCAGCTCACTTCTGCCGGCGTGTGACGTCATCACATGACGTCAATGTGACATCATCACTGACTAGCATGTTCACATTGCAGCGACACGTCCTCTCTGTACCAGCCGCGACTGTGGCGGCCGTAGTAGTACCGCGAGTCCGCGAGTACCGCAACACCCGGCGGGTCCGTGGGAATATGGTCGTGAGGCCGCTCTCGTACCGCGCCGAGGTGGAGTAGGATCAGACGCCGGCAGCCAGAAGTGGATGCGACATCACATACACAACGAAGAACCGTTACTATAACACCGGCATTGGTACATGATCAATCGTAGCACACAACAAAGCGCAGACGTCGTCATTCCTAGCCTTTCTTCACCGGACCGACACATCCATCCTATCGGTGATTGCTGCTTTCTTTTTGTTTCTTCCCGCAGCTACCGACAGACGTTGGACGCTGACTGCCATAAGCAAGACTAAACCCAGCGTGAGCGACTGCCACCACCACCACCATCCTCCCCGTCCGAATAACCACCCTCAACGGTGCACTCGCCGCACGAAATATATATATATATATATATATATATATATATATATATATATATATATATATATATATAATATATATATATATATATATATATATATATATATATATATATATATATACATATATATATATATATATGTATATATATGCCGTGATTATGCCGCGATTACGCACGACAATGCAGCAGGTGTGGCCGCAGTAGCTGACTGTTCCCATCGCAGCCGGGTTTCGTCACACATCTATGTAGCGTTTGTTGGCCTGGCGATGGGACTCTGGTGCGGGGCCCGGCGACGGCCGAGCACAGGACAACTTTGTCGTCCATTGATGACCAGCGTCTCTCCTCTCTCTCTGCATTTGTTCACTTGGACTTGATTCATCCACTACGCAAATATATATATTATATATATATATATTTATATCTGTATATATATATATATATATATATATATATATATATATATATATATATATATATATATATACAGATCAGTAGCGTCGCCACGAAAATCTTCCAGGAGGCAAGATCGAAAGGAGGCCTCCTATTGTTTTAGGCCCTTAGTATGGTTCTGGAATTGGAAACATGATTTCATATTAATGCACTGTTTGTTCTTGACATGGTGCATTATTTACTCAACACGCAAAAGCAATAATTTTTTTCGCTGAAAACTTGGACATACCAAGGTATAAATAAGTAATATGTGGATAAATACCTAAGTGTCAAAACCAACTAACGTCTCAATGTTTTTTTTTAACGGAAGAATCTTCCCGCTGGCCTCTAGATTGCAGCGAGGCTGATGCTAAGCATATCTTTCAGGCATCTCCCATTGATCAACCCACCGTTATGTCCTCCAAGAATAACTGAATATAGCTAGATTCATCACTACTGTTATTTATTACCACCAGCTTGATGCCCTAAGCAAAGCTTAAGCGATCATTTCTCAGTCCTAGGACGATAATTTCGCGAAGGTGACAATAAGAATCTAAGACAATAAGGGGTTACATTGGTTTTCTGATCGGAATCTTAGGAATTTGCGAATTTGTATAAGACTTGGTGCTGGTTGGAAGGCACCTGCCAAACAAGTTAAAATAACAAATTCTTCGCAAATTAATTCACGCGCCTGGGATTTCGACCGCAATTTTGTTAAAGGGGACTTATCGAAATGACATGATTAGTGATCAACTATATTCTCCTGTGGAGGGGCCTAATTTACCACTATCTTTCCTGATTCGTCGGATTTCAACCCTAACTCTCCCACCCAATTCTACGGTTTTATTTTGGTATCCCTTGATAAATCAACTCACACTGCTGAAATTACACCCATACCACAACAACCGGATCGGTATCCGAAAATGTCATGCTGGAGCCCTCCATAAAGAGGGATTCCCAAAAAATAAATGTCAGGGTCGGTAAAATGACTCTGAAACACAGAACATATTACCAGATGCCTTCACAAATTGTGTACGCTGCCGAGAAAAAAAAAACCGAATCTCGAAAAATCGAGATGGGATACAAATACATGGCGCCAGGGTCTCGAAATCTTGGGCCGGAATTCGACTTTTAAGAGAACAAAAAAAAATCAGAAAAGATCCACAAAAATAGCATTGAGCCCAGAAAACTGGCGTTGGGTAACCGGAACCACGCGCCTGGGAGCGATAAGTCAGGCTGGGTCACAGAAAATCGCACCGAACCCCAAAAACCGAACGCCCACAAATGTGCGTTAGAAGCCCCAAATAAACACAGCAGGACCCCAAGAGCAACGAGGTCCGAAAATACAACTGACCTCTGAAGCACACAATCTCCCAAAAAGTGGTAGGGCCTCGAAACATGCGTTGCAGCCCTATATAAACCTACATGGAGCTCTAAAAAAAATACACTGGAAGCTCTCAAGGCACGCAGGGACCATGCCAACGCACAAGGGTCTGAAAAAAGTGACTAGAACCACAAAAGGCAAAATGGTTCCAAATCGAACAAAGGGACCAGGGGTTAAATAAGCACATCGGGATTTTAGAACACGTAAAAATATCCTCGGTGCATAAAAAGCAACAAGCCCCTAAAACGAGCAGGAATTTAGAAAATGTATTAAACCCCTAACTTGAATTTACAATATATTACCCATCACTTTGAAATGTAAAATTTCCCAATTTCAGACATTCCAGTTCATATCACCCGATCGCCACGACGCCAATGTCAGTGCACGTGCGCGCATTCGGCGCATTGGCAACACTTCGTGCGATGTTACGGTTTCTGCTAGGCCTTTTCCCTTTTGCTAATTACTGTCACATGATAAACTTACGCCATATTTGACATGCTGTAATGCTTAGTATGGGCGCTCACTGCGAAAAGTCGAGTAATTAAATCCGATCATTAATTTTCTACTTCCCACATTTTCTGGTAGTTATGAAGTGCAGATTCCGTTCAGCTTTGACGCACCTGATATCTTTGCTGCTATCCTCTCAGAATGGCTGTCGAACCGAGGCCCTTCCTTAGTGTTCTTTGTTGGACCCGCTGCGTCTTTCTGCGCAGCGGCCTAATGCATTTTCTAAACCCCTCCTCGTTTCAGTGTGTTGTTGCTTTTTTGGGCACCGATTATTTTTTATGTGTCAGGGCGTTTTAGAAGATTCCGATGTCTTCATTTAACGCCCGGTGCCTTTGTTGGTTTTGGAACCATGTTGCCATTTGCGGCCCCAGACTCTTTTCAGGCCCTGGTGTGTCCTTATGACCTCTGTGTGCCATAAGAGCTTCTTGTGCATTTTTTTTTAGAGGTCCAGGCATGTTAAGGCCCTGTCGCTTTTTGGGAGACTATGTGCGTTTTGGAGGGCCAATTGTATTGTCGGCCCTCATTGTGCTCTTAGTTTCCTGTTGTGTTCATTTGGGGCTTCTGATGCACGTTTGCAATGCTCCAGTACGATGTTGTGCCTTTGGTGCGGTGCTTCCTAGCCCCAGCGCGATTTATCGCTCCCAGACGCGTGGTTCCTGGAACCGAACGCCAGTTTTTTGGGCTCAACACGATTTGTGTTAATTTTTTTTAATTTTTTTTTGTAAATTCCGAATCCCGGCCTTATTTTTCGACTCCCGGACTCGACGTTTTCGCATCCCACCACGATTTTTTAAAAATACGGTATGTTTTTTTTAGTGCCATGCGCAATTTGTGAAGGCATCTGGTAGCATGTTCGGTGCTCCAGAGCCATTTTCGTGAACCGGACATTTATTTTGTTGAATCCATTCTTATTTTGGAAGGCTCCAAAATTGATTTTTTTTCTCGGATACCGATTCGGATTTTGTGGTCACGTTGTTCTTACGTGTGGGCATAGACGCCAATTTTGTGGAGCTTCGACGGGACTACCGATGGGTATTGTGGGTCCCGAGGGCGACATTTTGGGGGACAGATTCGAGTTTGTGGGAAACGTTGCACTTAACTGTTACCCAATGCGATTTTGGCGGTTCCTATTGCAAGTTTTCGAACCTCGGAACGAGTTTTCGGGGGTCCGAAGTACTTATTTGGAGACCCCTGCGCGAATTCTGGTGGACCGACGCGAATTTTGGTGGCCCCAGCGCGAGTTTAAGAGCCCCGGCACGATTCTTGGGAGCTTATGCCTTTCAGGATAGAAGGGGCATTTGCCCCTTTGATATGCCACTGCGGGCACTGAAGGAATATGTTTTTGTCCGAGAGTGACATTCCGGTTAAGAATTGGTTTTTGGAGCAGCTACAACTTTTGGGGCCCGATGCACACCTTCTGGGCCTCCAGGGTGATTTTCAATGGCCGCGACGCGATTTGTTTTATATAGTCCAATGTGATCTTTTGGGTCCCGACGTCATTTGTTTGGATCCCTAGCGCGAACTTTAGCTGCCTCGACACTTTTTGGGGTCTCTTAGTTTTTTTGGCGCTATTGTTGGGCCCCAGAGTTGGAGTGTTTTTGTGTTTTCTTGTGTGTCTTTGTGTGTTTTTCAGAGTTGGACCCGTGTCCGGAGTGTTTTTTGTTGCTCCGGCGTCACTTGTTTCGGTCACAATGAGACTGTTGTGGAATGGTACGACCCGTCATGCCACTAGATTGATGGTCTGGTCGTACATTTTTGGGTCACCCAGGCTCAGTGTGATTTTCAGGGGCCCCGGCAGGATTTTTTGGGTCCATATCGTAAGTTTGAAACATCCCGGCACGACTTCTACCATTTCTTAGGTTTTTTTGCAAATTATAGGCCTCATCTCGCGCCATAAGTATATGGCCACAATTTCCTGGAGCCTCTTTACCGGTTTTCAACATCTTATGTCCTACCCTCCTCCAGATTCAATGTCCCATCTCTCGTCTTGAAGGGCCCTCTCTTACATCCTCTTACATCCTGGGGCCCTTTACCATGGAATGGGGCTTCCTCTCGTGTCCCAGGGGCATTATCTGCAAAATTAGGGGCCTCCTGCCACACCTCGGGGCCTCCTCCTTTATCCTGCAAAGCCTTACCAGTCTTGAGGGAATCTTCAATTTTGGAAACCTCACACCCCTTCATACCTGTTACTACCCCCATCTTAAGGGCCTCCTCTCATTTTCTTGAAAATATTTCCAGTCTTCGGGCCCTCATTCAGTCCTGGAGACCTACTCCTTTTTGGGGACTCCTCTCGAGTCCGGCAGGACCCTCATCTTTCTTATAGTTCTTTCTTTCAAATTAAGGGCCTCCTCTCACGTCTTGGGGACCTCTTGCTCTGCGTTTTGATTCGAACTTCGCCTATCTGAAGGGTGGTATCTTATCTCCTGGTGGACTCCTCTTCTCTCCCAGGTTCCTCCTCTTTCAAACTATACACAACCATTCCTATGTCAGTGGCGTCGTTATTTCCCGGCGACCTTTTGGGCCATTTGCGAGCCTTCTTTTCCGCCTGGGAGCTATCTCTCTTATCCAATGGCCTTTTTCTCCAATTTTAGGGCTCCTCGTTCACCATAGGTGTTATTTCCAATCTTGTGTCGTCCTCTTCCGAATTAGGTGCCTCCTGTCATGTCTCTGTATCATCCTTTTCTATCTTGGTGGAACCTTACTCGTTTTGGTGCCTATTTTTGCGTCTCCGAAACCTCATCTCAAATCCACTGACTTTCTTTTCCGTCTTAGGGCCTCTTCTCATTTGCTGGAGCCTCCCTTCCCGTATTGGGCCTCCTTTGCAATTATGGGTGCCTCCGCGCCACTTTTTGGCAATCTCTTGATTTCTGGGGCCTCCTACCCTCCCCTAGGTAACTACTTTTTAAAATTATGGGACTCCTTTCACGTCTTGAAGGCATCCTCATCTGTGTTTGAAGCCTCATTATCCTCTTAGCAGGTTGCTATTGCGTCCTAGTCCTAAATCGTCTCCTCTAAGGTACTCATCCTGTAAAATGTGGGCCTCATCTAGCTGGTCTCAGTGGCCTTCTCTCATTCATAGGGGAACCTTCTTACCCATCTTGGGGCTCCCTCTTGCGTCCGGATAAATATCTCTTTTTATTACTTTCTATTGTAGGGTCCTTGTCTTCCATCTTGGTGACCTCGTTTTCCAAATTAAGAACATCTTGCCACCCATCAGAAGCCCTCTCATGTAACCCTTGGTGGCTTCCTGCCCGTCTCGGTGACATTCTTTTCGTCCTGGAGGTCTCTTTTCCGTCCTGGGGGCCTCCTTTTCGTCCTGAGGGCCTCCTCACAATCTCTGTTCTATGTCTCTTATAGGAACCTGACTATATTTCCTGGGG
The DNA here is from genome assembly GCA_034440575.1 of Imbricaverruca yamaguchii. NCBI lineage: Eukaryota > Metazoa > Arthropoda > Thecostraca > Neoverrucidae > Imbricaverruca > Imbricaverruca yamaguchii. The sequence goes on from JAOTOL010001492.1 coordinate 691,426, forward strand.
TCCCCGTTGTCAGTCTTGGATCCTCTTTGACAGCATCATCTTCTGTCCCGTCTGGCTCCTTGCTCACATTTTTGCCCTATGCATTTCCGAATAGTGGTCTCCTCAAATTACAAGGGGCGTCCCCCCAAGTCCCAAGGCAAGGGGTGGAGACGATTTCCCCCGCTGCCCCACCCCAGTGGCGACGTCCCTGCTCCGAAACCTCATAGCACATCTACCGGCTTTCTTTTCCGGCTTAAGGCCTCCTCTCATTTCCTTGGGCTACCCTTCCCGTATTGAGACTCCTTTGCAATGTTGGTGGCCTCCGTGCAAATTTTTGGTACTCTCTTGATTTATGGGGCCTCCTAGCCTCCCCTAGGTGACTTCTTTGCAAATTAGTGACTTCCTCCTGGACGCCCCTAATTTGTAGAACCTCCTTTTCTTCCTGGGGACCTCCTTTTCGTCCTGTGCATCTCCTGTTCATCCTGGGGCTTTCTTTTCATCCTAGGGGCCTCCTTTTCGTCCTGGATCCTCCTTTTCGTCCTGGGACTCCTTCTCATCCTGGGGGCCTCCTTTTCGTCCTGGGGGCTTCCGTGTCAGAGTTTGGCACTCTCTTGATTTCTGGGGCCTCCTACCATCTCCTAGGTGACTTTTTTTTCTTCAAATTATGGGCCTATTAGACAAAAGATTAGCGCAACTATGAGCCACATGGGCCCGGGGTTTTAGCCCCCCTCCCCTTTGAGACCCCCCCCCCCCCCCCTTTTTCCCCCCCCCCCCGAAAAAATCTTGGTTGCTCTCTGTACATTCAACCAGTTGCCCACCAAATCTGTCAATCAGCCCTCCCTGAAATACTGAAAAGCAAGCCCTCTATTCTTATAATGATTGTCGATGCTGTTTTAAAGATGTTCAATGTGCTGCTGCTGACAATGGTTTCTGGCAGCTGGTTCCAGTGTTCTACTTCCCTGTTGGTGAAGAAAGTCTGTCTTAACCTTGTTTTGCTGTGGTTAACTTTAATTTTGAACTTATGACCTCTAATTGCACCATTTATGTTAAATTCAAATATTTCCACAAGATATACCCTCTCCAGACCATGGACAAATTTAGAGACCTCGATGAGATCTCCTCTCAGCCTTCTATATCTAAGTGAAAACGTATTCAATTTCTTCAATCTTTCCTCATACGCCAGGTTGCTTATACCATTAACCATTTTGTAGCCCTCTTTTGTACTCTCTCTAAAAGCCAACAATCTTTTTCATAGCTAGGAAACCAAGCTTGGATGCACTATTCCAAATGTGGACTGATGACTTTTTCATAGCTAATGTGGCCTGAATGTGGCCTGAATCTTTTTCATAGCTAGCACAGTAAAGCTTCCTGATGACTTTCTCACTTCTGTATGATACATTCCTATTGATTTCCCCAAGCATTCTCAGTGCCTTCTTCCTGGCTTCCTTGGTCTGTTCTGATGCCCCCAATTTTGTGTTTAGAATAACATCTAAATCCTTCTCCTGTTGAGTCATTGATAGCACTTGGCCACCCATCAAGTATGGAGCCTTCATATGCTGCTTACCTACATGCATGATTTTGTACTTATCAAAATTAAATTTCATTTGCCATTTTTCGGACCACTTCACAAGTTCGTCTAAGTCTTTTTGCAGCGAGATATGCTCATTTTGACCTGTTTTTGCCCTAAAGACCTTCAAATCATCCGCAACTTTCAAAACTTTACTGCTTATACCACTTTCAATGTTATTTACAAATATAATGAACAGTAGTGGCCCCAGTACTGACCCCTGGGGGACAGCACTAAGAACATTTTGGCGTGATGACTTTGTACCATTCAGCATCACTCTCTGCTGTCTACCTGAAAGCCACAACTCTATCCATTTTAAGATGCTACCTGGAATACCATGGACCTGAAGCTGTATCATTAACCGTTTATGGGGTACCTTGTCAAAGGCCTTGCTAGAGTCAAGATATGCTACATCAACCTGATTTCCCTGATCAAATTGTTCTGTGGCGAAGTTCAAAAAGTCCAAGAGATTTATGAGACACGGTCGTCCTTTTCTAAACCCATGTTGAGTATCTCGAATCAATTTGTTTCCTTCAAGATAACTAACCATTCTACCCTTGATAATTGATTCGAGTCCCTTGCAGACTAGGAATGTGAGACTTACTGGCCTATAGTTTTCAACTTTCCCTCTTTCTTCTTTCTTGAAAATAGGAACTACATTTGCCCTACTCCAATCTGTTGGAATTTCATTCTGTGAAACTGATCTAAAAAATATTATGCTAAGTGGAAATGCCAGCTCCTTTTCAGCTTCCCGCAATACCCTAGCATAAATTTCATCAGGTCCTGCTGCCTTGTTTGGCTTTATTTTCCTGATATGATTGTAAACAACATCACTATGAATGAAATCAACATCATTTATCAGATCACATGTCACTGAACTATGGTGTACGGTCGGCAGATTGGTCATATCTTCCAATGTAAACACTGATTTAAACTGCTTGCTCAGCTCATCAACCATCTCACTATCCTCACCCAATTTAGTCCCATTTACTTCCAGTGGACCTATTGTCCTATCCTTTGTTTTATTTTCTTGATATGGTCACTTATTATCCTTGATAATTTCCCCTACATGTGCCTTGAATCTAACTATGTTATGGTCACTTCTTCCCAGAGTTTCGCCTACAGTCAAGTCTTGAACCAAGTCACTTAAATCCGAGAATACAAGGTCCAAGAATGAACCATGCCTGGTAGGTTCCGATACAAACTGGTGTAAGAACAGGTCCTCTTCAAGGCATTTCCTAAACATTTTGCATGGTGGGGAGCCAACACCAGCATTTTCATATCCTTTTAGATTAAAGTCACCAAGAATGAGGCACTTCCTCCGAAAGTTTCTACTGATTTCCTCACAAATCACCTTATCAAGCTCCAGTTGCTGAGAATGTGGCGGGGTTCCTGATCGGTAGAAAGCTCCTATCCTCGGTGTATTGCTGTTGCCTTTTCCCACAGTGACATCAAGCCAATGGACTCCACAGACACATTATTGTCCCCACCTGCTACTTTTTGAGAACTGAATAAGCTATTCACATAGAGCATTACACCACCCCCTTTCACTGATTGACCCCTATTGCACGAATACATATTGTATCCCTGGATCTCATAGTCCTGCAAGTTATCTCCAGAATAGCCTTCACTGACCCATGCCTCCGTAATGCAAACAAAATCTGGTTCCTCCTCAGAAACATAACACTTGAACTCATCAAATTTGAATCGGGTACTCTGAGCATTAAACATCATGCACTTAACAAATGCTCTATAACCACCTTTGGCTTTTTCATGCTGAGGAGTTCTTTTATCACTAGATGAACCATCACTCTGCCTTCTTGAACTACTGCAGTTGCCGCCAGGTCTCAAGGTGGAAGGAGGTTCGCCACTGGAGCTCCAGGTTTCCAGATAAGTCGTTGCAGAACTGGGCAGTACTTTAGTCTAAGCTGTGTATAGGTGTTTAGCAATTACTTCTGTGATTATATTTCATTAGTTTTTACCTTATAAGCATTTTCGTAGCACGCAAACCATACTATATTAACCTAGCGACGCCGCCGTGTGCGCCATCTTTGCTTTCGGCGTGTTCTCGACGCTTCGATTTCTGTAGTAGGAGATATTACAAGTGTGTAGATTTCATAAGTACATTAGACAACATTCATACTATCCTAACATACATTATTTATTTTTTGGTGTGCATAGGGTGTTTGGTGTTGAAGTTGAAGATAGTTTAAATTAGTAGTAAGTTGGGGGTATTCATAAGTGATGTGCGCCATCTTTGCTTTCGGCGTGTTCTCGACGCTTCGATTTCTGTAGTAGGAGACATTACAAGTGTGTATATTTCACAAGTACATTAGACAACATTGATACTATCCTAACATACTTCATTTATTTTTTGGTGTGCATAGTGTGTTTGGTGTTGAAGTTTAAGATAATTTAATTAGCAGTAAGTTGGGGGTATTCATAAGTGCTGTGTGACTGTTCATTTTTCTGTCTAGCCATAAGTCCTACTTGTGTTGAAGAAAATTAGATTAGACATCTTGTGTATTTATTTAATTTAAAAAACAAAACAAACAAAAAAAAAAAAAAAAAAAACAAACAATTGTTTAATAGTTTCTCCTTTTCCTGAGGCACTCAGATAATAAACTGACAGTATAGGAGGTAGGGATTTATAGTGAATGATAGTTAGCTTTTTTGTCGGTTGTTTAGCGAGTTAATTTGAATCTAAATCTAGGCATAAGCTGCAGCGTTTAGGATGGTTTCGACCAGGATGCAGGCACTAGAGGAAGAAATTAGGACCCTTAAGGCAGAGGTTTCCAATCTCAAGGCTGCCCTTGTTGCACAGGGTAGGCAAGATAAAGCAACAAGGGGTCACTCCGTAGCAGGGATATCATATGCCCAGGTGGTCGCAGGCCACCAGGTAGCTGAGGCTTCCCCTACTGTGGAGGTGGCTGGGATCTCTCAGGAGGGGAGTTTTAATAGTGAAGAGAGGAGGGGTAGTTCTGGTAGGTCACAGGAGGGGAAGTGGCATGAGGTCAGGGGGTGGAGGATTTGGAGACGCGAACCTAAGGAAAAGGTTAGTGAGTGGCAGGTGGCAGGTGGTAGGAGCGGGAGGAAGTCTAGCCAACCGGCCCAGCGGGCAGGTATAGTAACAACAAATATGTTCCAGGCATTGGATGACTGCCCCCAGGATAGCAGTAGTAAGGAGTCAGTGCTGGTCATAGGAGACTCTCGTGTGCGATATTTAGAGCGGATATTTTGTAAAGGTAGGAGGGACAGGAGGTGCATCACCAGGCCTGGTGCCAAGGTGAAGGACCTGGTACCTGCGGTGGCACAGGTCACCAGTGATCACCAGTTTAACACAGTCATAGTGCATGTAGGGGTAAATAACATAGGTCAGACTAGGAGTGAGGAGCTTCTGCGGGAGTACAGGGCCCTTCCGGCCACCCTCAAGGGTACCAATAGAGTCATTATAACAGGAATTTTGCCTAGGGCTAGAGGCAGCTAACCCCAGGGTAGGAAAGCTCTGCCATGAGCTAGGTTTTACATTTGTAGACGAGTGGAGCAGGTTTTATGCATCGTGGGACCTCTATCAGAGGGATGGCCTGCACTTTTCTGAGAAGGGGGTCCATGTGTTAGGCAAAGTATACGAGCATGTCCTTCAGGGAAACTAGGAAATGGGGTGGGGAGGGATCACATTGCATTGCCAACTCAGGAATATTCCAATAGTGTCAGCCAAGGCAATAGAACCTCAAAGTCTGCAAATAGGGACAGCAGCAACTCAAGGGGACAGAGTTATAGTTCATCTAGTGATAAAAGAACTCCTCAATATGAAAAAGCGAAAGGTGGTTATGGAGCATTCGTTAAGTGTATGATGTTTAATGCTCAGAGTATCCGTTCCAAATTTGATGAGTTCAAGTGTTATGTTGCTGAGGAGGAACCGGATTTTGTTTGCATTACGGAGGCATGGGTCAGTGAAGGGTATTTTGGAGATAACTTACAGGACTATGAGATCCAGGGATACAATATGTTTTCGTGCAATAGGGGTCCAGCAATGAAAGGGGGTGGTGTAATGCTCTATATAAATAGCTTATTCAGTTCTCAAAAAGTAGCAGGTGGGGATAAAAATGTGTCTGTGGAGTCCATTTGGCTTGATGTCACTGTGGGAAAAGGCAACAGCAATACTCTTAGGATAGGAGCTTTCTACCGATCAGGAACCCTGCCACATTCTCAGCAACTGGAGCTTGACAAGGTGATTTGTGAGGAAATCAGTAGAAACTTTCGGAGGAAGTGCCTCATTCTTGGTGACTTTAATCTAAAAGGATATGCAAATGCTGGTGTTGGCTCCCCACCATGCAAAATGTTTAGGAAATGCCTTGAAGAGGACCTGTTCTTACACCAGTTTGTATCGGAACCTACCAGGCATGGTTCATTCTTGGACTTTGTATTCTCGGATTTAAGTGACTTGGTTCAAGACTTGACTGTAGGCGAAACTCTGGGAAGAAGTGACCATAACATAGTTAGATTCAAGGCACATGTAGGGGAAATTATCAAGGATAATTTGGTAAAGATTCCAAATTTCAACAGAGCAGACTTTAACGGCATGAGAGCGGCTTTAAGTGCCATCAGATGGGAAGAAGAATTCTCCAATTTAAATGCCTGTGAAATGTGGGAAAAGTTCAAATCTTACTTGAAGGAAACTCCGATTAGACATGTCCCCCAAAAGCAAAGACGCAAAAGAAGGGTAGGAAAGCCAGCATGGCTTACACCAGACGTGATAAAAGCACTTAAGGCTAAGAAAACTGCATTTAGAGTTTTTAAAGAAGCCTCAAATGTCGTTAATCTAAAGGCGTATCGAAAAGCTAGAGACACTGTGAAGCAAAAAACCAGGGCAGCAAAGCGAGTAAAAGAACTGGATTTAGCTAGAAACTGTAATGGGGACAGTAAAAAGTTCTTTAGTTTCTACAAGCTGAGTAAAGTTTCTAGCACAATTGGTCCACTGGAAGTAAACGGGACTACATTGGGTGAGGATAGTGAGATGGTTGAGGAGCTGAGCAAGCAGTTCAAATCAGTGTTTACATTGGAAGATATGACCAATCTGCCGACCATACACCATATATCAGTGACATGGGATCTGACAAATGATGTTGATTTCATTGATAGTGATGTTGTTTACAATCATATCAGGAAAATAAAGCAAAATAAGGCAGCAGGACCTGACGAAATTTATGCTAGGGTGTTGCGGGAAACTGAAAAGGAACTGGCATTTCCACTTAGTATAATATTTTGTTGACCAGTTTCACATAATGAAATTCCAACCGATTGGAAAAGGGCAAATGTAGTTCCTATTTTCAAGAAAGGAGAAAGAGGGAAAGTTGAGAACTATAGGCCAATAAGTCTCACATCCCTAGTATGCAAGGTACTCGAATCAATTATCAAGGATAGAATAGTTAGTTATCTGGAAGGTAGCAGATTGATTCAAAATACTCAACATGGGTTTAGAAAAGGACGATCGTGTCTCACAAACCTCTTGGACTTTTTGAACTTCGCCACAGAACAATTTGATCAGGGAAATCAGGTTGATGTAGCATATCTTGACTTTAGTAAGGCCTTTGACAAGGTACCCCATAAACGGTTAATGATACAGCTTCAGTCCCATGGTATTGCAGGTAGCATCTTAAAATGGAGAGTTGTGGCTTTCAGATAGAGAGCAAAGAGTGATGCTAAATGGTACAAAGTCATCATGGCAAAATGTTCTTAGTGGAGTCCCCCAGGGGTCAGTACTAGGGCCATTACTGTTCATTATATTTGTAAATAACATTGAAAGTGGCCTAAGCAGTAAAGTTTTGAAATTTGCGGATGATTTGAAGGTCGTTAGAGCAATAACAGGTCAGGATGAGCATATCTCGCTGCAAAAAGACTTAGACGAACTTGTGAAGTGGTCCGAAGAATGGCAAATGAAATTTAACTTTGATAAGTGCAAAATCATGCATGTAGGTAAGCAGCATATGAAGGCTCCATACTTGATGGGTGGCCAAGTGCTATCAGTGACTCAACAGGAGAAGGATTTAGGTGTTATTCTAAACACAAAACTGGAGGCATCAGAACAGACCAAGGAAGCCAGGAAGAAGGCACTGAGAATGCTCGGGGAAATAAATAAGAATGTATCATACAGAAGTGAGGAAGTGATCAGGAAGCTTTACTGTGCATACGTCAGGCCACATTTGGAATACTGCATCCAAGCTTGGTCTCCTAGCTATGAAAAAGATTGTTGGCTTTTGGAGAGAGTACAAAAGAGGGCTACAAAAATGGTTAATGGCATAAGCAACCTGGCATATGAGGAAAGATTGAAGAAATTGAATATGTTTTCACTTAGATATAGAAGGCTGAGAGGAGATCTCATCGAGGTCTTTAAATTTGTCAATGGTCTGGAGAGGGGATACCTTGGGGAAATGTTTGAATTTAACAGAAATGATGCAATTAGAGGTCATAAATTCAAAATTAAAGTTAACCACAGCAGAACAAGGTTAAGGCAAACTTTCTTCACCAACAGGGTAGTGGAACACTGGAACCAGCTGCCAGAAAACATCGTCAGTAGCAGCACATTGAACATCTTTAAAAACAGCATAGACAATCATTATAAGAATACAGGGCTTGCTTTTCAGTATTACAGGGAGGGCTGATTAACAGTTTTAGTGTGCAACTGGTTCAGTGTACAGAGTGCAACCAAGAAGGGCCCTTGTGGCTCATGGTTGCACTAATCTTTTATGTCTTTATGTATTTATGTTGTCCCTATTTGCTGACTTTGAGGTTTTATTGCCTTGGCTGACACTATTGGAATATTCCTGAGTTGGCAATGCAATTTCATCCCTCCCCACCCCATTTCCTAGTTTCCCTGAAGGACATGCTCGTATACTTTGCCTAACACATGGACCCCCTTCTTGGAGAAGTGCAGGCCATCCCTCTGATAGAGGTCCCATGATGCGTGAAACCTGCACCACTCGTCTACAAAGGTGAAATCTAACTCATGACAGAGCTTACCTACCCTGGCGTTGGCTGCCAGTGCCCTAGAGCTCCACTCAGGGGAGGCTCCAGCCCTAGGCAAAATTGCAGTTACAATGACTCTCCTATTGTTTCCCTTGAGGGTGGCCAGAAGGGTCCTGTAGTCCTGCAGCAACTCCTCACTCCTAGCAGGACCTATGTTTTTTACCCCTACCTGTACTATAACTGTACAAAACTGGTGATTTGGAGAACTGGTCTTCCTGGAGGCCCCTAATTTGTAGAATGTCCTTTTCTTCCTGGGGGCCTCTTTCTCGTCCTGGGGGCCTCATTCTCGTCCTCGGGTCTTCCTTCTCGTCCTGGGGCCTCCTCTTGGTGGCCCATAATTTGAAGAATCTCCTTCCCGTCCTGGGGTCCTCCGTGACAATTTTTGGCACTCCCTTTATTTCTGGGGGAGGTACTCTCCCCTAGGTGACTTATTTTTCAGATTGTGGGCCTTCTCCTGGCGGCCCCTAATTTGTAGAATCTCCTTTTCTTCCTGGGTCCTCCGTTTCGTCCTCGAGGGTCTCCTTTTTGTCTTAGGGTCCTCCGTGTCAATTTTTGGCACTCTCTCGATTTCTGGGGCCTCCCACCCTCTCCTAGGTGATTTCTTTTTCACATTATAGGCCTCCTTGAGGTCTCTAATTTGTAGAATCTCCTTTTCTTCCTGGGTCCTCCGTTTCGTCCTCGAGGGTCTCCTTTTTGTCTTAGGGGCCTCCGTGTCAATTTTTGGCACTCTCTCGATTTATGGGGCCTCCCACCCTCTCCTAGGTGATTTCTTTTTCACATTATAGGCCTCCTTGAGGTCTCTAATTTGTAGAATCTCCTTTTCTTCATGGGGGCCTCATTTTCGTCCTGGGGGCCTCCAATTCGTCCTAGGATCTTCTTTCGTCCTGGGGCGCTCCTTGTCGTCCTGTGGGCCTCCTTTTCGTCCTGGGGCCTCCTTTTCGTCCTGGGGGGCCTCGTTTTCGTCCTGGGGGTCTCCTTTTCGTCCTGGGGCCTCAGTGTCGTCCATGGGCCTCCTTTCCGTCCTGGGGCCTCCTTTTCGTCCTGGGCGGCCTGCTCTTCGTCCTGGGGCCTCCTTTTCGTCCTGGGCGGCCCCTTTTCGTCCTGGGGGCCTCCTTTCGTCCTGTGGGCTTTTTCGTCCTGGGGCCTCCATTTCTTCCCGGGGGACTCCTTTTCGTCCTGGGAGCTTCCTCAAATTTCAGGGGGCGGCGCCCCCCCCCCCCCAGTCTCACGCCAGGGGTGGGTCAATTTACCCCGCTGCCCCCCGGTGGCGAGGCCCTTGATACAGATATAAATATATATGTATTTATACATATATATATATATATATATACATATACTATATATATATATATATATATATATATATATATATATATATATATACATTGTTACGTTACATCACGGCTGTGATGTAACCTGAATTGGTTTTGCGAGCGATATTTTCAGGCCGACATGATAATGTCGTGAACATGAACGTCATTTACATTCGCAATGCGGATGGAGGGTTAATTTGATTCCCTTGATATTGTCATGCGAGGGTTGCTGAACCATCGCCCTGTCGCTTTCAACTTCGACATACGTTCTCACGCGTCAGTTACGCACGTTCTGTTGTAAAGTTGCATTCTAATCTAAGATACCGTAGTTAGGATGCTTCAGTCAGGTCATGCTCTCGTTTCAAAACGATTTTAGATGTAAATCGGAGCATTTGTTCCAAAACATACAAGATGGAGTAAAAAAGAGAAATATGGATACACATACAAATGAACAAGAGAAATACCAAAATAAATATGTGACATCAGGTCTGGAGGTCAGATGAAGGGCTTAATAGAAAGAAAATGTTTCTTTGCTTATACTTCGTAACTTGTCGACATTTTTTAAACAGGGAATACATATGGCAACCAATTATGCACTACACATCGCGCCAGCTGTCACATAATTATTAAATCAGGTCACCCAGATATGATGTAAAACGTTTCCAAGGCACATGTCAAGAATATTTTGAGGTAAAATGGCTAAGTCATTAATTTTGCAACCAGTAACCAGGACAGCGCAATTTTAGACGCCGGTTCATTTCCGATATGACTGAAGTCTCTAAATGTGGTTTGAAAACCTCGAAGCTTTTTCTCGAAATTATTATAAAATCCTCTTCCAAAAATAACTTTTCCATGCTTCGTAAAAAAATGAATGATTGACAATCAACTCGCTTTGCTTTGGTGGCATTAATTACCTTTCCCTGGGAGTAATCTGTTTCGAAAGCTGTCATCTTCAACAGGTCATCACACATTTACATGTGTTTGATTTTTCTTTGATCGGTGACCTTTACCTTACCACATGTCGCTTATGCTAGACAAAATATTTAAATTGCACATCGTCAATACTGAAAGCAGTGGCGTGCTGAAGGGGGAGAAGGAGACAGCCTCTGGAGGGTCGAAGGAGACCCTCATGGCCTCGGTGCAGGCTTCCGTAAGGGCCCTCCAGGATGACGTGAAGGGCTCCTGGACCGACGGAAGGGCCCGGGCTGACGGAAATGGTCCTGAACCGATGAAGAGGATCCCGAGTCAACCGAGTCCCCTCGGGAAGGCGCTGAGGGCCCTAGGCCGGGCTAACGCGAAGGGCTTCTAGATCGACGTGGGGAACCCGTGTCGCTGGAAGGTGCCCCGGGCTGACAGGGAGCGCCCCAACCAATACGAAGGGTCACTAGGCTGATGACGGGGACCAAGACGAAACAATTGACCCTTCACCTCATGGAGAGGGCCGAAGCGTCCGAAAGGGGTTCCGGCTTGCTGGAAAAGGCTTTGAATCGTCAAAGAGAACCCCTGAGCCGACGGAGGGGGCCCAGTTTCCGGAGGGAATCTCTGGCCGTCAGAAAGAGCCCGTCGTCCAACGGATTAGGTCCAAGTCGCACAAAGGCCACTGGCATGAGGGAGGGGCCCAGTCTTTTGAAGGAGGGGATTATGGACGGACGGAGTGTCCTGGTCAGGGAAAGAGGGTCTCTGAGTCGATTGGGGGGGGCACCGGACGTGCAGGACCACGGGGTCAGCTTTGGCTCATGCTGATGGGGAGGGTTCATAGCTGATAGCGGGCCTTACGTCGATGGAAAGCCATCGAGCTACGGAGGCGATCCGGGCCGAAGTGGAGGGTTCCTGGTGCAACATAAAGAGCCTCTAAGCACATGGAGGGGCCCAGACTGCTAAAACGCAGTGGCGTTTTCAACGGGTGAAGTCCATCTGCTGCCTCGCGAGCCCAATGGGGTTTTCAAGGCACCAGCCGTGAGAAGCAGACATGTAACCTAGGGACAATGTTAACCCATCTAACAGATTGGAAGGACCCTTGAGACCTGAATACGTCCACGCGGAGGGCTCGAGAAGGCCGTGAAGACAAAAAGAGAGCCTGTCCCTCCCCATACAAATAGGCGCTCTGCTTTTATGTTTTCACCCAGCAAGTGTAGCACCACATTTCAAAGCGCATGCTCCTTCAGCTTCCCTATCAGAAAAACGACTATTGGGCGGTTGGCAGCTGGCGCGCCGACCGCCAGCATAACTGGGACGACGCCTGCCTGCACGAAACGCAAGTCATGCACAAGGCACACTGGCGCACCTGCCGACTGAACAATCACTCGTGTTTCCCTGTCACGTTGTGGTCCATATGGCAATATCTCGTTGGGAAATCACAGCTGCCCGCTTCACACTTTTATCTGCCTTTTTCACAATTCGGCCATGAAACATTTTGCTGAATAGCTGTTCAGCTAACATCATCTGTGATAGCTCACTTAATACTTATATTTGTGTATATTAATACATATATTTCCGTATTAGTCGCATCACCAGCGGAAAAAATATCCACTTGGCGGAAAAGTCACGCCCTTAAAACTATGCTGTTCTTATTCATGACAGAACATGTTTCAATGCATACCAGCAGTTCCTTACAAATATCAATCACGAAAACAGCGGCACGCAAAATCACGATGATACTGGACACATATCGCGCGTATTTCTGACGTACGCAGGAGATGGCTACATCTTTGTCCGGAAATTAGACGAAAATACGATGCTATGTGTTCCTGTAACATTTAATTCAGCATGAGCATGCAATATGCATACGGTCATGCAATATGGTCTTGATCTGTTTATATTTCGTAAGCTATGCAAGTCTTAGATTTTGAAAACTTGAGGATTTTCTTTCATTATGTCTTCAAGCCGAGCAATATCATGCGTTCTGCAACTCCCAATCAGTGGTGGTTCCTCGTGGGGTATACATCGGCCTTTACGGCTTTGGCCCAAAAGCTGAAGTTGAAATAGCGAAATACCCCCCCCACAATTCGGGTGTAAATGTATCCCAGATGACCTCCGTTAACAGGTAAATGAGTTCGCGAACAAAGTAAAGTTTGACTAAAACTGAAGTTTGCATACCTGCAAGTTTGTTTTTTCTGCGTATGCGCTGGAGTCAGGTAGAGAGCCAGAAAGGCCGAAGCTTTTGCTTCATTATTGGAATAAGCTATTACCATTCCACCTCCCGTCTCTCAATACTCTGAATACAGCCTCACAAATGTCGCACCAGAGACAAAATTCCCGTCGGCAGTCCCAACAATTTTGGTCCGCGGCATCAAACATTCCTCTTTGCATGCACAGCGTGGCCCGAAAATATGCATCGGGACACGACAAAATCAAGCCGGAGTTCTCAAAGTGAGGAGATTCCGAAAAAAAAATGTCTGACCCAGGAAGATCGCTCCAGAGTCCCAACATGCCACCGGATTCCTTCAAGAATCTCGTACGGCCCGAAGAAAAAACGCACCGGAGATCGAAAACTCGCGTCGGGGACGAAAATAAATGTCGCTGAGTGCCCTAAAAATGAGGCTAGGACTTGGACTTCCTGTTATGCGTGTACAAAACGATTATATTACAAGAGGGCATTTCAGGACAGCAAAGGTGATGACAAAAAACATGGAAATATTTTAATGAAATTATAGACGAAAATTAATTACAAACAGTTCCCCAGTGTGCTTTGGTGATAAATCTGGGGCTACCTGTGGAAAACAACAAATACCTGGTAAATTCAACGCTGTTTTCAATAATAGGTAGTGAATTGGGAAAAAGTTATTTAACAAAAAAAAAGAGGAAAACCTACACCAGACAACAGCCTAGTATATCATTGTGCACGGTCTACGTATGCCAACATGAACGATACTCCAAATGGAGCTTATGGAGTCAATGGAGCTCAAATAAAAAAGTTTTTCAGCCCTGTCGGAGGAGGTATAGACACCATAACCACAACATTTTGCTTGTAACATATGGAAGCATTATGCTACATCTAACTTTGTTTTCAATATTTATATCAGCACTACAACATTCCCTAATGTATTAAAAGCTTCAGTTATGATTTCTGTGCATAGATCAGGGAAAAAGATTATATTGATTAACTATAGACAAATCACATTGCTAGAGATATTTCCCGAAATGCTGGAAAGATAAATATTCCATCTTCATTTCCTTGTCTTTATTGAATCTCCATTTCTTAACCCTCCCCGGCTTTTCGGTCAGATACGCACCCTCCATACCGGAGGGTTTCAACAAATCCCTCCAACCTCCAAACTAAGCGTCGCACGATAACGAAAGAGGTGTAATCGGAAAGCGCTCGACGAGTATGGTCAGGAACCATCCCAAAATGCGATTCCAAAAATGACGTCACTAGGGGGTCTACGATTTCACAGCTGATTGCATGTTTTTTTTGGCTCTGAGGGGTTCATTGTGAGGAGATTTGAAAACAACTGTTTTGGAATCAGAAAAGGAAGGCGAAATGAACCATGACCCTACAATTTTTTAAAGACACATTTTTAAGTCTCAAAATTTTGAGTGTATAATTTTCTGTGATTTATTTTTATAATATGCAGAGCGGACCGCAAAACATTGCCTGAAGTCAGCTTGCTCCCATAAAATATGTCTACTTTAGCCAGAATCTTCGATTTTAGCCATAATGGCCAAATGTGCGAGACTAATGAGTTTACTTTAAAAACAAAATAGTTTTGTGACTTTTTCTTCTTCAATGGGAGGTTGGGCTAGGCTATGCTGCATTTTTATTATATTTCCGAAACATTACTTTTTATTCTGTTACCTACCTCGAAGCCCTTTTTTGTGTTATTTTGCTTACAACCTGAAAAGTAAGCGTTTGAACGGAAAATGAATGGTCCCATTATCTTAGTCACATTCATAAACACAGTCTTGGAATGACACATTCCAAGAATTCACAAAACATCTTGAAGCACAGATTTTTACGCCAAACCTAACACACTCGTTTGCTCTATGGAGGCAAATGTGTGCAAAAATGTTGTTGCCACCTTAAAACACAATAATACTAAAATATGGTAGGTAGGTAGGTAGGCATATAGAAACCCTGTGCAGAAGTCATAAAAATCAGGGATGCGGAGCCGGAGCCGGAGCCGGAGCCGGAGCCGCCGGAGCGGAACATTTTTCCCGGAGCCGGAGCCGGAGCCGGAGCCGCCGGGACATTTTACTCGGAGCCGGAGTCGGAGCCGGAGCCGTCAAAAACATGGCGGCTCACGTTTGGGATGTAGGGAGTCGGAGCCGGAGCCGTCCAAAATTTTCCCGGCTCCGCATCCCTGATACAAATGCATGGGCTGGACTTGTTGAAGCTCGCCTGCCAGCTTCTTTCTCTACTGTTTCTTTGGGAATTTAATACCACCAAGTTATTAACTGCATAAAATCACACCAATTTGCAGACAAATTAGGTGTGAAGTACAAAAAGTCGAAGCAGTCACATGAGTTTGGCTGCCGGATTAAATATCATACGCAACTGCACCACAAATGTCTCAGCTCCGTCATATTTGACGACCACAATCGCTAGGTTGAGATTCTAGGATTTTTGTAATAGACCGTTTTATCTTTCGATGCTACGGTTTTCAATATTCTGAAGAACGGCCATCACGACCGATGGCCGTTATACCCAATTCTATTTTTCAATGAGGGAGACAGGAAATTAGCAACTTCAAACACGTAATTACTATATTGATGCTAATTGCAAGTTATTGCTGGGTGATATCGTCTGCATCACTCAAACGCTTCAACGAAGTATTCTCGTTCTATGCCTAGCTGCGCCAGTATGCAAAATATAAATACCGGGTAGTCCTCCGTTTTGTCGATAAAAAAATCATATGCCATATTTTTTTTTTGCAGTTTTGCACAGTCAGTTCCGGTACAGTTTTGCACGTCGGACGTGCAAAACTGTACCACAAACAGGCCGTTGTCATCCCCATGCCTTCCGGTGTGTCGCATCGAATGGTACAAATGACGTCATCTGGAGTACATTTTGGGCCGTTTAAATGGTTTGACGTATATTAAAATATAATGTTTTCAATTCAATTCACTTTTTGACTCTTATAACGTTTGAGCTTATATAATCTTCTTCAGCTTTTATTTTATCAGGTTCAGTTAGGATACGGCTTAGACCACCACCATCACGAAATGCAGCGTTTTAGGGGCACGCTTTTTCCATTGACCTCTATATATCATGGTTTTTCCCAATTTCTTAGATGATGCAGTTGAGTCATAAATGGTGCGGTTGTTTACGGGCTTATGCCACGCGCCGTATTTGCTGACCTTTAGCCATTTAACTGTAGTTTTGTCGTATTGTGTTGTGTTGTGGTGTATCTTGTGCGTAGTTGCACTGTTTCATGTAACCCTTTGCTGTAGTTAAGTATATTGAATACTTGCACATTGTCATTGGGCCTGTATGTACCGTGGTAAATATCAAGCTGAGGGTAGATGATGATGGTGGATGGCGGATGCATAGTGTGACGGGTTGGCTGCTGAAGATGACCATAGTTTGTATATCAAAACTCTCAATGATAAATGTGATTATTGTTCACTGAACTGGATTGCATGCAATTTTGACAATGACTGGAAATTGAAAATGGAATGAATCCTGTTCAATCTCTATATGCATGTGGATTTCTGAACTCTAGTCGAAGTGCTCTAAAGCCCAAATAACTAACTAACTACGTGTGGTTTTGCCATTGGTGGTGCGCACAAACATCAGTATGACAATGCAATTGTTGTTTAGTGGCTTAGGATATTTTTCAGACAATCTAGTTTTAAATGAATCAGCATCAGCTAATCTCAGCACTTTATGATATATGTTGTCCTTCCACAGTGAAGGGACATCTAACTATTTTGTTGTTTTACACACGATTTTCAATTTAGTGTAGGGCCTAGGTGCGTGTGGATGTGTGGATAGGCGTAAAGGATCTGGGAAAGCCACAGGGAGACGTCTTTGCCAAATAACACCTGGAATGTGTACAGCTTGGTCACACTATTCCCTCAGTGCGGCTCGGACGCCTCCCTTAGGACAAAAGGACAAAGAAGTAGGATCCCGCGGCGGTGATGACGCGTGACAGCGCCGCTGTCCCGACTTTCCCCGTAAATGACTCGCCAGAATGGGACACGAGAAGACTGTATTGACATGACGTAGCGACGATTCATGACAAGACTAGAAGACACAATATGTCCTTGCTAAGACATTAAAGTACGCAGCCATGGAAAAACAAATGCAAGCGAGTTAAACATACGGGTAAGTCGGCTCAGTGAAGTGGAAGGCTATTATGCCAGATGGCTACTGGACACAGAACATTGGAGATAAGCGGATAAACGAGATGAAACGGACCTGGATACGTACAATCACCACACCGACACCTAGCGTCAAAAGAGCGAGTGACTAGTTCTCAGCCGGTAGACGGCGGGCGCGCACTCACTCCCGGCTGAGTCTTCAGCCGGCCGCTAGATGGCTAGCGGACGCGCTCCGCTACAGTACCCCGTCCCCAGACACGTCGCTGCCAAAGGAGACTTCTCGAAATCGTGCTGGGGGCACCGCTACGCGACCGGAGCGGGTGCGCCGAGCGGAGCGCAGCGGGTGATACCGTCGATCGGCTGGACACGGTGGAGGACACTCGGGGTGTACTCACGCGGCGAGGAGTGGGCAAGTGCGCTCGAACACTGCAGGCCACTAAGGTGCGAGTAGCAGCACCGGGCGGGAAGCATCGGCGGTTGGCGGAAGAGCTGTTCCAGCGGCAATCGAGCCGGACGGTGTCGGTGTGGCCGTTGATTCCGCTGTGACGTCAACCAGTGAGTTGGCTGAGTTGACGTCAGGCGATGAGATGCTGATGGTAATCGCTAGCGAGTCGGCTGCGAAGTCAGCCGGTGGGTCGGTTGAGGTCGAGAACTCAGCAAGTGGGTCTGCTGAGGTCGCGCTGAGGAAGCCAGTTAGTCGGCTGTGGTTGCCGTGCGACGGTGATCCGGCTGATACCGTGACGTCAACCCGGACGCCAGAGGGTGAGCCGGTTGATGCTGTAACGTCGGCCAGGACATTAGACGGTGCGATGCGACGCCAGCCAGTGGGTCGGCTGGCGCTACGACGTCAGACGGTGAGCCGGTCGATGCCGTGACGTCAGCCAGTGAGTTGGCTGTGACGTCAGACGGTGCGCCAGCTGACACCGTGACGTATACTTCGTTGAGCAGGCTGATAATGTGGCGTCAGGCAGCGAGTCGGCTGACGCCGCAACATCGACGTTGGTGAGCAGACAGGTGCCGTAACGTCAGCCAGGACGTTGGACGGCGTGCCGACGGATGTTGCGAGGTCAGCGGCGAGTCGGCTGACACTGCGATGTCGACTTCGATGAGCGGGCTGATGTGACATCAGACGGTGAGCCGGCCGGCGCTGTGACGTCAGCCAGTGAGTCGGCTGTGACGTCAACTGGTGTCGGCGTCAGTGACGTCATCAGTGAACCGCAGAAGCGATCTCTGCTGGAAATCCGCCAACAAAGACCTCACCGGGTGTGCCGACGGAGCGTCGGCGTCCGGTGGTTGGCGACGGCCAGCTGGGCGTGCGCAGATGTGGCGACGCAGTGGCAAGATGGGTGGTACCTCGGTGTCCGGGTGGCGCCATCGGGCCTGATACACGGTACCTGATAATTTAGCCTTCAGCGGTAATCGTCGGCTGCGTTTGATGTATGGGCTTCGCGTTAGACAGAGGGCTGACTGCCAGGACCAATTGCAGGTGGTGATGCGTGGGTATCAGCTAGCTGGCGGTGTGTGGTGCTCAGCTGGCGGTGTGTGGTGATCAGCTGACGGTGTGTAGTGATCAGCTGGCGGTGTGTAGAGATCAGGCGGCGGTGTGTGGGGGTCAGCTGATTGTGTTTGGAGATAAGCTGAATGTGAGTGGAGATCAGCTGACGGGGCGTGGAGATCAGCAGACAGTGCTTGGAGATAAGCTGGCGGTGTCTACGGATCAGCAGACGGTACTTGAGGATCAGCTGGCGGTGTGTGGTGATCAGCTGGCGGTGTGTGGTGATCAGCTTGTGGTGTGTGGTGATCAGTTGACGGTGTGTGGTGATCAGCTGGCGGTGTGCGGTGATCAGTTGGCGGTGTGTGGGGATCAGCTGGCGGTGTGTAGAGATCAGGTGGCGGTGTGTGGTGATCAGCTGGCGGTGCTTGAGGATCAGCTGGCGGGGTGTGGTGATCAGCTGGCGGCGTGTGGTGATAAGCTGGCGGGGTGTGGTGATCAGCTGGCGGTGTGTGATGATCAGCTGGCGGCGTGTGGTGATCAGCTGGCGGTGTGTGGTGATCAGCTGGCGGGGTGTGGTGATCAGCTGGCGGTGTGTAGTGACCAGCTGGCGGTGTGTGGTGGTCAGCTACGGCTTAGCTATCTGACGGCAGCTGTCGGCGTAGGGATCGGCCGACGGTGCACATTCAACCGCTGCAATTGATCGGTAGCAAGTGTCACCTGATTGTGCCTGGTGGGGTGGCATGCAGGTGTCTTGTCGAAGCGATACACAGCTGAAAAGTAGGTTATGAGGGCACCCCAAATCACTGAGTGTAGCAATGTGCATGTCAGTGCGTGAAGAACAAAAAAAAAACTGAACCTAAAACGATTAAAATATATGCAGTTGAACAACACTTCCCGTTCATAACGCTTTCGTACGCAGCCATGCTGCGCCTTCGATTATCGGAATATTCGGGCGGAATGCAACCAGGACGGACTCTGCTCTCCAGCTCGTGCCCTCACATCAAAGCCTAATCAAAGCCAAACATCACATAAAAGCCGTACCGGCAAACACCCACACGTGCTGCACAGTGCGTCGTTAGGTAGTGTCCACGTCTGTGCTCGGCCTGGCACGGTTTGAAGAGCTGCGCGGCACTAGCTCTCGCCCAGACCGGCTGCGGCCAGTACGCCCACCGTGCCGCCGTCTGGTGCGCACATCGTCCTGACGCCGGGGAAACCACAAAGGCAGTGACACCGTTCGGTGCGCCAGGTTTTGCCGCGTGGCGGGCCGGCCACGGTGGCCAATTGGGGGGGGGCGACGCTTGTCGATGCCGTCGGCGAGAAGGGCCGCCAGCAAGTGGGCCGATGGATGTAAAAACGGCCCGTCGGTGGGGCAATGGACCCGGCGAGGTCACGGCCGACCGACGCGCAGTGCAGAGCCGGCCGCCGGACCACAAAGCCGACGGGCATCGATCCCTGCCGCCCCAGAAACTGCGCCACAGTCATCCCGCCCACGAGCCAGCGGAGAGGCTCGGCCAAACGATAGCAGGTTCAGACCCATGATCAGGCTGGTCACAACAGCGGCGCATCCCTGCCGTCGACCTGCCGCTTCAGGAACTGCGCCTCCGGGAACCGCGCCACGGTCACTCCGACCACGGGCCAGCAGAGGCTGCCGCTCCGGGAACCGCGCCACGGTCACTCCGACCACGGGCCAGCAGAGGCTGCCGCTCCGGGAACCGCGCCACGGTCACTCCGACCACGAGCCAGCAGAGAGGCCGCCGCTCCGGGAACCACGCGACCGTCCCTCCGGCCACGGGCCAGCAGAGGCTGCCGCTCCAGGAACCACGCGACCGTCCCTCCGGCCACGAGCCAGCAGAGGCTGCCGCTCCGGGAACCACGCGACCGTCCCTCCGGCCACGAGCCAGCAGAGGCTGCCGCTCCGGGAACCACGCGACCGTCCCTCCGGCCACGGGCCAGCAGAGGCTGCCGCTCCAGGAACCACGCGACCGTCCCTCCGGCCACGAGCCAGCAGAGGCTGCCGCTCCGGGAACCACGCGACCGTCCCTCCGGCCACGGGCCAGCAGAGGCTGCCGCTCCAGGAACCACGCGACCGTCCCTCCGGCCACGAGCCAGCAGAGGCTGCCGCTCCGGGAACCACGCGACCGTCTCTCCGACCACAGGCCAGCAGAGGCTGCCGCTCCGAGAACCGCGCCACGGTCACTCCGGCCACGGGCCGGCAGAGAGACTGGGCCACATCGCGGCCGGCTCAGACCCAGGTTCAGGCTGGTTACAGGCTGGTCAGGCTAGCTATAACAGTGGCTCGCCATTGGCCGGAGCCCACGACTTTCGCTTCAGAGGTAGAGCCGGTCCTGCCGCCACAGCACTCGCCAGAGTCGAACGGGGGAAGCTTGCCTTAGTGCACGGTGTGCCTGCAGCCAGGATCAAGGGCACGCGCAGTACATTTGGCCCAGCCTTTTCCTTGTTGAATTTAGCATAGCGCTTATCCATTCCCATAGGTGTTGCACAGAGATAATCTGGGGAAAGTTTGTCCTTCCACATTCCACATTTTTCCGGTCGCAGTTCTGTCGCGAGGTGGCCTTCCTTTTGGAACGAAAAGGCAGGCATCGCACTGTCCATTGTTATCGCTTTCGTCTGTTTCCAGATTTCAAAATCTGTGTCTGCACCATCGCAAAGGAATTACTTTCCTTCTTCTTTTCACAAAATGCTACTGAATGTCATAAAGTATCCAAGAGTAGAAAGAAAAATTAGTGAAATGAACCAGGCAGCACTTTTGTCAATTACGTTTTCCCGTTGCGCACTATATTGATATGGGATATGCATCTATACCGATATGGGAACAGGGAAAAGCAGACAAGTCTGATTTTCCGGGAAACTTAACATGTATTTAACCTAAACATGTTGCGTAGACGGAATAAATATGCGATGTGAATTCAGTTTCCCGCGGGTCGGTTCAGGCGACAATGCTACGAGAGGGACGGTTTTGGGGAGCAATCAAGCTCACAGGCAAAACTAAATTGGGCACAATTCCAAGCTACTCAGGTTTGGAACCGTCACCTTTAAGGAGCAGATGCGGTTCGAATCTTGAGTTGGTCGATCACTTTTTTGTGCACGTTTATATAAACCATTACGTGGATTTGGCTGCATCACCTATTTCAAAAGTTGGGACCACATACAGAACACGAAATAGTGTTTTGGCACCAATAATATTTTTTTGTTTGTTTAGCTCAACAGGTGGATCCATATGTGCACACTGGAACCAGTGGATTTGGAGCTTCCTGAAAGCCATAAGTGTCACAAAATGAATCGCTGGTGAAGTTGCCCGTCAGCGGAAACATTGTCGCCAACCTCTTTTTCTGAACATTTATTATGCGCATTTCATGAAGAACAGCATGATAATAAGTGCAACTACTGAAAATAAGAACATACATGTGGCTCTGAGTGAAGAGAACACGAAACGCTGCAACCAATCGGATCTGGTCGGATCGGGGTCGAGTTGGGGTTAGGATCGTGGTCGGGATCTGGCCTGGGCCAAGTCTGGTCAGGCCAGGCCAGGTCGGGTTGTGCCGAGTTTGATCGGTTTGGGGGTTGAGTTGGGTGTGGTTGAGTAGGGTCTAGGTCGGGGTCGGAATCAGAGTCGGTGTCGGGGTCTGGGTCTGGTTAGGTCGGGGTTGGGTCAGGTCAGGTTAGGTCAGGCCACGTCAGGTCAGGCCACGTCAGGTCGGGCCAGGTCAGGTCAGGTCAAGATAGATCGAGTCTGGTCAAGTCGGCCCGGGTCATGTCCGATCAAGCCAGGTCTGGCCGGGCAGCTTAGATGAACACCAATAAGCTGGCAAGAACAAATCGCCCGATCTCTTCAGGGGCTTACAAAATTTAATTATCCACCACCGGTATGCTGTTGGTGTGCTATTTTCGGTGCCGTTGACCGAAGACCACTGTTAGAGACGATGGCTGGTTTGGTGTAAGCGTCAGGATATCGTGCTGCATGTTCTTTCCGGAAGCTGCATAACGGATGTCACGGTCATCACCTTTGAACGATCGGCGTGTTGTCAGCGCAGAATAGTGTGGGTTCAGCCCTTGCGAGTGCGTTGGGTAATGCATCCCCCGATAGATTTTATGAAATATATATTCCGAGCCACTGAACGGACTCCACTCAGCTTCAGTCCAGCCGCTGAACAGACCCCATGTAGCTTTTTCCTCGTCTTCAGAGTACTGGTTGCAAATATTTCTATAAAAATATCATCTAAACCCTTGATCTGCATTCAAGGGCCCAGGGAATTGTATGGCTCTCGAGAATAATCATCCTGAATTCAAATTTGCATGCTAGCGATCCGTAGTTTCGCTTCACTTGAGCCGTAGTCGATGCATCCAAATTTGGCATATCAGAACTTTTCTTCGGATCGTATGATATCAAGACACTCTCCGGAAAGTTTTCTAAGCGTACATTTCCATTCGCCTTTTCACATAACTTTGGCTGCTGAGTGCGAATGAAATATAAAATTATGCACTTGCATGAGAAGCAGACCCCCTAAACGTGCCTGGACCTCCCCATTAATGAGTGAAGAAAAAAAAATCAGGTGGCAATCATGGACCCCGTTACCGGCTAGAAACAGCTTAGATGGCAGGGCAGTTTCCACGAAAATCAGACAGCATTCTCAAAACTCGTCGAATCTAAATCCAGCCAGAAGTCGGACGGTACCACACCCGTGCCACCATGCTCACGCCATAGTATGTCCATCCCGGACTAGGTCCGAGCAAGGTGTCTAGCGACGCACAGTTCAGGACATTCGGCTCTACGTCCTGTTGGACGTCAATCACGCTCCCCTGGCTCCGCCTGCACCGATGGCTATAAATACCCTGCCCCATTCCTTTTCCGCCATTGGTGCGGTGTCCGGCACGTCAGACATCTGCGCCATCTGAAACAACCGGATAAACATCCGCGTCCTGGGCAGGACCGACGCGTACGACCGCGCGCGACAGTGGGCTGACAAAAATCAGCACTCTGCCAACCGACTGCTTTCTGAGTTCAGACTGCTCGGGAGTGTACGGACTGGCGCTGCGCAGAGGATCATGCACGACGGTGACCGTCGTGTCAGCCCCGCGTCTGACCAGCCCCGCAAACGCGGCGACACCGCGCCTGACCAGCCCGCCAACGCGGCGACACCGCGCCTGACCAGTCCGCCAACGCGGCGACATCGCGCCTGACCAGCCCGCCAATGCGGCGACACCGCGCCTGACCAGTCCGCCAACGCGGCGACACCGCGCCTGACCAGCCCGCCAACGCGGCGACACCGCGCCTGACCAGCCCGCCAACGCGGCGACACTGCGCCTGACCAGCCCGCCAACGCGGCGACACCGCGCCTGACTAGCCCGCCAACGCGGCGACACCGCGCCTGACCAGCCCGCCAACGCGGCAACACCGCGCCTGACCAGCCCGCCAACGCGGCGACACCGCGCCTGACCAGCCCGCCAACGCGGTGACACCGCGCCTGACCAGCCCCCCAACGCGGCAACACCGCGCCTGACCAGCCCGCCAACGCCGCAATACCAGGCCTAAAGGCTGGACAACTAACCACTGATTCAGAGAAGTGGTGACAATGCATTATCCGCCACCAGCATTTTGGGAATACTCAAGGCTGGCGCGCAAGCAGGCGGCGAGACAGGAAACTGTTTACTCTGCCATTTTAGAAGCTGGCGAGTGACCTCTAACTGATCAGTGTCGTGCCGGCGGGTTACAGTCCGGTCTGTACCAACAACTGCTGGGCCGATTACTGATTCTGCCGACATGGATCAGCACTTCAACCGCTGCACAACACTGCTACATCTGCATCTACTATCTCTCTAGCCTTCTTCTGCCATATCTGTAAGCTAAACACAGCATTGACATCTCGCAAACGTATCTATCATATCCAATATGTTGAACACATGTTAATATGTCTGGCCACACCTGAACAATTCAAAATTTAAAATGAGGCAGAGATGCCATGCTTGCCATTCGCTATTGCCAAGCTCCCTGGGGGAAGGGGAAGGGCGGATCCAAGGGTTGAACGAAGGTGCCGTGTCCCCAATAGTCTTTTTTAATGATATTTTCCACTAAAATGTCATTTTCTCGAAATGTAAGAACATTATAATAGGTAAATATTGTCTTCAGCAGAACGAAACGAAGTGTCCTTTCTGTTCAAATGCAATGTCCTTCGAAATCGTTGATTTTATATCCCCCCACCTAAAAACAACTGGTTCTGGCCCTGGAGGCTATATGCCCATACCAATGTGATAGAACAGTTTGCAGCTTCCTGGCACGTCGCCTTCTATGTCCATCACGCTCTGGCCGACCAGCGTCAACTGCAGCGGCGTGCGAGACCGACAGAGGGCGTTCAGCGCGCTGCAAGGGCACCCGGAAACCTGGCCGCTTCTCGCCGCGCCGAAACCTTGGACAGGTGTGGCCGAGTGCAGCTGTGATCGGCCGACAGAGCCGGCGCCATGTGGTGCAACGGGGCCGCCGCTGGTGGCCAGCGGTGGCAGTGCGCAAAAACGGCAGCCGCCGCGACGGTGGCGCCACCACTACGGCACGGCCGTCAAACAAAGCAGCCAGGCGCCGCCGCTTTGCCCGTGCCCACGACGCACCTGGCGTAATGGTCGGCACGTGGCAACGCCGCACGGCGCTCAGCGCTGTCGATGCCCGGCGACACACCTGGTGAAACGGCCAGCACGCTGCAGACGTGCGTGGGGGAAACCGCCACGGCGAAAATATACCGCTGTACTCGAGACCAACTCCAGAAGTACGTCTTCGTAATTCGGGGGATAGACTGAAGGCATCTCAACACCACACACATGCATAAACACCAGAGCTGTGGGCGCACCTTTCATCGATGATAGCGTGCGTATTACCCCGGCGGCACCTTCGGTTAAAGGAAAGATAATATTTCCGGCAGAAGACTGAGCACAGGGTTTATGGATGCCATACAGTGTCGTCAATCTTTTTTTGTCACTTGGCCTTGTACTGGCCCTTGTATTGGACCTTTATCTGGCGCTTGTGCTGGACCTTTCGTTGGACATCGTGCTGGACCTAGTGCGGAACATCTTTTCACAGCTATTTTGAAGGGCCCGAGAATAGATACCTGACTAATTCAACGCATTCCTTCACAAACATGCTAATGATCAACTTGTAGATCCGCTGAATAATCCGTAACTTTCACTAAATAAATTATAAGCATATAAGACATGGTGGGCATCCTTTGGCATTGCAAAGCAAAATTAGCCTAAAATCCGCTATGACCACATAGATGGCACAACCTTAAACATCTATCCGTTGGTAAGTGCTAAGTCGTCAGGAGCCACGGCCGACGTTTGTGGCCATGACATACGTATATATAAAAAAATATATATTATATATATCTACATATATCCATAGCATTTTCTCTAAAATCTGGTCGTCACAAAACTGTCAGTTAAATTTTTAGACTTCGGGTTTCTTATGTCATGAGCCATATTGCGGTCACCTGCTAGAAATGCAAACTGCAGCCTATTACCGTTTTGCCTGCCCAAGTTGTCTGCGTAAAATCCGTCGCAAAGGCATACTTATTGCATTCCATTGAGCTTATGCCCAACGATTACCCTTTGGTGACCTGTAGCTCTGAACCGGGTGGTCATCCAAGGTTAAAATTGTGTGGGCAGTCATCCTGCATTGTCATCATCTAGGGGTCCAATTAATCGCGTTCGCATCTCGGAGGGCGAGAGATACTTATGGTCGATTTGACGTGGAACGACCAACACATGTTTCGTATTCCCATTGTCACTATCGATCAAACAATCATCCACGAGTCCCACTCTGCCTGAGGGCTACTGCCACACAGTCCGGTTCACAGACACCGGGGTCACGGCTCCTCCCAGGTGGCCGAGAAAAGAGAAAAAACTGAACACACCAGCAGATTGGCATAAAAATACACATATTTCGTTCAGAAAATACCACTTCAAGACACCTCGTACGGCCGCATCCATCCCCAAGCCCAGTACCTACAATGGCTAAAAGATGTAAATGTTTGAGGTGCCGGGGGATGTTTGAAATTTTCCTCAAACGAGTGGAAAACGAGCTTCTGAATCGTCCATCGGCTGTCGAGTGACAACACACGGCTGCGAATCTCGGCACCTGGAACGGCCGCAGCCCGCACGTTTGCATGAAGGCATTGCATATGTGTTGACCTGCATGTGCTGTCAGTGTACGGAAAGCCCACATCCGGACATATATATATATATATATATATATATATATATATATATGTCCGGATGTGGGCTTTCCCTACACTGACAGCACATATATATATATATATATATATATATATATATATATATATATATATATATATATATATATGTCCACTGACCGGAAATCACCTTTGAAGGCAAACAAGTGGAATGATCACGTCAGCCCGGGTTCCACCAGGACGGTGTCAGCAGGGTGGGAAGAGCACTAGACGTGGCACAGACCTGTCGCCGCTGCGGAACATATCCGACACGCGTCCGTGAACCACGAGCGACCTGCACCTGTCGACGCAGGTGACGAGCTGGGGCGACAGCTCGTTACCTGCGCTGACGAGCTGTGCACCTGTCGACGAGCTGGGGCGAGGTACACCGACCTTATTCATCACCGAACTGACTGTCCAATACCAGGATAGCATAAACCAAGTGATTGAAAACAAAGCAGGATGACGCTCTTTTACACATACTTGCATTGATATGTACTGTAGGGAAGTTTTGCTCTCCAGAGCTCGTCAGACATTTCGCAACATGTCTGGGCAACTTCCGTTTGGCTCGTGATAACATATGGACCTCGACGATTGCGATATTTAAAACCCCGGGTTCAAATTCAATAGCTCTAAGTCTCCATCTCAGAGCCCTGATTAAAACACATCTCTTGACGGGCACCATAAAATCCAGCACTCATATATGCGTATTTGATTATCATTTAAACAGCGTTAAATATTCAAGTTTCCAACAGTGCACCGTGATAGTCAAAACTGGTACATCAGCCTTGATTGGCACAGATAGCTTCAACTGCTTCACATCGATTCATCAGTAGGCCGCCACACATACATGCATCCACGTATTCATACATCATCTCAGTCTCTTGTTAACGTTAGTCACCTCATGACATCATCTCAATCTCCCATCACAAGTCCATGTTCCGATATTCTAAGAGGTAACAGCGTTCACATATGATCTCCAGCTTTCATACAGACCGGTCTCCAAACATGCTAACTATCATCTCACAAGACTACATCTCGACAGTCACACAGCGATTTTCAATCAGTCTCAGGCATTCCTCAAGTAGCTTTGCTGCTAGCAATTGCTGCATTGCTTTGCTGATATCTCAAACAAAAGTGAAGTTTCCTTTCTGACAATTGTGCGATGTCCTCACTCTCATCGGCTCCATGAAGCTGATGATGTATGCAGGGAGAGTTCAGTTTGAACTCTCCCTTCATGCATGCGAAACTGAAGATTTAGGTACGTAGCTGAGCCAAGGCTCCTCGCATTATTTATATATGCGTTGCTTTCCTCCGTTTTGTCTCTGCCTTGATCCGCTTTACTCGCTCTACACATATCCTGCCTTCATCTGCCTGTCCGAGGATTCTTAACACGGCAATATAACGGGAAAATGGCTGCTTTGCTTTGCTCAGATCCTTGATTCTTACTTTGGGTGTGAAGCTCGAGAGGATAATGGTATATGGGTAATGGATAATGGAAAATAATGGTATAGGACGATATTTATTTATTTATTTCCCAATACATACCCTCCACAGCGAGACGTGCATCACATATAGTGAGACGTGTGGTGCACGTCTCGCTATGCACATGACAGATGTGGACTGGACCATGGCCGGCTCATGAGCGAGAGTAGGCACGACCCTAAACGGATTGATAGCCGAGTAGCCAGCGCATCAGATTAACCAGCCAGATCCGCCTGCGCGCCACCGACGCGTCCGGGCCGTGCTTCCGGCCGTGGGGGGGGGGGGGCGGGGGCGGGGTGGCCAACGATTGACGTGCGGCGCGGCCCACCGGCAACTTCCGCCACGTCTCGGGGGCGGACCAGGCGGCGGCCGGCTATCCGGCCCACGGCCAGTGACGTCATGGGGACGTTTGCACGTGTCGGTCCGCTCGGGCCATCCCGCCAAATGGGAGCAGGCGCCGGTGCCGGAACACGCCGGCCGCACCTGACGCGAGCGTGCCGCTGGTTGGAGCCTATCAGCGGAGTGGGGCCGCCGGTGTGCCGTCCGCCTGTGCCGGAACTGGCCGGCCAGCCTCTCGCCGGCCGCCACCGCACCGCGTCTCTCCGCTCGAGACCGCTTTGTTTGACGGCGCTCCAGCCTTGGATCGGCCGGTGGCTTGCATCAGCACGTGACCATGGAGACAACACCAATCGCCGCCTCGACAGCGGTGCGTCTGGCCGGCTGCCTCGGTTCAAGGCTGGAGCAGCCGGCTGGAGCGGTAGCGGAGCGCCGCGGAGGTAAACGCCGTGGGCGCAGTCACGTCCGATCAGAGCATCCGATCAGATCACATCCGATCAATGCCCTCGGGACAGCGCAGCACTTCAGCAGACCACAACCTTCTGCGTATCTGCGCGTGGTGAGCTCTGACAAAGTACATAAGAACTGAGTGTGACCCTAGAACAGAGGTGTGGTTTTGTATACTTCTGGGAGAGCACTCCATTCTCCAAAGTTCGTTTTGCTCTCGAATTATCTCAACTTCTAACATGGGACCCTATGTGGTATGCCCCATCAATCCATTTGGCCCCCCCATAGTCTTCACGTACTGGTGCCCTCCAACTAATGTTCAGAGACCTACACCTATGTCCACGGATATGCATGTGGAATTATTATGTGTATTAACGGCATAACAGACCCGTGGCTTTCTGAATAATGGGCCGTATTCAGAACTGAAGTCTGTACACCATTACTCCTCCCTTCGTTCTTTCCCAGCCGTTCCTTGCCAAATACTTCCCATAGATTTTCACGAAATCCAGAGCGGTGGGAAGGTTAAAAAAGCATGTTCTTCATTCGAAATCGTAAGGAGACAAATGTGCGCATTCGGGACATTCTTCCACTAAACCTTGACGAGGGTCTCACCGAAACGGTTCTCGCCAGGTAGTCGTGTGGGTCGACTTGTCTCGGGTCACCACTGGCGGCCCTAGTGCCATACACGGTCCCAGGGGCATGCGGCCCTTGTGCCATGCACGACCCATGCACCGACATGCGGCCCTTGTGTCATGCACGGTCATGTGGTGCCTTGCGACCCTAGTGCCATGCACGGCCCTAATGCCATGCATAACCAGTGTTATGCACGGTCATGCGGTGCCATGCGACCCTAGTGCCATGCACGACCTAGCGGTGCCATGTGGTCCTAGGGACGTGTGGTGTCATGTGGCCCTAGTGCCATGCACGGCCGTCCCATATGGTGCTACCGCTGTGCCGGACAGCAGATGATTCCCTGGTCCCAGCACTCCCTGCGAACGGCTGTGTGCCGAAGGTGACCGAACCGACGTCCGGCCAGTGCGGCACGATGCCCCTACACGGATCCCAGGCCGCAGCAACACATACAACAGTTCTGCACAACCTCCACAACAGTTTGTTTTTCTTCAGTAAAGCAGCTAATCTAATACAACCATTGCTACATATCAGCATGCAGCTACGGAACTAAATGTCATGCATGGTCTTTTTCGATAAGTAGTTGATGTTCCCCGGGCACGTGCATGATATGCCACGCGATGACGTCACACGCCAGTGGCGGTGGCCATTACTCCATGGCAGTACTCCTGGATGTGGTATACGGGGACGGGCTTCGCGTGAAGCATTTGACGTCACGCAGGCTAAATTTGGGAGAGCCTTCAACTTAGTAACATTTACGACGGTCTGCACTAAGGCCATCTGTTTGGTGTCACCCCGCTGCCCTTTCCAAGCTGCAACGCAAGTGAGTTTGTTCATCGCAGCTGCAGATCGTCGCCCACAAAACCAGAGCAGCTGTGTATACGGGGAAACACGGTGATGACATGCGGGCCGACTGTTCTGGGTGTCTTGGAAACGGCCACGCCACGGCATTAGTCACGTCACGACAGCCCCACGTCCTGGTAACCACCACATCACGGAAACCACCATGCCACGGGAAACGCCACGGTAACCACTACGTCACGGAAACCTCTTGTTTATTTGTTTATTGGTTGGTTCACGACACACTTTATGCACATTCACGGCTAATGGCGCCGCCCACACTGTTTCTCCGGTGGGCCGCGGGATTCGGAAATGTCCTGAGCGACGCTAGAGTCGAACCCGGGACCTTTGGTACCCATAGCTCGACACCTTAACCATTCGGCCATCCCCGCCCCGTCACGGAAACCTTCACGCCACGGTAAACGTCATGGTAACCACTACGTCACGACAACCACCACGCCACGGTCAACGTCACGGTAATCGTCTCGTTCCGGTAACCACCACGTCGCAGCAGTTATCACAACTTGCCAGCAGTCATATCACGGTAGCCGTCACGTCCTGGTAACCACCACGTATCGGTAACCGCCACGCCACAGTGAATGTCAGGCTGCCACTACATCACGGAAACCACCAAGCCACGGTGAACGTCACGGCATCCACTAAGTCACGGCGCTGCATGACCACTGCAGTCGATGCGCCCCTAAGCCCCCCCCCACTAAGTCACGGTGAACGACACGGTATCCACTACGTCACGGTGAACGTAACGGCATCCACTACGTCACGGTAACCACCACGCTACGGTGGCCTAGTCTTCTAAAATACCCCGGTTCGGTGGGGAGTGCAAATATGATTATTCCACTCTTACATCTCATTTTGTCAACAATTTTCCTCTCCTCGTCACTCCAAAAATGGCACATGTGAAATGATTTCATCCAGCCAACAAGCCCGTTGCTGACCTGCATTCTCTGTCCTTCGATTCCGATGTTACATCAAGGCATGAAGGTGGACACGGCGTCTTTCTAAGCAGCTAAAGCTCACAAAACTGGTATTCACTGCAAGATTAAGACAACTGAGACTTGAAAATGTATACATACTTAAGGGGTGATATGATTGAAAGGAATACAATCGTTAAATGGTTAGATAAGACCAATCTGAATGATCCTCTTCTATTTAGAGCATTAAACTCAGGTTGGACAACTCAAGGTGCAAGACAGTTAAGCGGCAACAGGTTTTCGGCCAAAGGGCGGATGTGCAGCCCATTCAATGGAATAGGCTGTCTCTTGATGTTGTGGAAAGTTCCCCATTGAATGTATTGAAAAATAGGGCGGACAAAATGTCCGGTCCAAGAATCTTGTTCGTGAGTTATAATCAGTGATCGATGGGGCGATATTAATGCTGGCACGTGAACACTGTACACAGTGCGCAGGCCCCTGAGCAGGCATAGATGTAGTTCGAAACTGGTTGAGTGGGCACTCGATCCAAGAGTGTCGGTAATGCGGGATCGAATGAATAGGGCTTGTTAGGTCGGTAGATATATAGGCATTGGTAGGTGTGTAAGATGTTCGTGGATAGTTTCTTTGGATTTTAGTATGTGCTATTGGTTCGAGTGTTGAGCATCGTTTTCCCTTGCTTATGGTATCTTCCATTCGCAGGCTTAACCCAGATGGGCCCCCGTGGCGCTTATTCGGTCTAAACAGTTTATGACTTAAGACCTTATAACTGTATGACTTATTTAGGTTGCCAATATTCCCTATGATTAGGAATGTTTAAGAGTCTATGAAATAACCATGCGTTTTTGCAGTAGTGTGCGTAAATCATATATGTGTGAAGTCCGATTGTACTTGCATGGCATGATCAATGGGTGTACCAACTGTTCACATACTGCACAGCACAGCGTTGCCCACAATTGCATGTATGTGCATAAGCAGGAGTCAGACTCACATTGACTCACTCACGAAGTGGATAGGCATAAAGACATAAAGACATAAAAGATTAGTGCAACTCTGAGCCACAAGGGCCCTTCTTGGTTGCACTCTGTACACTGAACCAGTTGCCCACCAAATCTGTCAATCAGCCCTCCCTGTAATACTGAAAAGCAAGCCCTCTATTCTTATAATGATTGTCTATGCTGTTTTTAAAGATGTTCACTGTGCTGCTACTGACGATGTTTCCTGGCAGCTGGTTCCAGTGTTCCACTACCCTGTTGGTGAAGAAAGTTTGCCTTAACCTTGTTCTGCTGTGGTTAATTTTAATTTTGAATTTATGACCTCTAATTGCATCATTTCTGTTAAATTCAAACATTTCCCCAAGGTATCCCCTCTCCAGACCATTGACAAATTTAAAGACCTCGATGAGATCTCCTCTCAGCCTTCTATATCTAAGTGAAAACATATTCAATTTCTTCAATCTTTCCTCATATGCCAGGTTGCTTATGCCATTAACCATTTTTGTAGCCCTCTTTTGTACTCTCTCTAAAAGCCAACAATCTTTTTCATAGCTAGGAGACCAAGCTTGGATGCAGTATTCCAAATGTGGCCTGACGTATGCACAGTAAAGCTTCCTGATCACTTCCTCACTTCTGTATGATACATTCCTATTTATTGCCCCGAGCATTCTCAGTGCCTTCTTCCTGGCTTCCTTGGTCTGTTCTGATGCCCCCAATTTTGTGTTTAGAATAACACCTAAATCCTTCTCCTGTTGAGTCACTGATAGCACTTGGCCGCCCATCAAGTATGGAGCCTTCATATGCTGCTTACCTACATGCATGATTTTGCACTTATCAAAGTTAAATTTCATTTGCCATTCTTCGGACCACTTCACAAGTTCGTCTAAGTCTTTTTGCAGCGAGATATGCTCATCCTGACCTGTTATTGCCCTAAAGACCTTCAAATCATCTGCAAATTTCAAAACTTTACTGCTTAGGCCACTTTCAATGTTATTTACAAATATAATGAACAGCAATGGCCCTAGTAATGACCCCTGGGGGACTCCACTAAGAACATTTTGCCATGATGACTTTGTACCATTTAGCATCACTCTTTGCTGTCTATCTGAAAGCCACAACTCTATCCATTTTAAGATGCTACCTGCAATACCATGGGACTGAAGCTGTATCATTAACCGTTTATGGGGTACCTTGTCAAAGGCCTTACTAAAGTCAAGATATGCTACATCAACCTGATTTCCCTGATCAAATTGTTCTGTGGCGAAGTTCAAAAAGTCCAAGAGGTTTGTGAGACACGATCGTCCTTTTCTAAATCCATGTTGAGTATCTTGAATCAATCTGCTACCTTCCAGATAACTAACTATTCTATCCTTGATAATTGATTCGAGTACCTTGCAGACTAGGGATGTGAGACTTATTGGCCTATAGTTTTCAACTTTCCCTCTTTCTCCTTTCTTGAAAATAGGAACTACATTTGCCCTTTTCCAATCGGTTGGAATTTCATTATGTGAAACTGATCTACAAAATATTATACTAAGTGGAAATGCCAGTTCCTTTTCAGTTTCCCGCAACACCCTAGCATAAATATCATCAGGTCCTGCTCCCTTATTTGGCTTTATTTTCCTGATATGATTGTAAACAACATCACTACCGATGAAATCAACATCATTTGTCAGATCCCATGTAACTGAACTATGGTGTACGGTCGGCAGATTGGTCATATCGTCCAATGTAAACACTGATTTGAACTGCTTGCTCAGCTCCTCAACCATCTCACTATCCTCACCCAATGTAGTGCCGTTTACTTCCAGTGGACCAATTGTGTTAGAAACTTTACTCAGCTTGTAGAAACTAAAGAACTTTTTACTGTCCCCATTACAGTTTCTAGCTAAATCCAGTTCCTTTGCTCGCTTTGCTGCTCTGGTTTTTTTGCTTCACAGTGTCTCTAGCTTTTCGATACGCCTTTAGATTAATGACATTTGAGGCTTCTTTAAAAACTCTAAATGCAGTTTTCTTAGCCCTAATTGCTTTTATCACGTCTGGTGTAAGCCATGCTGGCTTTCCTACCCTTCTTTTGCGTCTTTGCTTTTGGGGGACATGTCTAATCTGAGTTTCCTTTAAGTAAGATTTGAACTTTTCCCACATTTCACAGGCATTTAAATTGGAGAATTCTTCTTCCCATCTGATGGCACTTAAAGCCGCTCTCATGCCGTTAAAGTCTGCTCTGTTGAAATTTGGAACCTTTACCAAATTATCCTTGATAATTTCCCCTACATGTGCCTTGAATCTAATTATGTTATGGTCACTTTTTCCCAGAGTTTCGCCTACAGCCAAGTCTTGAACCAAGTCACTTAAATCCGAGAATACAAGGTCCAAGAATGAACCATGCCTGGTAGGTTCCGATACAAACTGGTGTAAGAACAGGTCCTCTTCAAGGCATTTCCGGAACATTTTGCATGATGGGGAGCCAACACCAGCATTTTCATAGCCTTTTAGATTAAAGTCACCGAGAATAAGGCACTTCCTCTTAAAGTTTCTACTGATTTCCGCACAAATCACCTTGTCAAGCTCCAGTTGCTGAGAATGTGGCAGGGTTCCTGATCGGTAGAAAGCTCCTATCCTAAGAGTATTGCTGTTGCCTTTTCCCACAGTGACATCAAGCCAAATGGACTCCACATACACATTTTTATCCCCACCTGCTACTTTTTGAGAACTGAATAAGCTATTCACATAGAGCATTACACCACCCCCTTTCATTGCTGGACCCCTATTGCACGAAAACATATTGTATCCCTGGATCTCATAGTCCTGTAAGTTATCTCCAAAATATCCTTCACTGACCCATGCCTCCGTAATGCAAACAAAATCCGGTTCCTCCTCAGCAACATAACACTTGAACTCATCAAATTTGGAACGGATACTCTGAGCATTAAACATCATACACTTAACAAATGCTCCATAACCACCTTTGGCTTTTTCATATTGAGTTCTTTTATCACTAGATGAACTATAATTCTGTCCCCTTGAGTTACTGCTGTCCCTATTTGCAGACTTTGAGGTTCTATTGCCTTGGCTGACACTATTGGAATATTCCTGAGTTGGCAATGCAATTTCATCCCTCCCCACCCCATTTCCTAGTTTCCCTGAAGGACATGCTCATATACTTTGCCTAACACATGGACCCCCTTCTCAGAAAAGTGCAGGCCATCCCTCTGATAGAGGTCCCACGATGCATAAAACCTGCTCCACTCGTCTACAAATGTAAAACCTAGCTCCTGGCAGAGCTTTCCTACCCTGGTGTTAGCTGCCAGTGCCCTAGAGCTCCACTCAGGGGAGGCTCTAGCCCTAGGCAAAAAGGCTCTTGATAGGCACTTAAATGTAGAAACAATGACGTCGCAATAGCTTTTTGAGTGGAAAGGGAACGGTTTTGGTTCGATTCCTGCCAGTAAACCCCATAGGCGCAATGTTTCAGGGTGTTTGGTGGACGCGCCCCGACGTCCCTGGCGATGGCATCGCCCATGTGCTGATACATAACTAGACTCAGATGGTGCAAACAGAAACTACGAACATGGATGGGGTGCAGGTCAGAACTCTCTCCTCGGATCCTATCTGTAAAAAAGTTGCAGGGCAAATAAACCCAAATCTAACGCAATCAATGATAACGGCTGGGAAAACTCCCAAATCGATTTCCTTTGCATTCTATGTTTTTAACCTGTGAGACAATGATTGCTGCTGGATATTCAGGAATTTCCAGAGGTCTTCAACTATAGGTAAGAACACGCAGGATGGCAGGAGGCAGCCAGGACATGAAAGGAGACTCATAAAACTGGGAGCGAGGTTCCTGAAGATGAGTGTATACCATAAAATCCCAGAAAAGGCCCTCAACATTTGTATAGACATTCCGATAACAGGGGAGGAGGCTTCTAAGACGTGATATTACATTTAAAGACATAAAGACATAAAAGACATAAAAGATCAGTGCAACTCTGAGCCACAAGGGCCCTTCTTGGTTGCACTCTGTACACTGAACCAGTTGCCCACCAAATCTGCCAATCAGCCCTCCCTGTAATACTGAAAAGCAAGCCCTCTATTCTTATAATGATTGTCTATGCTGTTTTTAAAGATGTTCAATGTGCTGCTACTGACGATGTTTTCTGGCAGCTGGTTCCAGTGTTCCACTACCCTGTTGGTGAAGAAAGTTTGCCTTAACCTTGTTCTGCTGTGGTTAATTTGAATTTTGAATTTATGACCTCTAATTGCATCATTTCTGTTAAATTCAAACATTTCCCCAAGGTATCCCCTCTCCAGACCATTGACAAATTTAAAGACCTCGATGAGATCTCCTCTCAGCCTTCTATATCTAAGTGAAAACATATTCAATTTCTTCAATCTTTCCTCATATGCCAGGTTGCTTATGCCATTAACCATTTTTGTAGCCCTCTTTTGTACTCTCTCTAAAAGCCAACAATCTTTTTCATAGCTAGGAGACCAAGCTTGGATGCAGTATTCCAAATGTGGCCTGACGTATGCACAGTAAAGCTTCCTGATCACTTCCTCACTTCTGTATGATACATTCCTATTTATTGCCCCGAGCATTCTCAGTGCCTTCTTCCTGGCTTCCTTGGTCTGTTCTGATGCCCCCAATTTTGTGTTTAGAATAACACCTAAATCCTTCTCCTGTTGAGTCACTGATAGCACTTGGCCACCCATCAAGTATGGAGCCTTCATATGCTGCTTACCTACATGCATGATTTTGCACTTATCATAGTTAAATTTCATTTGCCATTCTTCGGACCACTTCACAAGTTCGTCTAAGTCTTTTTGCAGCGAGATATGCTCATCCTGACCTGTTATTGCCCTAAAGACCTTCAAATCATCTGCAAATTTCAAAACTTTATTGCTTAGGCCACTTTCAATGTTATTTACAAATATAATGAACAGTAATGGCCCTAGTAATGACCCCTGGGGGACTCCACTAAGAACATTTTGCCATGATGACTTTGTACCATTTAGCATCACTCTTTGCTGTCTATCTGAAAGCCACAACTCTATCCATTTTAAGATGCTACCTGCAATACCATGGGACTGAAGCTGTATCATTAACCGTGTATGGGGTACCTTGTCAAAGGCCTTACTAAAGTCAAGATATGCTACATCAACCTGATTTCCCTGATCAAATTGTTCTGTGGCGAAGTTCAAAAAGTCCAAGAGGTTTGTGAGACACGATCGTCCTTTTCTAAATCCATGTTGAGTATCTTGAATCAATCTGCTACCTTCCAGATAACTAACTATTCTATCCTTGATAATTGATTCGAGTACCTTGCAGACTAGGGATGTGAGACTTATTGGCCTATAGTTTTCAACTTTCCCTCTTTCTCCTTTCTTGAAAATAGGAACTACATTTGCCCTTTTCCAATCGGTTGGAATTTCATTATGTGAAACTGATCTACAAAATATTATACTAAGTGGAAATGCCAGTTCCTTTTCAGTTTCCCGCAACACCCTAGCATAAATATCATCAGGTCCTGCTGCCTTATTTGGCTTTATTTTCCTGATATGATTGTAAACAACATCACTACCAATGAAATCAACATCATTTGTCAGATCCCATGTATCTGAACTATGGTGTACGGTCGGCAGATTGGTCATATCTTCCAATGTAAACACTGATTTGAACTGCTTGCTCAG
This sequence comes from Imbricaverruca yamaguchii, assembly GCA_034440575.1. Classification (NCBI taxonomy): domain Eukaryota; kingdom Metazoa; phylum Arthropoda; class Thecostraca; family Neoverrucidae; genus Imbricaverruca; species Imbricaverruca yamaguchii. The sequence continues at coordinate 729,674 of JAOTOL010001492.1, forward strand.
CTCCTCAACCATATCCTCACCCAATGTAGTCCCGTTTACTTCCAGTGGACCAATTGTGTTAGAAACTTTACTCAGCTTGTAGAAACTAAAGAACTTTTTACTGTCCCCATTACAGTTTCTAGCTAAATCCAGTTCCTTTGCTCGCTTTGCTGCTCTGGTTTTTTGCTTCACAGTGTCTCTAGCTTTTCGATAGGCCTTTAGATTAATGACATTTGAGGCTTCTTCTGCAGTTTTCTTAGCCCTAATTGCTTTTATCACGTCTGGTGTAAGCCATGCTGGCTTTCCTACCCTTCTTTTGCGTCTTTGCTTTTGGGGGACATGTCTAATCTGAGTTTCCTTTAAGTAAGATTTGAACTTTTCCCACATTTCACAGGCATTTAAATTGGAGAATTCTTCTTCCCATCTGATGGCACTTAAAGCCGCTCTCATGCCGTTAAAGTCTGCTTTGTTGAAATTTGGAACCTTTACCAAATTATCCTTGATAGTTTCCCCTACATGTGCCTTGAATCTAACTATGTTATGGTCACTTTTTCCCAGAGTTTCGCCTACAGTCAAGTCTTGAACCAAGTCACTTAAATCCGAGAATACAAGGTCCAAGAATGAACCATGTCTGGTAGGTTCCGATACAAACTGGTGTAAGAACAGGTCCTCTTCAAGGCATTTCCTGAACATTTTGCATGATGGGGAGCCAACACCAGCATTTTCATAACCTTTCAGATTAAAGTCACCGAGAATAAGGCACTTCCTCTTAAAGTTTCTACTGATTTCCTCACAAATCACCTTGTCAAGCTCCAGTTGCTGAGAATGTGGCAGGGTTCCTGATCGGTAGAAAGCTCCTATCCTAAGAGTATTGCTGTTGCCTTTTCCCACAGTGACATCAAGCCAAATGGACTCCACAGACACATTTTTATCCCCACATGCTACTTTTTGAGAACTGAATAAGCTATTCACATAGAGCATTACACCACCCCCTTTCATTGCTGGACCCCTATTGCACGAAAACATATTGTATCCCTGGATCTCATAGTCCTGTAAGTTATCTAAAAAATATCCTTCACTGACCCATGCCTCCGTAATGCAAACAAAATCCGGTTCCTCCTCAGCAACATAACACTTGAACTCATCAAATTTGGAACGGATACTCTGAGCATTAAACATCATACACTTAACAAATGCTCCATAACCACCTTTGGCTTTTTCATATTGAGGAGTTCTTTTATCACTAGATGAACTATAACTCTGTCCCCTTGAGTTGCTGCTGTCCCTATTTGCAGACTTTGAGGTTCTATTGCCTTGGCTGACACTATTGGAATATTCCTGAGTTGGCAATGCAATTTCATCCCTCCCCACCCCATTTCCTAGTTTCCCTGAAGGACATGCTCATATACTTTGCCTAACACATGGACCCCCTTCTCAGAAAAATGCAGGCCATCCTTCTGATAGAGGTCCCACGATGCATAAAACCTGCTCCACTCGTCTACAAATGTAAAACCTAGCTCCTGGCAGAGGTTTCCTACCCTGGTGTTAGCTGCCAGTGCCCTAGAGCTCCACTCAGGGGAGGCTCTAGCCCTAGGCAAAATTCCTGTTACAAGCACGCTATTGGTACCCTTCAGGGTGGCCAGAAGGGCCCTGTACTCCCGCAGAAGCTCCTCGCTCCTAGTATGACCTATGTTATTTACCCCTACATGCACTATGACTGTGTTAAACTGGTGATCACTGGTGACCTGTGCCACCGCAGGTACCAGGTCCATCACCTTGGCACCAGGCCTGGTGATGCACCTCCTGTCCCTCCTACCTTTACAAAATACCCGCTCTAAATGACGCACACGAGAGTCTCCTATGACCAGCACTGACTCCTTACTATTGCTATCCTGGGGACAGTCATCCAATGCCTGGAACATATTTGTTATTACTATGCCTGCCCGCTGGGCCGGTCGGCTACACTTCCTCCCGCTCCTACCACCTGCCACCTGCCACTCACTGACCCTTTCCTTAGGTTCGCGTCTCCAAATCCTCCACCCCTGACCTCATGCCACTTCCCCTCCTGTGACCTACCAGAACTACCCCCTCCTCTGTTCACTATTAACACTATTAACACTCCCCTCTTGAGAGATCCCAGCCACCTCCACAGTAGGGGAAACCTCAGCTACCTGGTGGCCTGCGACCACCTGGGCATATGATGTCCCTGCTACGGATTGACCCCTTGTTGCTTTATCTTGCCTACCCTGTGCAACAAGGGCAGCCTTGAGGTTGGAAACCTCTGCCTTAAGGGTCCTAATTTCTTCCTCTAGTGCCTGCATCCTGGTCGAAACCATCCTAAACGCTGCAGCTTATGCCTAGATTTAGATTCAAATTAACTTGCTAAATTAACTTGCTAAACAACCGACAAAAAAGCTAACTATCATTCACTATAAATCGCTACCTCCTATACTGTCAGTTAAATATCTGAGTGCCTCAAGAAAAGCAGAAACTATTGAACAATTGTTTGTTTTTTTTTGTTTTTTCTTTTCTTTTTAAATAAATTAAAGATACATGGGATCTGACAAATGATGTTGATTTCATTGGTAGTGATGTTGTTTACAATCATATCAGGAAAATAAAGCCAAATAAGGCACCAGGACCTAATGATATTTATGCTAGGGTGTTGCGGGAAACTGAAAAGGAACTGGCATTTCCACTTAGTATAATATTTTGTAGATCAGTTTCACATAATGAAATTCCAACCGATTGGAAAAGGGCAAATGTAGTTCCTGTTTTCAAGAAAGGAGAAAGAGGGAAAGTTGAAAACTATAGGCCAATAAGTCTCACATCCCTAGTCTGCAAGGTACTCGAATCAATTATCAAGGATAGAATAGTTAGTTATCTGGAAGGTAGCAGACTGATTCAAGATACTCAACATGGATTTAGAAAAGGACGATCGTGTCTCACAAACCTCTTGGACTTTTTGAACTTCGCCACAGAACAATTTGATCAGGGAAATCAGGTTGATGTAGCATATCTTGACTTTAGTAAGGCCTTTGACAAGGTACCCCATAAACGGTTAATGATACAGCTTCAATCCCATGGTATTGCAGGTAGCATCTTAAAATGGATAGAGTTGTGGCTTTCAGATAGACAGCAAAGAGTGATGCTAAATGGTACAAAGTCATCATGGCAAAATGTTCTTAGTGGAGTCCCCCAGGGGTCAGTACTAGGGCCATTACTGTTCATTATATTTGTAAATAACATTGAAAGTGGCCTAAGCAGTAAAGTTTTGAAATTTGCAGATGATTTGAAGGTCTTTAGGGCAATAACAGGTCAGGATGAGCATATCTCGCTGCAAAAAGACTTAGACGAACTTGTGAAGTGGTCCGAAGAATGGCAAATGAAATTTAACTTTGATAAGTGCAAAATCATGCATGTAGGTAAGCAGCATATGAAGGCTCCATACTTGATGGGTGGCCAAGCGCTATCAGTGACTCAACAGGAGAAGGATTTAGGTGTTATTCTAAACACAAAATTGGGGGCATCAGAACAGACCAAGGAAGCCAGGAAGAAGGCACTGAGAATGCTCGGGGCAATAAATAGGAATGTATCATACAGAAGTGAGGAAGTGATCAGGAAGCTTTACTGTGCATACGTCAGGCCACATCTCCTACTACAGAAATCGAAGAGTCGAGAACACGCCGAAGCCAAAGATGGCGTCCTGCGGCGTCGCTAGGTTAATATAGTATAGTTTGCGTGCTACGAAAATGCTTATAAGATAAAACCTAATGAAATATAATAAGAGAAGTAATTGCTAAGCACCTATCCACAGCTTATACTAGAGTACTGCCCTGTTCTGCAGCGACTTATCTGGAAACCTGGAGCTCGGGGTCGCGTCCTTCCACCTTGAGAGCTGGCGGCAAAACTGGAGGATGTCCACAGGACGGAAGAGATTTCATGACGGCTAAGGAGGGCCCAGGGAACAAGAAAAGCCCGAAGAGACGACAATCCACTAGAAGGGAAGAGGAGGCTCCAAGGACACAAGCGAGGGCTCCCAGGACGCGCAGAGGCCCCAAGACCCGAGAGAGGGGTCTATAGTGGAGGAAGAGAAAATTATGAGTACGCAAGAGGAGTCTCCAAAGACGAATAAGGCCCCCGATACGGACATGAGCAGGCCACCAGTAAATCACAGAAGGTCCCCCTTCTTAAGACAAAAGAGGAAGCCAACATAAGAAGAGACGTCCCCAGAGCGCAAGAAACCTCGTTAACCCCCCCCGTACTTCATTATCCTTCCACTTTAGGCAACAGAAAGAGAGGGGGAACGATCCTCCTGGCAACTCCGTACCAAGGAAGCTAGAGAACGAGAGGGAAACCAGCGTGTAGTCCTGCTATCGTGGCGGTGGCTGCGACTTTACGACGCAACCAGCAGCTAAGGCCATACGGCGTCACCTGCCTATCACCGTGGGCAGGAAGGGCCGGGCACCGCGGGAACCGAGCCTCGTACCTTTGGTATGCCACACGCTGAGTTTAACCACTGAGCTGACGACGTCCCTAGTCCGCTACGGGCTCTCGCGGTAGACACCAAGGTGATCCTGACGCCATTGGTTGTCAAACCAGTGTTTTTTTGGGAGTCGAAATTCCAGCAGGTGGTAAGTGGCTTTTTGTTCTACGTTAGTTAGTTAGTCAATTGAGTTTAAAGGGCGCATCGACTGCAATAGTCATATGGCGCCCACAACAAGTTTATTCATAAAACCAGAAGTACATTCGTGGTAAAACAGTGTCATGCTGAAGTGTAATTCCCCACATACTGTCTCAGTTAAAACATTCGGTAACATCCGGTAACAATTTGGTAACAAACATAAAACTCAGTTAATCACCACGTCACGGTGCCCGTCACGTCTCGGTAACCATCACGTCCCAATAACCGCCAGGTCACTGTAGCCGTCACGTCCCGATAATTGACATGTCACGGTAGCCGTTACGTCCCGGTAATCACCACGTCACGGTAGCCGTGACGTCTTGATAATCACCATATCACGATAACCACCATATCACGGCAACCATCAGGTCACGGTAGCCGTCACGTCTCGATAATCACCATGTTACGGTAACCACCATGTCACGGTACCCATCACGTCTCAGCAATCACCGTATCACGGTACCTGTCAGTCCGGGTAACTACCATGTCACGGTAGCTGTCATGTCCCGGTAACCACCATGTCACGATAACCACCATGTCACGGTAACCATCAGGTCACGGTAGCCGTCACGCCTCGGTAATCACCATGTCACGGTACCTGTCAGTCCGGGTAACTACCATGTCACGGTAGCTGTCATGTCCCGGTAACCACCATGTCACGATAACCACCATGTCACGGTAACTATCATGTCACAGTAGCCGTCACGTCTCAGTACTCACCATGTCACGGCAGCCGGTCACGCTGATCAGCCGGATTGTGCGACGGAACGTCATCGCGCTGGCATCGGAGCGCCAGAGGTATGACGTAGTACGCTTGGACGGGTGCAAAACTGTCCACGTGAAATTATGAATATGCACAGAAGTCGGCGTCGTAACTTAATAACACCGAAATCGACATTCGAGCGACGCCCATCTGCATCGCATTTAATAACATTTCGAATAATCCACGATCCCGCTGCTTGCCGTGCGACATAAACATTGCTTCTTTCAGAAGGTTGCATGTTTGCATGTGCAATTGCGAAATTGGCATTAACGCTAGGCGCTGTCGCAATGCATATTCCAGCTTTTAGAGCCTTTGGGTGTGCTGACGTCTGTTGCATCAGTTGCTATCTCCTGCGAGGGCAATTTGGGACATGTGAACAACCAGTCACAGGTTAAACTTATCGACAAAAGAAAAGTAGTCGAACGGTGCAGATGACTGTGCAAGCTCTCGAATTTGTTGTGCATACACTTAAATGTGATCAGAACGTATCCAACTATTAACTGTAACGCCCAAAACATTCGTCAGCATTGCGTCTCCACAAATTGACATTTTCAGTTCCACAAAATCGACTTAACTAAACAGTTCCAGGTCAGATTTAAATCATAACATGATTCTCATCGCCTCCCCCGCTATCACCGGGAAATTATTCACACGCACGGAAAGATGGTACGGAAAATTTGTGACGGTTAATATCCAGATGCTCATGGAGAAGCGTCAATAGTTGTGGGGCGCACATCGTGTGCCAGTTCGCTTGTTGAATACATATATATTCATTAGCGATGCTTCATCGGCATCCAACATAAAATGAATAATGCAAGCACTCATCCGCCATATCCCGCTTATCACGGGACCAGAAGATATTTCATTGATTTTGGCATGAGGTAGACTTAACTTGTTGTATACCTGGTTTTAGTCTATAGTGTAGTCACGTAGTGTAGAACTCCAGCTTAGTGACATACATGCACGGCGGCATCTGCTGTACACGCACTGATTTAACCACATAGTCAGGCGGTCTTGTGCAAGGCTATAGTTCTGTATTCGGCTGTCCCAAAAAATATCCATCATCGCACTCCACGACCGCGCTGTATCTGACGCTTTTTTTCTTTATCTTCGGGAAAATCGCTGACCTGGGCTGGGCACATATTCGCATTTTCACATTGACATTTCCACATACAGGAAGGCAGGTATTGCCCCTTGAGATGAAGTGCCTTAAATGGCACGTGATCATTTTGCTCACCTGATGGAAGGATATCCACATGAATGCATGGAGGGACCTCGATTGGTGTAACTCAGGCGTAACTCAACTACTCTGACGGCCAGACGACGTCAGAAACTCGAAGACTGGAGGAAGATGACCCAATGGCAGACCGGGCCTCACGGATGTGGACTCGAGGAAGATGACCCCATGGCAGACCAGATCTGACGGATGTGGACTTGAGGAAGATGACCCGATGGCAGACCAGGTCTCACGGATGGGAACTCGAGGAAGATGACCCGATGGCAGACCAGGTCTGACGGATGGGCCAGTTGGAGTTGTCAAACCTATGGCAAAGTGAACAACATTGAAGGTGTTGCTCTTCAACAAAGAGCACATACTCACAAATCTTAATTTACCTTTGGAATTTCAAACTAGACCGCCAAGCAAACTACCTTCAAGATTTTCGGCACATGACGCCAGAATTCAAGTATATAAATAGATACAAAGGGACCTCTACCCCGAGGCTAGCCGGAAAATATTGAAAAATATTGAGTAGCAACGAAGCAGAGAATCATTTCTTTTCAGTCTGGTTCATAGTTTGACCATAAGATCTGACCTGAGGATACATAGTGTACATCTGTGTACATTGCATACATCGGGAAGAGGTCGTGGTTGACTTTGGCCACCTCTAGCTCGAATATATCATACAAAGGACTGGAACTAATTTTTAGGAAAATGTACGGTCATCAATTGTCGGCCGAACTCGTTTTATTTTTACACAATGCGCGCCATTCGGCGGTCGCAATGTGTACGAAACTACAAGGCGATAGCGCGAACGGCTTAGGAGTTACTTCAGAAAGTATCAGGCGATGGCCAATACAGCGATACCGGACCCTAGTCTGTGCGCTCGCATATGGCTTCCAACAAGCGGCGCACGCACGCTGTAGCAATAACAGTGCTACGTAACAAAGCGACGAAGAACTATCGCTTGATAAGGTGAACTCGTAGCAGGCAATGATTCGCTGATAGCAACATCCACGTCTAATTGGATGCCGGACCTGAATGTGATGCCGCGCTGATGTAATGCTACGTCGTTATATTATTTGCGATGCATATCGCGATGCGCGGGCACATTTCACATCATCCACGAACACGCATTCCCCCATACACCACAGCATACTAAACGGCTTGAGTTACCACCCTCTAGGCAGATAACATTAACTGCACTGACACATCTCCATCATACTCGATCGCCACGCCATACACGAATATACTCGATCGCCACACCGCACCCGACATACTCGACCACCTCGTTCAGACATTCTATACCGCCATCGCTATATCAGAGATACTCCATCGCCGCACCACACTTAAATGAACCATACGAAAAAAAAAAAGACACCCACACATGCGCTACCGGTTGCAGCATCACATATCCGCATCACCGCAACACCAGCTGACCGCGGGGCGACGGACACGAGCGGCGTCCGTCGAAAGACTCGGTACGTGGAACCAGGAGCACGACTTGCGCGACGGTCAGTCCCGCCTCAGACCCACAACCACAGACGGGGCTGATGACCTCTGACCTTCGTCGTCGGCCACCGCATCTGCCCGACTTCCAGGACATGCACAACAGAAGCCGAGATTAAGCCGGGCGCTCCCGCCAAGTAGATGGCAGCTTTCACCACAAAACTGCCCAGGATTTGCGCCACATTTTTTCATAGGCACTCCAAAAGTACAGGTTTGCCACAGACACGGCTGGGGACCGGTTGCAAAAGCAGCATATGCGTCCGCCTTTCTCCAACTGCACCGATTTCGCCCCTTACGTTTGAGGGTAAATTGGACGCGCTTGAATGCAGAAGATAGTCTTGTATCAATCAGACACCTGGCGCATTCCCATTGCGGGCTATACATTCGTGGACCAACAGTGGCGGCGCCCTCCCAACAGGTGTCGGCGCCACCCTCAGTAATGGTGAATTAATGGTGAGTGACAACATACTGACGCACGGAGTCCTTGAGGGCACAGCCACGCTCGCCCAGCACGTCAAGCAGCACTGTACAGTGCGCGTACTCCCGTCAACTATTCAAGAATTTGAGGGCGTATACTTCGTCGGATTGTTTTCTCTTCGTGAAGTGATCCTTTCAATCAAGATGATGGCAAACTCCCCAGAGAGGACTGTTCGTGCACTGGCCAAGGCCCACAAATAAATAAATATCTAGGAATAACTTAGAGCTCACATGTCTGCATCATACAAGACTGATGAAATATAAAGCGAATGATGATACCACATATCTACTAAAATACTCCATACGCGGAACCAATTATCCATCCGATAAGGCCACACCTGCATGACCTCATGACACGCTCGTGAAATAGCCGTGCTGTACCAGTGGCCATGAAACTTTCACGAACTAATGATATTTACAAGAGATAGGACACATTTACTGAATCACGACACTCCCAGCAAACCAGTGACACGTCATCGAGACAACGTCAGTATGTGTGGCGACATCTAGGTAACGCACACAGCACGTGAAGCATGGAGTGGCGCCAAGTGACACCGCCAGAGCGGCTGCCGGAGATTGGCGTCTACATGATTGGTTGGTTGGTTATTTGAGTTTTAGGGCGCATTGACCAGGTTTGGTCATTTAGCGCCAATGGCGTCTTTGTATGAATCTCGCGGTGCGCGGTTGTTTGAGTCCCGGTGTGAGTCCACGGTGCGCGGTTGTGTGAGTCCACGGTGCGCGGTTGTGTGAGTCCACGGTGCGCGGTTGTATGAGTCTCGCGGTGCGCGGTTGTGCGAGTCCACGGTGCGCGGTTGTGCGAGTCCACGGTGCGCGGGTTGTGTGAGTCCACGGTGCGCGGTTGTATGAGTCCACGGTGCGCGGTTGTGTGAGTCCGCGGTGCGCGGGTTGTGTGAGTCCACGGTGCGCGGGTTGTGTGAGTCCGCGGTGCGCGGTTGTGTGAGTCCACGGTGCGCGGGTTGTGAGTCCGTGGTGCGTGGTTGTGGTTAGGTGTCCGCGGTGCGCGGTTGTGTTAGTCCGCGGTGCGCGGTCGGAGCGTGACCGCTCCCGAGTTGCCCCTGTTCGGGGGCCGTGAAGTTGCCGCGCGTTCGGTTAAATACTTCAAGACAGTGCCGAGAACCCCGACACTACATCCCGAACTCACGGCATCTTCACCAGATGCAACACACTGAAAAGCTGATGACACCTCTCTCGACTATTACACTCTTACTAGCCACAGCATCCTCACGAACTCATCGCCCCCAACACAAGACTGAGTTCACGGCACATTCACCTGGCACAACAACTCCTAAGCTCATATTAGCCACGTCCCGGCCTGATGACATCTTCTCCAACCACTATGGCAGGAGCTCCTGCAATCAGCACCCCAATCAGCCACTACGCCTGAGCACATGACACCCTCGCGAGCTCGCGACACCATCACGAGGCCAAGACAAAACGATACCATCACGAATTCACGATAAAGCATCCTCCCGAGCGCACGTCATCCTCAACAGCAGCCTCCTCACGTGGTAGCCGTGCGCGAAGGGTCGGTGAAGCGGACGGTGGCGATGTAAAAGAGCGTGGGGAACGGCACCAGCAGCAGCATGAGCGAGTGCAGCAGCGGCCGCTGCAGCTGCGTCACGGCCACGATACCGTAGGCGTGCAGGAGCCAATGGCCGACCACGATGACGGCGCTGCGCAGCTCGGTGACCGAGGAGCGCAGCAGCGCGCGCATCTGCTGGTTCAGCTGGCAGGCGTAGTGGACGGCCACCGAGATGACGGACGACACCATCACCAGGTAGGGGAACACCGTGTCTGCCGAGTCGCGCAGACGTTCGTCAGTCGCACTAGCTGCGCATCAGTCGCGCAGCCAAACACCAGGCGTGCGGCACTCGGCAAACCATTACACTAGACGATTCCATATGCGACTACATGTCCGGTGCTGAAGCGTACAAACGTTTCAGCACGCTAAAGAAAGGAGAAACGTACAAACATTGTTTTTAACGTGTCAGTAGAACAGGCAGTCAAGATAATGACATATGTTGGTTATCTAAACTCAGTTCTTGCATCACCGGAGCCCATTTCGTGCATGCCACGCCTATGTACTGTGAAAGCATCCTTTAGATGTCTGAATGGTGTGGTTTTCTGTCAGATAGGTAGCATTGCTATGGGGTCACCGTTAGGCGTGCTCTTTGCGCATGCTTTCATGGTCCACGTTGAGCAGATTGCGCTGCAAGCACCTGGTGCAGAGCCTCTAGACACACAACCTCTAGACTCGCCTGCTAGATGTTCGGGGGACACACGGCTCTTGTTAGAGCTCAAGTCAAGGTTAGAAGTGGCTTCGGGTCTATACTTCACTATCGAGCTGGGCATTGAAGACAAGATAGGTTTTTGGATTTGTCCATCAACGGTGGTAGTCGATCATTCGCAACCAGTGTCCAGTGTAAGCAGCAAACAGACATCGGACGTTACCTTAACGGTAAAAGCTACTGTCCGATAGATACAAAGACAGCGTTACCAAAACCAATGTGGATAGGGCGATTGGACACTGTAGTACCTGGCAACTAGTGCACACAGAATCCACAGAATAAAACAAATGTTAGCTGACAACAACAGTACCTGATATACCATCTACACGCACGTCACAGATGCAGGGACCAGACAAGTCACAATCCAGTCCTGACCCCCAACACACGGCACCACACACAAGCTGCTGTACAACAAAAGCATATCCTCTGCTTACCAGACCAATGAAAAGGTGTTCCGAAACATTGTGAAGAATCACTGCAAACCTATTGTTTCCGACGATGAACTGAAACTAGCAACTTTCTGTATATCACGGTACAACAGACACCACTCACACAATATTCCTGCGAAGATGGCGTGACCGAGCACTAGTGTGGGGAAGAAGTAGAGCGCCGTGAAGATGGCACGCGTGCCACGCCCCGGCAAGTAGCGAGTAGCCAGCCACGGCCTCACCAGCACCATGGCCACCAGCGAGAGCGTGTAGTAGAGGAACACCATGCTGTACCTGCCGGCAGAACGGCGACAGGATGTTCATAACCTCCCCGGTTGTCCAGACAGGTTCGCTATTCCTCACAGCGGTGGAGACACAGGCTGTGCGATATCTGTACATAGATGCTCGTTCTGTCGCTTGCATGCTGGACACCTAGTATTGCTCAGCTGCATCCCATCTTGAAATTATTTATCTTCATCACGATGGTAATATTGCCATCAGATTTTGGTACAGAAGTATTCTGGAGCACGTGCATACCAGATGGCATTGTATGGCAGGCAGATTACTCAATTTTACTGTATGCAGGGCTTCGCTACAGCGGCTACACATGCATGGTACAGTGGACATGTTGCTCTGTTGCAGCGATTATATCGTTACTTTACAGCGAGTAGACACCAGAGAACCTTCCAGAGTAATGTATTCTGAGATTACGTAATCATAGTGGAAACTAACACAAGATGAAATGTTTGCTTTCACCTGAGATCCAAATTTGACTTCCCAAATTGCCTGAATTTCGAATTATTACACTGAAATAACAGCAACCACGTTCATAATGATGGATGGCTGACGTCTCTTCAGCACATTTGCGTGAAATTGATTGGTTGGTTATTTGGGCTTAGGGGCGCTTCGACTGCTTCGTTCATACAGCTGCGTGAAATTGTTGAAATCTCAATTTCAGCATTGCTTCATATCAGTGCCTTGTTGCCTTTTGGACGTCACTGCGGCGTAAGTCTTCGTTTCACACGCTACACCGCACGAAAAGATCTCGAGTCTCTAATAACAATAGGCAAATGGCTTATAAGACATGCATGACGTTCTTCGCACATTTACAGCGGGAATGACACCCTCTTACGACGAGCATACCACTCCCTTACAAAACAGTGCTGCTCCCTTACAGTGGGCTTGCTGGCCCCATGCAGTTTGATTGATTGATTATTTGGGCTTAAGGGCGCGCCGACTACTAGGTCATTTAGCGCCCATTGGCCCCATGCAGTGGGTATACCACTCCCCAAAGTGGGAGTGACTCTCCGTTATGGCGGGTACACCGCGCCCTTACAGCGGGTATGCAACTTCCCTGCGGCGGGAATGCCGCTGCCTTACAGCGGATAGACGGCCTCCTGCGTGCAGGTGAGTGTACGCTCGTAGTTGGGCGTGGGGTTGTAGACCACCGTGTACCAGTCGGACAGCGAGTTGACCCGGCACGAGGTCACGCGGTATGACCCGACAGGTTCGGTCAGCAGCAGCGTGCCGGCGGCCGCCACCACCGACTCGGCCAGGGCCGACGCGTGTTGGATCACGATACCCACAGTGAACCTGGCGGACAGAGCGTGAACTACTAGTGTGACTCACTGACACGCGCTGCATCCGGAATACGCCGCTGAGTGGGTGCCAGACTGAGAGACAGGAACTTATAAAGCCAATGTCCACAGAGGTGAGGTGGATATGCAATTCGATTGTCGGTTGTCTAGTTACAGTAAGACATAGTAACATAGTAAGGGTTGACACTACTTCATTCATAAGGTCACAAGTCGCGAATTATATAGCCCACGATGACGTAGAAACGATCATAAATGTACAGTGGTCGCTTACGCCCTTTTGCGATCTGATTGCAACAGTATGGATCGGCATTGCACAACAAACAGTCATTAGGCCGCTCCTCATGACACTCGCAATCGAAATAAATCTTCACCTTTCGAACAGGAACCAGCACAATGGTCAATGCCATACATAAACTGAATTCAATGGTAAACTGCATGCAACCCAAACGAGCCCTGATAGGCAATATATCAAGGCGTCGATGCAGTGCCAGTGCATCAACAGTGGTGACGTACCTGCCACTCATGGCGTGCCTGTTGATGCAGTACCAGCGCATCAGCAGTGGTAACGTACCTGCCACTCATGGCGTGCCTGTTGATGCAGTACCAGCGCATCAGCAGTGGTAACGTACCTGCCACTCATGGCGTGCCTGTCGATGCAGTACCAGCGCATCAGCAGTGGTAACGTACCTGCCACTCATGGCGTGCCTGTCGATGCAGTACCAGTGCATCAGTAGCGACAGCAGGCCCATAAACCCCAGGTACATGCCGTCATAGAAGGTGGGCTCGGAGTCGCACAGGGAGCACGACGAAGATTCGTTGGTCCTGCGGAGACACGGGTATTGGCCTGCAGTAGCTGGTTTTAAACAGAAACGGACATCAATCTGTGGCAACTGGTCCTATAGAGACGCGGACACCAGCCTGCGACAGCTGATCTTAGAGATACATGGGCATTAGCCTGTGACAGCTGATCCTAAAGATGCATGGGCATTAGCTTGTGGCAGCTCATTATAAAGTCAAACACTGTGTGTGGCAGCTATGGCCTGCCCTGAAGAGCCCCTCTAGGTGGGGGGAGGAGGCGGGCGGGGTGGCGAAACATATTAATTTTATTGTGAATTAGTCTTATCTATGTAGTCTTTGGGATAACCTACAGCATAAGAGAACAGTTGGTATCGGACATACCTAAACAATGTCGCCCACGCTAGCATTGTCAAGCCTTATTCGTTGTGGGAACTGGTCCTAATGATCATGTGGATTGGAAAACATCCTCCTCCTAAATTGAATTTGTGTCATCCAGCACATTATCCTATTCAGAATGGTTTTCTTCTCTTTTCCCTTGCTTTCTGGAATGCTGAATGGTGTTGTTTGGCAGTGCAATAGTGCAAACAACATACTATTGAACAGAATAGCCTATCGGTTTTTAACTTGGACTTTTATTCCGAAAATGGTAGGTTGCATCGTTATTGATGAAAAATACATGAGTCAGCATGTTCAGGGAATTAGCCCACTTAAATCAACACAGCGAAGTATTAAAGAATAAATAGTATTTTTTAAGACCAAGAAAATGCAACACCTATCCTCTATTAATACCACTATCCATAAATCATCTTCTTCAAAACCAATATTCCAAAATACAATTCCACCTTGTCATTAACCCGCACCGTCTTTCCGGTCGAATCCTTACACCCCGTTTCAGGGGGGGGGGTTGAAGACCCCCCCCCCTCTAAAATACAAACTAAGCATCGCACGAAAACTCAAGAGGTGTCATCGGAATGCGCTCGACGAGTAGGGTCCGGGTCCACCCTCCCAAACACTTCCCCCAAAAGGGACGTCACCAGGGGGCTAGATTTTCACGACTTTTCATGATTTACATCATGTTTTTGACTCTGGGGAATTTACTTTGGGGGATATATGAAAAACAAAATTTATTTGGAAGGAGAAAAGGACAGCGAAATCGGCCAGGGCTACATTTTTTGCCCCCCCCCCCCATTTTTTTTTAAATGGCAAAATTTTGAGTTTTCAAGTTTTCTTTAATTTTCCTTTTGCAATGGGTAGAGCAGACTGAGAAACGTTGTTGGAAGTCAACTTACCATAATAAAAAATGCATACTTTAGCCAGAATCTGTATTTGAACTGCAAGTTGGCAAATACGCAAAATTTATATGTAATCAAAAACGAAAAAAAGGAAAATTAAACTCGTACGTTTTGTTGCATACGAAAAGATAAGCAAACGCTGAAAGTTTCATTAAAATATATGTATCCGTTAAAGCATGACGACTGGTTTAACTTTTTTGGGGGTGACCTCACTTGACCTCGACTAACTCGTTGACCCTAGATAACCTGACGTAAAAATTTTGAATCTGCATGTCAAATTGATGTGGGAAAAGGTATGCCAAATTTGGGCGCGCTGCCGCTCGCCGTTCGTCCGCTATCCGCGAAAAACCTGAGGGGGCGGTTGAAGACCCCCGAGACGGGATGGGTAGCAGCTGATCCGGAAGAGGAACAGACATGTGAGAATGGTATAAGAACCTGATGATCATATGAGGACACACTACTTAAAAAAGGAACCTTTTAAAATGTGCAAAACCTAAAACCACCAAAAAAAAAAAAAAAGTGGAAATTTTGGGGGAATGAAGGGGGGAAAAAAAATCCCCCCCCCCAACCTTAAAAAAAAAAATTTTTTGTTTTTTGTTAAACTCTCCCCCAAAAAATAAAAAAAAAAAAAAAAAAAAAAAAAAAAAAAAAAAAAAAAAAAACACCACAAAAAAAAAAAAAAAAACAACTACACCCCCCCACAAAAAAAAAAAAAAAAAAAAAAAAAAAAAAAAAAAAAAAAAAAAAAAAAAAAAAAAAAAAAAAAAAAAAAAAAAAAAAAAAAAAAAAAAAAAGAAAAAAAGATCTCCAGTATAACCGAATACAGTTCGCTATGTCCTATATATACCATATAGCATGCTCCTTGGTAAGCCACCCAACATAAACAAGTCAAGTCACTTTAAAACTGTTCACAATGGCCTTGAATAGCACTGACCACTTCGCATGTGATGTCTGAGTGATGTGTGAGGCTGCAGCGGTGCTTTCTGGTAGGGAACTGTTCTCTGACATGAGGGCACATGTCTCTGGTGCCCCAACTGTAATTGCCAGATATTTGGATAAGATAGATGTGGGCCTATAAGCTACATAATGTTGACCTTTAACACTCGCACGTCCGGCGGTCCGCGCCAACTTCGCATGTCCGAAGTTGGGGGGGAGATGTCTGCCCCTTAAGATCTCTGGAACTATGCTAGCTAGCGACAAACGGAAAACGGCGTTGCATAGCTGGTGACGGGCTCTGGTGTTTCGGTCATTTTTTTCCGCTCAGGTCAACATACAAGTCACTGGGCCATCACAGGTCAAATTCAACAGAAAAAGGGGGGACCAAAAAATAAAAACTTTCGGTACAACAGATAGAAACAAATGGCGAACGGTATTCGACAGTCGTTGAAATGCGCTACCGACAATAGGCGGCGTAATTTAAGGTCAGGTCAACCAAAACTCAGGTCAAGGTCATGAAGTCATGCCCTGAGGTCAAGGCCTAGGGAGGTCATGTCATGCATCAATCGACACATGTCGACGATACAAGCACAATGACGGCAATTTCAGCCTTCTAGCTGAATGCAGTGCAATGTAATGCGCATACATGTGTAGTGATTGGGGGCCACTTTGGGGGGGCCAGGAATTCCGCGGAGAATAGAAAATTTTAACCCCAACCCCCAACCCTTGTGGGAAAATCCACGAAAAAAAAAAAAAAAAAAAAATTTTTAATTTTTACCCAACCCCAAAAAGGGGGAGGGGGGCGGGCCCCCCCCAAAAAAAAAAAAAAAAAAAAAAAAAAAAAAAATTAAGGAAAAAAAAAAAAAAAAAAAAAAATTAAAAAAAAAAAACCCAAAAATTTTAGAAAATTTCCCCCCAAAAACCCCGGGGTTTGGGGGGCCCCCCCCCCCCCCCCCGGGACCCAAAAAAAAAAAAAAAAAAAAAAAAAAAAAAAAAAAAAAAAAAAAAAAAAAAAAAAAAATTTTTTTTTTTTTTTTAATTTTTAGGGGGGGGGAAAAAAAAAAAAAAAAAGGGGGGGGGGGGCACCCGGGCGGGGGGGCTGTACAGTGTGAAATTTTTCAAGAAAATGGGTGGAAAATACCACCTAATGAAAGTTCAATCGACCTCCCTGTCTGTGGCTTTTGTGACATACTTGCTTACTAGCTGCTGATTATGAAACCAACATGAACTCAACTGAAGACATCCTGATGCCCTTCAAAAATTAAAATACGCCATAGTTGGGGTGCACCAATGACCTCTGACCAGGAAATTTCCTGAAACTGTATCACAGAGCCTCTTCTATTTCAGATAGTCTACCCAGTATCCTGAAACCCGGTATCATCCAGCACTCCTTAAGTCCTTATTCAGCAAGCAATGAAGCCCTGCACTGAATACAATATGCAGGCTTATCAAAGTTGCTCAGTGATAAATTATTCCACTTTCTGAATATACCACTTTCTGAACACTCAATCGACACCCTTCTCCAAGAAGTATCAGCATCTTGCTCATTGATATGATGTATTTATGTTTCCTTTGTAACAGTATCTTGTTTATAAATAACATGTGCATGTCCTCAACATGGAATGGTATTACACGCAACATTTGGAATGCAATTTCGGTAAAGGGATAGCCCATGTGATTTGGGATACAATACCAGTTCATCATGGTTATTATTCTCCTGATCCCGATTTACATCTTTTCTTAAATTATGAATCTTAAAACAAATGATAAAGGTCCAGTCATAATCACCTACACCATCAACTCAAATTTTAATCTGAAAGCCATCAAAAAACATTTTAAATTACACTAATAACATGCCAAATTTTGACATCCTGCTGTGCTCATTTTGACATCTCACACCTAATGAAAAACCAATATTTTAACCATGTGCATGTATCACCTAAAACCACATTCAACACTCAATTGAGCTTCATGAACGTGTTTACACAAAGACCAACATCTCTTCTGAACATCCACTTCTCTGTTCGCCAACTTGACAGCCGTGCATACCCTGAGTCTTCTCACCAGCAGTGCACGGGTGAAGTAGGCAAAGGACTTTAGGAGCAACAGTCTGCAGCTTATAGACCAACCCATACCAATCCCATAAAACATCTTAACACCACTACCAACTCTGAGCCTGCACCCACTTATGCCACCATGTGGCAATTGCCATGCCCAGTCTCCATGGAACATTCAGCACAGAGTTTAATCTGCAGTGAAGATGCATGCTCTACTCTCTGACAGACCGATCAGCTCAGAGCGTCACCAACCTGTATCCTCTGGGGCATGACTGACAGGCACTCCAATTGCCATTTTCCAGGTGGATTCGGCCACAGTAGTAGCCTGGACATGGAGCCTCAGCAGGTGTTTCTCCTGTGGAAACATGGCATACAGATATGCCAATCACTGATGATTGCAGACATGTCTTCCCTTTCTTGTAGTTCCTAACCTTTGGAGTTATATTAAACACTAAGGCTAAATTAAAGAAAAGTATTAATAAAATGAAGGATGTATTTTTGCTGATTAATATAGCTGGAAATTTTTTTGCCAAAACAGGCCATAACCAATTGCCAAATATAGAATACTGATGCTCAGATATAAGGGAAAATGTCATGCATGCCCAACACACTTTGTACTGAGTTTGAGCTCCCTCCTATTTTTAGGCAAGCACTCACACTTAGCATGCAACTATTAATGATAGATGAAAAGTCCATTTAATGTTACATATGCTTTCAAAGCATTCCTGAAAGAAGTGATGTCGAGGCAATAGCTCATATACTTTGTATATGAGCTATTGTAGCATATACTTTGTTTAACACATGCACCCACTTCTTGAAGAAGTGCAGGCCACCCCTGCATGCACACACATATGTGCATATATACCTATATATATATATGTATATATTCAGAGGCTGAAATCCCGTATTATGTCAATTCAAAATTAAGTAGTTTTTAAATACGTCGGTATCTAGGTACCTAGGTACTTAGACACCTAGGCACCAATGAGGTACATTCGGACTATTTGGGGTTAACATTCATACAGGCTTACCTTTAACATACGAATACGATTGCACAGACAATGGAAAGAACACAACAGTTATCAATACGGGGAATAAAGTTGTCAAAACAAGCGCTACTACCGTGATACGACCCATCCTCACTGCAAACGAAAAAAATACGAGGAGCCAAAACGCCTCTTTCACGGAACAATGTCACAGGTTGCACAAGAAGCCGTAATTGTCGCAAATGCGCTGGCAATGATGCGTGATTATTCGTTAGTGGTTAGGCAGTCATTTTTTGCTTAAATGCAATGAAAGTTGAAAACAAACATGTTTTCAAGACAATGCTACATTACAGCTAAGATTTTCAATGGTATCTGCGATTAAGTATTCTTTTTCATAATATGCAATATCTACTTTTGATTCCAAATTTGTGTTCAATCCTAATAATATTATCTTTTGTTCTTGGCTAGAAATAGTTGTTTACAAATCCCAGCAGAACGCTTTCTGAGCTCTGTTTTGATGTGATTCATTTGTACCTTGATAGTCGTTGGTTCTTCAGTCGTTCCAGTGCTTCGATGCCCGTGAGTTATCAACCTCAGGCCTGCGTGCGGTGATCTGTGCTATGGCGATGGGCTGTAGCGGATTGGTCGTACAGTTCCGTGATTTCCCACTATGCGGATGCCGATGAACTTCTCGACTGACATAACGGAAAGTGGTGAACACGCTTTTTTCCTGGGCGGACGATCTAAAAAACTGCCGAGCCATGTGCATGAATGTTGCATTCACCGAGGTATTGGAATTAATGTAGTTCCGCTGGCGTATAATTGTAATTAATAATTTGTTTTAGATGTCTAAATCGCCTCGCAAAAGTGCGCATTTAGACCATCTCCTTAACGTCTGGATGGATGATGCTTCAGGTACCACACAAATGTTTCCGGAAACTTGCATAAACGAAAAAAACAAGGGCAGGTTTCGGCATGCGAAGGTCGC
The DNA here is from genome assembly GCA_034440575.1 of Imbricaverruca yamaguchii. Taxonomy (NCBI): domain Eukaryota; kingdom Metazoa; phylum Arthropoda; class Thecostraca; family Neoverrucidae; genus Imbricaverruca; species Imbricaverruca yamaguchii. The sequence goes on from JAOTOL010001492.1 coordinate 749,697, forward strand.
CGAAAATATTGGGTTTGCAATGGTTAAAGTCTTCAAATTTATAGTTACATACAGTTTATTTTTGGTTTCTAACGTGGGGATGAGCCTGGACCCCGCTCCCCTTGACTGCCCCTCTGGGACCCACATTGTTGCGCCTTTTAAACACCTTCATCCTCCCTGAATATGAGGCGTGAATATCTGGGGGAACGTAAGTGCAAGATTCGGGGACAAGGAAGGACTGACAACATGCCTGGCCAGCTATGCCAAGCACACATCATCCTGCAAGTTATATGCTTTCTCATTCTTTTGTTTTGTTTTACCGGTGTCACCTTAGTCCAAAGCGAAGCAACTGGCACCGCCGGAGCACCCGTCATCGCAGCTATCACTGGGCCATGTTTCTCGCCATCGCTGAAGCGACCGCTGGAGAAGCTCTGGCCGCCCATGCGTTGTTTTATATATATGCATATATATAGATATATATACATAAATATCTATACATATGTATGTATATCAATATATATGTAGTATATATATATATATATATATATATATATATATATATATATATATATATATATATATGTATATACATATATATATATATACTGTATATATTGTATATGTATGCATACATGTATATACACATATATATATAATATATATTCATACATATATTAGGGTGCCACTTATTTGGGGTGTTTTTTTGTGGGGTGAATTTACAACGGGACGGGCGCGTTTCTGGTGTCATTCCGTCTAAAACATTGTGTGTAAAATATTTTCGAAATAAAATAACAATTAGAACTGCCTCAACGAGGGCAAGGATTATACTTTTTGTCGAAAAATACTCTTGACGTTCTGTTATCATGTCAGTTTTCGTTTCAATAGCTGTTGTAGTTTCTGAGTTTTATAAATGATAACAGACAGACAAACAGACGCACAGACTGGCGGACGGTCAGGGTCGTTGGTTTTAGTCTTACGCACTGATGTACAGAAGCCTAAAAATGAGGTATTATAAAGGGTGTAACACAAGTTTATCCAAATATTGATACCGGCGAAATAACGTGTTATTCTAAGTAGAAAATGTTCTATACACATATGCATTTTAAGCCTTTGTTTGGCGGTAAGATCAAAGGGAAAATTTATGCGGACAGTGCATGTCCGATGACGCGTTCGGGGAGATAGAGCTAGGCTAGCGATCAGTTAATTGTCACCGTATCCTAATACTCTTCATTACTTTAAGTATACGGCATTGTTTGTACTTTCTATATCTCAAATTGATACAAACTAAGTAATAAATGTGCATTTTATGATCTAAACGCGCCCAGTTATCTTAGCAGAAAAGACTGAGCGACTGACACCAGCTGATCGCTAGACTCGCAACACCCCTCCCGATACCTACCTTGCGACATGATACACCACACACTGTTGCATTAATTTTGTCTTTGATCTTCCCGCTAAACAAAGCCTCAAAATGGATATGTGTATAGAACATTTTCTACTAAGAATAACATGTTCTTTCTCCTGCTGCCGTGGGGTCAGGATGGGACGAGTTTTGCCAACACTAAAAATGTTTCATTCAGTGAGTTTTTCAATGAGTTCTTAAACGACGGATAGCTTTGGCAACACAATGTAAAACAGCAGTCTATCTCCTGGGGACCGTGGACCACAGCAACACAGGAAGCATGCTTCCTATGGGAAAGCAGGCGCTTCAGTACTTTTTCCACCTTTACCTTGACGTCAAGAAGCCGATCGAGGAAGCAGCCGCTGAGACAGTGACCGCAGTCAAGGAATTCTGGGAGCTGTCCCGTATTCCTACGCGGAAAGACCAACGCGCAAGGGCAAACTCCTCCGAATGTACGAGAAGTGGTGTGCTCTAAACAAGAACTCGAAACGGCGCACTGTGACCCAGATCAGGAAAGAGGCCGACTTTCTTTCATCCCTTGACCGCCTCTTCGACGTCGCACACGAACAGGCGATGTCGATGATCACAATCGAAGAGGACAGGGAGTTCCTGACGGCACGAAGGGCCGAGGTGCGGCGCGGCGGCAACTCCTCCACAAGTGACATGACGCTGCACACTGAGGAGGAGCGTGTGAGGAGACATGAAGCGGAAAGGAGCCGCCAGCAAGACGCTGAAAGGACGAACAGAGAGAGCCGAGAAGAACTCGTCGAACTGGCATCGAGCTCCAGTTCAGGTGCAAGCAGCCCGAGTCGGTCACGGACACGGCGTCGTCACCGAGAAAAGGAAGAGCTCTCTCCCGGGCCCATCCACGTCGAATGCAGAAGCATCTACAACCCTCTTTACCACCCAAGCGATTCCACGCGTCAAAAAAGATGATCACCCGTGATCTCTCCGCAGCGGTGGATCGGGCGAAACTTACCGACCGAGAAGGTGTTTTTTCTTGTTTGGCTGCCGGCGGCTGCAAGGAGCATGGGCCGCGACCCTGAGGAACTGGTCTTGAACCGAGAATCATCCCGCCGTGACCGAGTAAAGTTCCGTGCTATAGCAGCAGCGGAAATGAAAGCTGCCTTCCATCCTACTGTGCCGTTGACCGTTCACTGGGACCGGAAATCGTACCAGCGACTGACAGAGGCCCTGCTGAAGATCGCCTTCCAGTTCGGGTGTCTGGGGAGAATGTTGACAAGTTCCTGGCTGTGCCCAGCCCCCCCCCCCCCCCCCACCGACGGCATCGGCCGTGCCATGGCGGAAGGCGTCCTCCGTGGATTGGGACATCAAGGGACGGATCTGTGCCCTCTCTTTTGACACCACCGCCTCAAACAAAGAACCCTAAGGAGGAGCTTGCTCTATCATTGAGCAGAAACTCGAGAAGACAGTGCTTCATTTGGCGTCCCGCCACCTCATCCACGAACTGGCGTGCGAGAAGGCATTTACGGCGTTCCTCGGCACCTGTACTGATCCTGACAATCCCCTGTTCAAACGATTCGCCGCCCAGTGGGACTTCATCGATCAAACCAAAACCAAGCCCGTCGAGGATAGAACCACGCCGCAGCACCCAAAGGACGCCCGCGGCGACCTGCCGATCGAACTCAGTCGCCTCCTCGACGGTCAACATCCACGTGATGACTACAGGGAGCTTCTGGAGCTCTCTGTAATTGTGCTGGGCGGTCCGAACAAGCGGGGTGCCCGGTTCGCTCGTCCCGGCGCCTTCCATCGCGCGCGCTGGGTGGCAGAAGTAATCCATGCTATCGAACTGTTCCTGTTCCGGGAACAGTTTCAGATGTCAGGCGAAGCGGCTGGAATCCGGCGATTCACCATCTTCGTCGTGTCCATCTACATGACGGCCTGGTAAAAAGCGCCGGTTCCGGCAATAGCCCCAACCGCGGACCTCGCGCTGCTCAAGGCCCTCGTGTATTATCCGGACTCAGCGGTGGTCAAGGCGACGGCGACTGTCTTCGCCAGGCACCTATGGTACTTGAGCGAGCGCCTCGTCGCCCTGGCCATCTCGACGATGGGATCGACTTGGTGACAAAGAGGGAGATGATTGAAGCGATGGAAGAAGAGGAAGGATCGGAGGATCCCCGCGGTGTGTCAGTGTGGACCTGTCCACCGCCTCAATCGCTAACAAGACATTGGCTAAGTTCACAACTACATCAAAGAAGTTCTTCAAGGTTCTGGACATCAGCACCGCCTTCCTGCTCAAGGATCACGAGGAGTGGCTGACGGACCCAGCCTTCACCTCCGCATCCCGCCGAGTCCAGGCCCCTCAAGTCGTCAACGACTTCGCGGAGCGCCGGGTGGCATTGATGCAGTCTTTCAACCTGGGCCTTACCAAGATGGAAACCAAAGGCAGTTCCTCTTACAAGTGGTCGAGAAGACATAAAGACATAAAGACATAAAGGGTTAGTGCAACTATGGCCACAGGGCCCTTCTTGGTTGCACTCTGTACACTGAACCGTTGCCCACCAATTGTCATCGCCATCCCTGTAATACTGAAAGCAAGCCCTCTATTCTTATAATGATTTGCTTGCTGTTGTTAAGATGTTCATGTGTGCTACTGATGTTTTCTGGCGCTGGTTCCGGCATCTATACCCTGTTGGTGACAAGTCTGCCTTAACCTTTCTGTGGAAGCACCGCTGTGACTTCCCAACCCTCCGCAAGTCCACCGTGACCTTTGCGAAGTAGGCAACAGTGAGTGGGAGATGGGCGCCCATAACAACTCCCCCTTTTACGGGCCAATACTCGAGTTGAGGGGGACCTAGAGTTGAAAGTACGAAGTTCAGTTATACGTTTTAGGGGAAGATTAGTAGTTTGAGCAAACTAGAAAAGTGATAATGTATTTGCTTGAGGCATAGAACATCATGTTCTAAAATGTATACTTTTCGAGAAAATATTCTAACTGACCGTATTGAGGCAGTTTTAAATATTTTTATTTCACAAATATTTTACATACGATATTTTTGACGGAATGGAACCAGAAACACGCCCGTCCTGATAAAAATTCGAACTTTCGGAAAGGTGACAATTGAAGTGTCACCCTAATATATATATAGCAGGTATACACAGCAGGTAGCATCCTAAAATGGATAGAGTTGTGGCTTTCATATAGACAGCAGAGAGTAATACTAAATGGTGCAAAGTCATCATGGCAAAATGTTCTTAGTGAAGTCCCCCAGGGGTCAGTACTGTGACCACTACTGTTCTATATTTGTAAAAACCATTGAAAGTGGACTAAGCAGTAAGGTTTTGAAATTTACGGATGATTTGAAGGTCTTTAGGGCAATAACAGGTCACACTATCCATCTCTCGCTGCAGAAAAATGTAAAAATTGTTTTTTTACTTCCAAAAAAATTGTTGGCTTTTATAAAAAGTACAAAAGGGCTACAAAAATGGTTAATGGTATAAGCAGCCTGGCATATGAGGGAAAATTGAAGCAATTGAATGTTTTTACTTAGATATAGAAGGCTGAGAGGAGATCTCACCGAGGTCTTTGAATATGTCCATAGTCAGGAGAAGGGATAAAGAGAGATAAGAGATATGAGGGAGATAAGAGTGATAAGAGAGATAAGAGAGACGGGGACAGGAAAACAGAGACAGACACAGAGACAGAGAGAGGGGGTTTATTTCTCGTCTATTCTGTTCCATTTGGGCAGCTGGAAAGTCTTCTAGCCCCTGGCAGCCGTCGGTCGGACGTCTTTAGGTTCGGCTCGGATCGTCTCCGTAGCTGGGAAGCCTCTTTATTGGCTGGAGACCCGCTATCAACTCTAAGCCTCTCGATTAGGGTGTGCCAAAGCCGACCCGGCGGCACTGTACGTCAGGCCCGGGACCCCTCCGAAGGCTCATAGGCCCTCTTTCACGGCTCAGGACACTCCGTCCGGTCGGACTCCGCTCTTTCAAAAGAGGGTCTGGCCCTCCTCTATTACGAAAAGGAACTCCGTGTGCCGTTTCCCACCTCCCATCGACCCAAAGGCCTGTCATACCGGTTCTGGACCCTCTTCAGCGGCCCGGATGTCTCTGGCGGCTGGGGTCCTCTCTGTCAAGAAAAGGGCCCTCCTTGTCGATCCAGGGCTTCCTCTGTCAGACCTGATGTCTTCTCTGAACAGATTGGGTCCCTCATTCAGGCTAGGGACATTTGTGCGGCTTGGGCCCTATCCGTCTCTCGAAGGGCTCTGTGATGGCCCGAGGTCCGCTGAGGTGAGTAGGACCTTTTTGTCGTTTCAGGAACCCTCTTTCATAATCAAGGGCCTTTCCCGGCAAGCTGAAGGCACCTTTTCGAACGCTTGGGCCTTTTCCATCAGACTAGGGGTCTTTTATTCGGGAGAGGCACTTTATATTGGCTCGAGGCCCTCCCCGTGAGCCCGGGGCCCCTGTCTATCTTGAATACCTTCATGTTATCCCAGTCAAGGGCCCTCAACATCTTCCCGAGGGTACTCTCCGTTGATTTTGGTCCCTCTTCTTATGCTCTGGACCATTTTCGTCAGCCTGGGGCCACTCGTCAGGCCAGGGGCCCTACCGGACCGCTCAAAGAGGTCACCTGGAAAGCTCCTTCCGACGTTTCAGGGGAGGTGGCTGCCCCTCCCTTTCCCCTTGGCTACGCCACTGGCTAGGTGGTGCTCAGCCGCTCTGATGTGGTGCTCAGGCAATGGAACTCCACTGATCGGGGAGGGGATTTGGACATCGGATTTTTCCCCAGGAGGGGGTGCTTTAAATAGAACTTAAGGGCGTCATCAGTAATTTGTCAGGTATTATTTCCCCTCACCAATGGCCGTGCCCTCACTGATATCAATGATACCCTACCCATTATGTGGTGCTCTTTGCAGCTGGTGTTACCAAATATGACAGCATTACCGGACACAGGGATGCTTTGGTCCATTCGGTACATACTACACATCAGTGAGAAAACGTGCATCGTTTCACTACCTGTGAAATCAGTTGGACATTATTCCACTGTCACTGTAGAATAATTAGCCAAAGGTGGTTATGGAGCATTTGTTAAGTGTATGCTGTTTAATGCTCAGAGTATCCGTTCCAAATTTGATGAGTTCAAGTGTTATGTTGCTGAGGAGGAACCAGATTTTGTTTGCATTACGGAGGCATGGGTCAGTGAAAGGTATTTTGGAGATAACTTACAGGACCATGAGATCCAGGGATACAATATGTTTTCGTGCAATAGGGGTCCAGCAATGAAAGGGGGTGGTGTAATGCTCTATATGAATAGTTTATTCAGTTCTCAAAAAGTAGCAGGTGGGGATACAAATGTGTCTGTGGAGTCCATTTGGCTTGATGTCACTGTGGGAAAAGGCAACAGCAATACTCTTAGGATAGGAGCTTTCTACCGATCAGGAACCCTGCCACATTCTCAGCAACTGGAGCTTGACAAGGTGATTTGTGAGGAAATCAGTAGAAACTTTAAGAGGAAGTGCCTTATTCTTGGCGACTTTAATCTAAAAGGTTATGAAAATGCTGGTGTTGGCTCCCCATCATGCAAAATGTTTAGGAAATGCCTTGAAGAGGACCTGTTCTTACACCAGTTTGTATCGGAACCTACCAGGCATGGTTCATTCTTGGACCTTGTATTCTCGGATTTAAGTGACTTGGTTCAAGACTTGACTGTAGGCGAAACTCTTGGAAAAAGTGACCATAACATAGTTAGATTCAAGGCACATGTAGGGGAAATTATCAAGGATAATTTGGTAAAGGTTCCAAATTTCAACAGAGCAGACTTTGACGGCATGAGGGCGGCTTCAAGTGCCATCAGATGGGAAGAAGATTTCTCCAATTTAAATGCCTGTGAAATGTGGGAAAAGTTCAAATCTTACTTGAAGGAAACTCAGATTAGACATGTCCCCCAAAAGCAAAGACGCAAAAGAAGGGTAGGAAAGCCAGCATGGCTTACACCAGACTTGATAAAAGCAATTAAGCCTAAGAAAACTGCATTTAGAGTTTTTAAAGAAGCCTCAAATGTCGTTAATCTAAAGGCGTATCGAAAAGCTAGACACACTGTGAAGCAAAAAAACCAGAGCAGCAAAGCGAGCAAAAGAACTGGATTTAGCTAGAAACTGTAATGGGGACAGTAAAAGTTCTTTAGTTTCTACAAGCTGAGTAAAGTTTCTAGCACAATTGGTCCACTGGAAGTAACCGGGGCTACATTGGGTGAGGATAGTGAGATGGTTGAGGAGCTGAGCAAGCAGTTCAAATCAGTGTTTACATTGGAAGATATGACCAATCTGCCGACCGTACACCATAGTTCAGTGACATGGGATCTGACAAATGATGTTGATTTCATTGATAGTGATGTTGTTTACAATCATATTAATCATAAGGCAGCAGGACCTGATGAAATTTATGCTAGGGTGTTGCGGGAAACTAAAAGGAACTGGCATTTCCACTTAGTATAATATTTTGTAGATCAGTTTCACAAAATGAAATTCCAACCGATTGGAAAAGGGCAAATGCAGTTCCTATTTTCAAGAAAGGAGAAAGAGGGAAAGTTGAAAACTATAGGCCAGTAAGTCTCACATCCCTAGTCTACAAGGTACTCGAATCAATTATCAAGGATAGAATAGTTAGTTATCTGGGAGGTAGCAGATTGATTCAAGATACCCAACATGGGTTTAGAAAAGGACGATCGTGTCTCAAAAACCTCTTGGACTTTTTGAACTTTGCCACAGAACAATTTGATCAGGGAAATCAGGTTGATGTAGCATATCTTGACTGTAGTAAGGCCTTTGACAAGGTACCCCATAAACGGTTAATGATACAGCTTCAGGCCCATGGTATTCCAGGTAGCATCTTAAAATGGATAGAGTTGTGGCTTTCAGATAGACAGCAAAGAGTGATGCTAAGTGGTACAAAGTCATCATGGCAAAATGTTCTTAGTGGAGTCCGCCAGGGGTCAGTACTAGGGCCATTGCAGTTCATTATATTTGTAAATAACATTGAAAGTGGCCTAAGCAGTAAAGTTTTGAAATTTGCGGATGATTTGAAGGTCTTTAGGGCAATAACAGGTCAGGATGAGCATATCTCGCTGCAAAAAGACTTAGACGAACTTGTGAAGTGGTCCGAAGAATGGCAAATTAAATTAAATTTTGATAAGTGCAAAATCATGCATGTAGGTAAGCAGCATATGAAGGCTCCATACTTGATGGGTGGCCAAGTGCTATCAGTGACTCAACAGGAGAAGGATTTAGGTGTTATTCTAAACACAAAACTGGGGGCATCAGAACAGACCAAGGAAGCCAGGAAGAAGGCACTGAGAATGTTCGGGGCAATAAATAGGAATGTATCATACAGAAGTGAGGAAGTAATCAGGAAGCTTTACTGTGCATACGTCAGGCCACATTTGGAATACTGCATCCAAGCTTGGTCTCCTAGCTATGAAAAAGATTGTTGGCTTTTAGAGAGAGTACAAAAGAGGGCTACAAAAATGGTTATTGGCATAAGCAACCTGGCATATTAGGAAAGATTGAAGAAATTGAATATGTTTTCACTTAGATATAGAAGGCTGAGAGGAGATCTCATCGAGGTCTTTAAATTTGTCCATGGTCTGGAGAGGGGATACCTTGGGGAAATGTTTGAATTTAACAGAAATGATGCAATTAGAGGTCATAAATTCAAAATTAAAATTAACCACAGCAGAACAAGGTTAAGGCAAACTTTCTTCACCAACAGGGTAGTGGAACACTGGAACCAGCTGCCAGAAAACATCGTCAGTAGCAGCACATTGAACATCTTTAAAAACAGCATAGACAATCATTATAAGAATAGAGGGCTTGCTTTTCAGTATTACAGGGAGGGCTGATTGACAGATTTGGTGGGCAACTGGTTCAGTGTACAGAGTGAAACCACGAAAGGGTCCTTGTGGCTCATAGTTGCACTAATCTTTTATGTCTTTTATGTCTTTATAATTAGTGCTTATTTCCTTGGTTCCACTTCCGTCTTTTGTAAACATATAGGCACAGACAGTAGGGGGCTGAGTTAAAGTACATCATTACAGAGTTATAATAATTGGTCTGCGTTTTCTCTAGCAGTGTCAGCAGCCGTAGCTAAATCTAGAGCGAAGATTGTACGATGCAAACACATAGCTCATCACCATGATTGATCAACAGCAAATGGTGGAGGTACAACAATGATATTCCTAGCAAGCTGATAATGTGTGGATTAGCGCTTGAAAATCTATGCGATTGCCTAGGGACTGAACGGGCGCGAATAGTGCAGGTATAAATATGCACCAGAGTACTCACAGCTACCAAATCATCGGTCCAATCCGTACAGTACTGGCTTCACACTGTATGGCAGGGAGCTTTTGCCCCTTGCTATAAAACTTTGTTGGCGGATAACTTGTCTCATGTAGTCAAAATTGCAGGTGTTCTCTTGTCTGATGTTCATAATATACGGGATGAATGAAGCATATGCAAAGAAAACTCGTTATTAATCACATGCTTTTCAGAAAGCTTGCAGTTCAAATGGCTTTTGGTGTTGATGTATGTATTTGATGGTCTAAATGCCTAGCTTTTAAGTACGGTCAGTGGTGATTGTAGACCAGTGCCCTGATATTATGAACTCTTAGTGGAGACTCACACTTAATTAAAATTGTTTTTCTTTTTTTTTCTTTTTCACATCAAGTGCCTCTTTTTCGCTGCAGGCTGTGAGTGAGATTTGCGTCTTTAAAAGCGCGTATTGCTCCTGGGCAGCAGCACTGCCGACTGGTACCGGCAGAAAATCCACTACTGACGTCACCGTCATCAAACAATCGGCAAAGTTCATAGACGGTAACTCATCATAACTCATCAGTATCCATATGCATTTGCTTTTCTACATCAGTTGGCTCTTTTAACATCACCCTCCCTCCTCCATCCACTCTACATGTAAATCAACTTCAGGACGGTGTCCCAGGGATTGGTGGTTCGCGATGTGAAAAGTTGCATACTTAAAAAGATATGTAAATATAGCGACCCGAAGAAACGTCGGCATGCTCTATCGTCCACAGAATGTCCCTTCCCTCCCCTAGTTTTCTTGCTCTAAGATGGAGATATGAGATAAATTATGGTTTTCGCGTTCTTAGTAGGGCTTGGCAGCCGCGGGACTCGGAACACAATTTCTGATGTTCTCTGGTTGCTCACGTCACGGCGTTTGCCCTTGCCGTTTGTGTTTTTTTAAGATCTGCCTTGCCGTTCTTTAGAAACAGGGGAGGGGCGAACGCTCCTTCCCCCGGTTAATGGTGTGCGAGGGAGCAGCCCGGTCAATGCCGGATGAATCTAGGCGATTGCTCTTCTCTCCCTACATTACCGTGGGGCGGGGATGGCCGAGTGGTTAAGGTGTCCGGCTACGGGTACCAAAGGTCCCGGGTTCGACTCTAGCGCCACTCAGGACATTTCCCAATCCCGCGGCCCACCGGCGAAACAGTGTGGGCGGCGCCATTAGCCGTGAATGTGCATAAAGTGTGTCGTGAACCAACCAATAAACAAACATCCCTACATTACCGTAGGTGATTGTCTCGGGAGTTTGGAAGGAATCTCTGTGATGTTTCTCTTCATGTACCCCCATATGTTAGAGCCTAGCTGCGAAAGGGCCATCTAGAAGTGCTTGGAACTTAGAACCTAAAAGCCCATAGAACTAATGCAAACTACATGTCTAACTACATGAACTACATGTCAAACATGTAGGGGAAATGTTCAGCAGCTGATTTCCTGTTTCTGCGTCAAAATGGGTGGATTCTTCGAGAGCGAAACATTGCAGTGGTTCGCTCTCAAATCTGCCCAGAAATGGCCACAGCCCAGCGTGACATATGGCTTAACCATATGCGGTTAACACTACATGACCCTACTTTTCAATCGGCCCTTGATTAGCGACTCTGCATCTTTTTCTCATGAACGTCCATTCCCATTAATGCACGACTGTGATGAGAGCCTTGTGAATCCGCTTTTGATGGTATGTAATCAACTGAAAAGACCGAGGAATTTCTAAACAACAATCTTGTTTTCTTAAGAGCCCATTCACTTTCCAGCTGATGAACTTCAACTGGTGATGATATTGAACTATGGATGTCTAATTGAATGTCTCCATCCGGCAGTGTTTGACAAGAACAACGGAGATGGACCGCTTACCGGACAGACCGCCGCCACGTGTATAAAGGTGCGTTATGATTTGTGTGCCGTCGGTCGAATTGATCATTTTCCATGCTAGGTGGTATGAATCCCATTTACCATCAGTATTGGCGTTCAGTGCCGTTGTCATCTTGTATTTACCTCATTGCAAAGGTGCCATTCATGTCATGTTTCGTTCGATCTTAATTGAGAGTAGTTGTATGCTATGCAAGTCGTTCCTGACATGGTACAAGTTACACGCATAGTCTTGAACCAGCGTTAGCTCCGTTCTTTATTTGATTTTCCGTCCGCTTTGAGGAAGTCCAGAGAGAAAGAGCCTGGAATGTTCTCACGCTTCCCTACCATGCTGCAAATTGTAGCGTTGTTGAAAACTGTCTGCACTCGACCAGGGCGGACAATGTCGAAAAAGTAAATACAAAACGGGGCTAACACTAAATTGACTCAGCGTTGTGCAAATTTTGGTGCCGGTGCACCATCAGTAAATTACCATTTTGACCACTAACTTCATACGTGACCGGGGTATATATGACCATCAGGTACGCCCTGGTACAAAATAGTTTTATACACTTTTAAAGGGCAAGTGTTTGCTTTCCCCGAATAATTTCGACGTTTAACATGGAACCTATATACACCCCCCCCAAAAAAAAAAAAAAAAAATTTGGGGCTGTCCGCTGCCTTCATGCATTGTGCTCTCCTCAATCATTTCCAGGAAATAAGGCCCACGCACTCGTACCTTGCTGATGCTGATGTCAGCAATAATCAACTATTTTTCCTGGTATCAACTACCCGATCTAAAACATTTGAGTAAAATATAAGTCTAGCTTGACAATGTCTTTGAACATACGTTTCCTGACCAGAAGTTCGCATGCAGATGCAAAGCACCTGCAAGGTTTGCTTTGAGCATACCTTACTGATCGTTTTCATTCCATTCAAAAGTAGGCCGATTTCCAATAGTAACATGGTATGCATATTCCAAACCGTGGTGTATTATATTATTTTATTTGTACATTGTATGTATGAGGTATACACGATTTTGGTAATTTAATTGTTACGGCCGCATGCGGTCGTAAGATAAGTACAATGTACAACACAGGAAAATATTGGTTGCAACATCATGTAGTTCACCGTCTGTAGGTTTGGTATGCCCTTGAAGATACATAGCTACCTCATGCCAACGCTTCAATACAATGCTGGTATCCAGGCGTGGCTGCATTGAACTATTGCTGTCATGGCACCAGGAAGCAATTCGCTGGCCGACGTTAGGATCAGTTTTTGGAGTTGGCATGACAACAGCACCGTCCCAAAATCCCCAAAAATTGGCTTTGAAATGGTCTGATGGGGGATGAAAATCACTTGATGAAAATCGTCAGTGGCTGATCATTACGTTGAGCCCGGATGCAATATCATTAACCCGTCCCGTCTCGGGGGTCTTCAAACGCCCCCTCCGGTTTTTCGCGGATAGCGGACGAACGGCTCACGACAGCGCGCCCAAATTTGGCATACCTTTTCCCACATCAATTTTACATGCCGATTCGAAATTTTTATGTCAGGTCATCTAGGGTCAACAAGTTATTGAAGGTCAAGTGAGGTCACCTCCAAAAAGTTAAACCAGTCGCCACGCTTTAACGGATACACATATTTTAATGAAACTTTCAGTGTTTGCTTATCTTTACGGATGCAACAAAACGTACTAGAGAAATTTTTCATTTTTCCGTTTTTGACTACCTGAACATTTTGCGTATTTGCCAACTTGCAGTTCAAATACAGGATTCTGACTAAAGTAAGCATTTTTTTATTAGGGCAAGTTGACTTCCAACAACGTTTCTCGGTCTGCTCTACACATTGGAAAAGGAAAATTAAAGAAAACTTGAAAACTCAAAATTTTGAAATTTCCAAAAAATAAAATTTTAATTTTTGGGGGCCCAAAAAATTATAGCCCTGGTTGATTTCGCTGTCCTTTTCTCATTCCAAGTAAATTTTATTATTTCATATATCCCCCAAAATGAAGTCCCCAGAATCAAAAACATAATGTAAGTCGTAAAAAGTCGTGAAAATCTAGCCCCCCCTGATGACCTCACTTTTGGGGGAACATTGTTTTGGAGGGTGGACCCGGACCCTACTCGTCGAGCGCTTTGCGATGACACCTCTTCAGCGTGGGAAAGGTGGTTCGCTGACCTGGAATCGGAGAATTAAAAAATTGGCCTCGGACCCCACCCAACCCCTCCCCCTAAAAAAAAAAAAAAACAGAAGGCTACTGGTGTCGGAGCCCCAAAAAAGATGATGGAGAAAAAGCATGCAAGCCGGAAAATACAAATCTAAGTGGTGGAACAGCCAGTGTGAAGAATATATATTAAATGTAGTGTGTATTTAGTTTACATCAATTCACGTCGCCGAAGTGATGTAAATATTGCCGGGTCCCTATTTCCCGGTGCTGTCCTGACCAAACTTATGGAATTAATGGTACCATGCATACGGACCAATCATGTATCAGATGGTGCAACTCCAGGGCTCCGTTTTTTAGTTTCCAAAATGATCAGTGGGGAGGTATTATATATATCCTTGCAGACCTCGGCGGAGCCCTGGCATGCGATGTTCATGCCACCAGTTAACGAAAACAAAACATGACTGAGCCCTTCAAATCGTCACTTGGCGCTGCGCTTCAACTTACTTTTTGAGGCTGATCGTAGAATAGGCTCCCCGGTTGTTTACATTTGTATTACGTTATTACAGTATTTACACAATTTCAAGACCGCTGCTTGACCTCAATTCCTGTCGCCTTTAATAGGATTTCATACGTCAATACGGTGTTAGCTTTTTTCTTCAGTTATGTGGGAATCAATACACTGAAGATATATGTTCATAATCATGAAATTACGTTGTCTTTATCCTAGATCAAAACATGAATCGGGCGAGACCGTCCCAATAATTTGTTAATTCTCCTACTCTAGTACGGATATTGTCCTTGCCTAACGGCAACGTATCCAAGGTGATCAAATGATCAAATGACAGATTTTCGTAACTATTTTAAATGACGTCTAATTGTGACCATAAATAGCACGGAGAACGTTTAAACTCCGTACATGCACAGTTGCTGCAGTTACTGAAGTGATAAAACTACTATTCAGTTGCTTTTCTCTTCATGGGCTACTGTAGTTTTGCGAATTGAGGTGGAATTCATACCAAAGTAACCCAAGGTTTTTTGCATTTACATGGCTCCCAAAAATAGGTCTTCTGCCATCAATGAAGTTCGCTACCTGATGCTATTTTACGCATTTAAATTCGAAATTGAATGCTCTATTTCATGAAATTAACAGAATTTCTCAAAACTGTCTGAGATGTCCAGAATTACGTTCTCCGGTAGTCTCCGATTGGAATGCGGCTGGAGAACGGACCTCGGGTCCGATATGCGAGCATTTCACGTCATTGTATATATTTCGAGTTCCAACTATGGTGACAAGATATGGAAGCAATACGAGAGGCTTTGTAATATAATTTTTATGGTGTAGCGCCAGTATTTCTCTGGATTATCGAGAAGAATCGTGGTATTTTCCAATCTTTCCTTCTAATGTGTCATTTCAACAGAATTCTGAAGACATGCGAAAACCTAATCCCTCATATCTTTGTTATTCAAAATGAGACGAGATTGGCGCAAGCCGAATGAGGATTCATCTGTGATTACAGAGTGCTTGTGCTGGGCGGCCGTCCTGCCAGTGTGAAAATATCCCGGAGAGTAATTGGCTGAGGTTATAACTAGTTCAGAAATTTACATTATTTTGTTCTCTATTGATTTTATGCTATGTTGATGCTTTTGTTTCGTAAAGATTTGGGGGCATCGTGCACACCAATGATTGACCTGAGTAACCCCCCCTCCCCACAAGGGCCCAAGAAGTGCCCTTGTGGTTCATAGTTGCACTAATCTTTTATGTCTTTAAGTTCGGCCTTGATTGGGGCCCAAACTGAGCCAGGACATAGTTTGTAACTGTGCGATCCGTACCTGTCTGATATAACCAAGGGCTCCACCACAAATGTGTGGGATTTTGCAGCAACATTTCCTTCATGTCATTTTCTTGCACCTTCAATATCAGTTCTTCCAGGAAAAATAAATGTATAGGTATAGCCAGAGTTGAATGTATTTATTCAAATCATATTTGGGGATTCATACACACATGCATAACATGCAATAGGTTTGACACATGCACAATGCAATCCAAACGACCACCACAAACTTGTAGGTATTCTGATATGACATGATATGCTTCCTGGGCAATTTACTGCAATCTGCATTTTATGCCTTACGGCCTGCTATGCCATGCTCTTCTGTTCCAGTGTCTTAAAATTACTTTTTCAGTACCTGTGCGGATGAAAAACAAAATCACTCTGAGATAGTGAAAGATGAAAAATGCTGAATAGATGCATCATGATGAAAACTCAGATTTCGTCATCATACTAATAAAATAAACACATGGCCAGAGTAGCAAACATGATCACACAAATTTGGACAAATTGTATGTTGCGTCCACTCTTCCTGAACCACATTGTCGAGGTCAGTACCTTCACATGCTTCTCATTTTGCTTCTCCCTTTCTTTATTGAGTTCATGAATATAGCGCGGTGCTTGAAATGAAACAGGTAATTCCTTTGTTTGGTACTTCTTCACATTAATCTTGCCACACATGGCGGAAGGACACCTGTGCACCACCCTATCAAAGACCTACATTGCATGTTATACTTGGACGTGTTTGTTTCACCTGTGTATGGCGGGTGCTTGATGGCTGTGGTTTTCCTCAATGTGTATGACGGCAGACCGTGATGCGTGCAAATGTACAAAGGTAAATGCGAAATAATTGACTGTTCCGTCCCTTGGAGAAGATAAATGTCGCGCATCTAGGACCTGCCACTTAAACCTGCATGTACAACGTGGATGCTGGCCTCACCCAAATGCCATGAGCTGTGGCCTCACCCAAATGCAATGTGGGTGTATTTGATTGGTTGGCATTGTGTTGCAGGTACCATCTGCCTTGCCCACTGCCTCGCTGACCAGTCCTCATCATGCAGACCCGATCACGAAGCCTACATCCCTGGGTGGCGATGCTGACCTATGCAATCCAGATAACTGTCATCATTCTTGTAACCTGTCACGTCCTCAAATGCTGAACCAGTGCCCGCAGAACGACCGTATCACCAGTTTAGTGTGTGTCTGACAGCACTTTCGAATCATCTGTCTACATATTTCTGGGTCTGCTTTTCGGCTGTAACTGGAGCTTAACTACGGCAATGTCGCTAATACTGACACTGCTTTTGTTTTGCTTTTTGTGATGTGTTGATGTCCTTAGTCATTTGGTGTCAGGGGAGCATCATCTCTGGTGAAGGCCATGCCGCAACTCGATCAAACAGCAGGACTTTGTAAATAAATAATACAGCACACCATCAACATTTAATATAAGCGTGAAATGAGGCATCTGAACAGTCAGCACCGACGCCATCAACGGAAGGACTAACCAAGCCAATAACAACTTTTAATTGTGCTTGGCTGAACTTCGAATTCTATGATCGCGAGCGTGACCGGAAATGTGGAGAGTTTCTACGAATACCGTCAACAGCGAAACCAAAATCGTACTATCTCACGGATATAATTATTTTGCACATCCCAATGCGACTTGGATTCGTTAAAACGAAGCAACAGCTTCTCTTGTGTTCGTCCATCGCTCCACGTTCTTTCAACGCCAATGATGTACACACTCGGAACATGAAATATGAGTCTCATTGCATCAACAACCATAATTGTTCAAGTCTGAGTGGTACAATCGCTTAAAAACTATAATACCATGCATTAGAGGAAGCCAGGTAAAACGCCCCACAATGCAAACATACCTTCTCACGCTCTTTTAGTATTAATGCAAGGGCAGAAAGCGCGGGCTTGACACGCCGGCAGGCGCGCTTTAGCATGAATGAATACATCCGGAAACAATTAAACTGGTCTGCTTAAAGGGGCACACGCTCATGTACAACATACTCAGGACAATGTTCTTTTTCTACATATGCATGTATAGATCGGTGTCTCATAATAAAATGCGAATTACAACACACTTTTCCACACTAACATTTCAGCAACCTAGCTTCCTCGCTCATATGGGGGACGAGCGGTCTAGGGATAAGTTGCTCATGCCACAATCGGTCACAATCGACAATGCGGGGATCACACCATTTTTAATGAAATTATGTAATGCAAACAGCTGCATTTCTATAATATAAATAGCTCGAAGCGGCTACCATGCCAGATCTGCTAAATGCTGTGCCGTGACTTGCGATTTCAGGCCATGGCCATGACTGCAATGTGAAAGAGCAAGCAATTTCACTTTGTATCATATCACTTTGTATCATATTTCGTACGTAACCCTCTCGAGGTTAAATTCCAGGAGATTGGAAGCTGGCAAATGCAGTTCTTATTTTCAAATAAGGTGAAAAGGGGAAAGTTGAAAATGATAGACTAGCAAGACCAACATCCTTACGATGTTGGTCTTGCTAGTCTATCTTAGGCTATACAATGTTTTAAAAAAATAGTAATCACATAGTGGTTGGTTTTCTGGAAGGGAACATATTGATTCTAGACACCCAGCATGTGTTTAGAAAAGGTTGATCTCGCTGACAAATTATCTTTAGCTTTTTGGATATTTCTACAGACAAGTGTGATAAGACATCATATTGATTTAATACTGATATTAAAATCAGTTTGAGCTATGGCTTTCAGAGAGACAGTAGAGTGGTGCTAGGTGGCATGAAGATTTCATGACAAGATGCTCTTAGTGAAGTACTGCAATTGTCAGTCCTGGAACCACCAATGGTCACAATGTTCGTAAATAGTATTGAAAGGGTATAAAAGTGCCAAATTAAATTTAGCTTTGATAAGTGTCGAATAATGCATGTAGGTAGATATCGTATCGGGAATCCATACTTGATGGGTAGTCAAGTGCTAGCTGTGACTCAACAGAAGCACTTAGGTGTTATTATGAACACAAAATTGTATACATCATATTGTGTCCACAAATTATGGACAACATACAACAGAAGCAACAACAAAACTTTAGGCCACATTTTAAATAGTGGAGCTTGATCCCCTATAGCTATGAAAAAAGTTGGTAATATTTAGAGAGTGCAAAAGAGAATTAGTAATTTGAGCAACCTAGCATATGAGACAAGATTAAAAAGATATGAATGTGTGTACACTTAGATACAGAAAAATAAGGGAGAAGGTCTCATCAAGGTATTTAAATTTATGCATGGTCAGCAACAGATACATATTTGATAATACAAATTATGCAATTAGTTATTAGAGACCACCAATTCAAAATCAAAGTTAATTATATCAAGATAAAGACAAGATAGTCTTTCTTTACTAGCAGGCTAGTTAACATTGGAACCAGCTATCACCAACTATCTAAAAAAAACAGCATAGACTGGTATCAAAAGGAGAAAATAATTTCCTTTCATTATTTCATGGATAACTAACCAACAAATGTTGTGGACAATTAGTTCTTAATGTCCACAAAGTGTAACCAAGATGGCACCTTTCAGGGCCAAAAAGAACATTTTTATGTGGGGGGGGGAGGCAGCAGGATGTGTCATGAGACAAATGTTTTCTACTGGGGGAAGATGAAAAGATGCCAGACATTGCCCACCAGCTTCAAAGTGGGGGAGACTGCCCTGTTCCTATGCCATTGGCCCCTGTGGCTCATAGTTGCATTATCTTTCAAGTTTCTTGAGCTACTTCTTGGGTAAATTCATAGTTTCTCTTAAACTTGTCCTTACGCCAATATAATTAGGTGCTGGATCAATAATTCCTGCCCTGTCCACACCTTGCAACATGTTAAGGCTCCTCCCCTGTAGGGATATTCAGCATCACATAATTCAGTCTCAAATAGGGTCGCATACAGGAATTTAAGGGGTGTGTGGCTGAGCTGTGGGGCTGGTGGAGGCTAAAGATGTGCTGGGGTGGCACTAACTTGCCTTCTTAGGAAGCGGCGACCAAAGGGGAGGGATGCACTCCGACCTCCCGGATGGGTGGCACTTCAACAATAAGGGATGGAAAGGAGGCCAGAGGAGTAGCATTTCAGCGCCCGCCATCCCCTTTGGGCATGGCGGGCGGCCCATTCGGCCTCCTAATACCGTCTCTCCCCTGCAATATCTATTTCAGCCTCATTCAGCTCTGAATCTTCCCCCCTCCCAACAAAGCAGAACAACCTTAGAATCCACTGGCCCTACCTTGATCATATGCTTTCCTTCGAACAGTACACGCAGATCAGATCTGATGTAAATTGAGATATTCATCATCTACATTGTACCACACATCTGTGCAACGTAGGCTGAGGTGGTTTAAAGTTAATTCCGCTCAAGGCAGTACACATAGAACTCACGCTGCAGTGTATGCACGTGTATGCCAAATGCAAGGCTATGAAAACAATTGAATGTAAGACGAGTTCAGCGCAGCTATGCTTTGCGCTTTCGTGACAAATTATAGTGCCACAGGACACAAAGCACACTTCGCAATTTATTTTTTATATTTATTCTGCACGGCTGGGAGGCTATTATACTGGAAAGGACTTAGAGCAATATAAAAAATGTAATGAAAAATATAGGATCAAATATTTCCACTACAAGGGAGAATTATGGCATTCAGGTTGTTACCGGTGACGAATGAAAAATCCAGTGAGCTATCGACAAATGACAATTGAAAACACCACAATTTTCACTTAAATGTGCACATGTCGAGTATTTTTTGTGCTCAAATCACAAAATGAACTTGAAATAATGATATTCTTGTTCACCTATAGTATTCCCTTCCCATATCACCAAGGAACTGGTCTCCATTTGCAGCATACTTTCCAAACATCCACACGTCAGGAGCTCTTGCGTTGTAAAAAATATGGCACGTAAGGAAAACCTTCGGAAGTGGTTTTGTGCCAATTTTCACGTACTAAAATGAACGGAGAGTTGGAAAATCCCAGTTGTTGTGCGATTTATTCGTAGCACTTCCGTATATTAAGCTCCGCGTTTACCTGGATTTTTCATCCTTCAGACTGGCCGAAAAAGCCCACAGATGAACATATGAATAATTCCTTGTATCGCGCGCGGCAGAGCGCTATTGTCATCTTATAATGTGTAGAAAATGATGAGACGTTCAAATATTCGCTTTGATCTTTGATAGGTATATAATATACGTGTGTAGAAGTATTTGTACCGATACATACACGAACTCGCACTATCGTTCATATCTTCAATTGTCCAACGACACTAGCGGATCTAGCCCACCGATTTGGCGGGGGGGGCAACTTTCGGATTTTGGCGTGAGCCCCCGCCCCTCCCCCGCCAATGGCGTGCCTAGGATTTGCATGAGAGGTTTGAGATGGATTTTGATGGTGCCCATCCAGCCATTATTTTTGGTTTAATAGCAATGTTGGCAAAGGCACTGCAGTATACACTCACCATGGCTTATGCCAAATTATTTTGGCATCAGCAACAAGCTTACCTTTGTTCACGGAAAAATTGAAAGAAGCATCTAAAAGTTGTCAATCTTTTGCATGGTAAGCTAGAACCATTAAACCAGTTGCATATTTGTTGTATTTCCACTCTTTCCATTGTGCAAAATCCATGACCTGCTGTTTACCTGACCACATTAGCAGCTGTCTCCAAGGTAGTCATTGAGACAATGGTTAATATGAATTTCTTACTTGGAGTAACAGCAAGCAAGCTGATTTCAGTCTCATGAGAGTGGTGCAACTCGGGATCTCAGCAGGCAGAGGTTGGGCTGGGGCAGACTGGTGCAGGCGGAAGATCGAGACAGGAGAGGTTGGAAGCATAAGCTACCTCTTGAGGAGAAGGTTGAGATGGAGAATCCAGACTGAAAATAAGGACAGACATATACTTCAATACGCACCTTTGAGTTTAAGACATTGTATTTCTGGACATATTACTTTCGACAATTTGTTGCCACAAGAACAGCAAAGTTTTCCATCTATCATCCATCCCATTTGATTGTCAATTTATGATTGTATCTTCAATTGGAGGCCAGGTTAGGTTAGCACACGCCCTGGATTGCGGGGTTGGGTGAAATCCACCCACCCCTCCGATTTTTCGCACATAACGGGACGATTTACGCCGTGCGATTTTCGCCATTATTTGCGTACCTGCTTAGCAATGACCGGCGTGTTGCTTAAAGCCAGAAAAACGGAAGTCGGTCGAAAATTGGTTCGAGTTAGGGGCCGTTAATATCAAAAACCTTCTCCGCGCCAGACAACAAAAATCGGCGCTGATGCGCTTCCAGAATATTGGCAAAAGAGGAGTGTTCTTGGCAACACTAGCGACTTCTTTGATGTATAATATTATGCTACATTGTTACAAAGTCATGTTAGGTCACCGAGGTCAAGTCAGGTCAAGTTCATGACAGGTTAATGGAACCAAACTTTGTCAACTGGAATGTTGTCATAAATGCAAATTACTTTTATGTGATTGGTGCCATTGTGCATGTTACTCCCTACCCATCCTGAAAACTGCTGTTTGTCATTGTGTGCCTAATTGTTTCAATTCTGTATTCACGTATTTCACTCCTCTCTTTGCGAAGCCGATTGCGCTGAGCAGAACAGAGCAGTCGGAAGGGCGACCCGGTTCCGGTAACTGGAGCAAGTAATGACCCGATAAAGTGCTGCTATATAGATGACTTGAGGTTAAATGCCTGGTCTAGCATCTGTATTGCATCATGAGTAATGTCCACAACATCATTGATGCCTATTGTGGAGCATTTAAACACAATCACAACGCTCGATAACAACGATATGCCAATCCACCCAAAACTACACAATTTTGACATTTTGACCTTATTTTGCCCTGAAGATATTGACCTAAAGTCACGAAGTTTACACACAATACAGCTTACTACCGTACCCATCCACCATGTGAATTTCGTTGCTCCAGATTTAATAGGAGCCGAGATCTTGGGGGGGGGAATCCGCCCCTCCAGTGCACGTAATTTTCAGAATCCCTCCAGGGCGCGTGTTACGTTCTTTTGCATTTTTATTTTATTTTTTAAACTTTGCTTTTTATCAAACCCAAAGCCTCTTCGTGGTGTTGCTTTGCTCACAAACTGAAAACTAAGCAAATGTACAGAAAATGAGTTGTCCTACTTGGTATCAATTCACTCAGTTGGTCTGAGCGCGGCGCCGCGAGCAGACGCGTCTCGGCCGCTCGCCCAACCTTTTCCCTCTCCCTCTTTGTTGCCTCTGTATGCAAGGTGTGTGAAACTGCAAGGTGTGAGTGAAGTGAACAGAACAAGTGAACAGTGCACGAGCAAAAAAAAAGGAAGAAAAAGTGAACTATTGAACAAAACCGGCGTACTTATACGCTACACGTGTGCGAAGTGACTGAAATCAGTGGACTTTTCTGCTGGTTATTCCTCTACTATTTTACAGAGCAGTGACTGGACGCCGGAAAAACTGAGTGAGTACAGAAGCGACAGCGCCTTTCTCCATAGTGACTTCCCTTCCATCAAGCATCAGCTACTGCCCGTCTTCTTTCCTGCACTGCGGCTGAGAAGGAAATTATCTCACTGACGGCTTGGTGCCGCTCGGAATTCCTGTGTCTTCAACAACAGTGATCGTCTACCTCATATCGTCTAGCTTCAGGTCTACCAGGTTTCCATCTTCAGCTCTACCATACATACGGATCTGCTAACCATCGCCTTGGCCAAATACCATCACGTCCCCCATAATCAACGTGCACGCAGCCGAACAGGGCTGCGACGTCGAGCGCCCGCATCACTGTGACGTCATCAAAGCCTCGACCTTGGACGCCCCCGCCAGTCGACACCCCTCCAAAGCGAGAAACCAGACGAGGGGAGCGTCGCCGTCGCCGTGACAACGCCCACCAAGAACACACGCCGGGGCAGGCGCGGCGCCAGGGTTGGCAGATCGCTTTCCTATCACTTCTACAAACCACTCGTTTATAGCTAGTGTTGCAAGTACGGTGTTTGTAGTGCAGAGAGTGATATGGGTATTGTATTATGTTGGTGTACGAATGTTGTTGCGCATCTGCTCCCACTACTGACCACAAATCTATCCTTTCTTTGTAAATATATGTGACCCAGACTGTCCGTAATAGCCACTGCACGTGGAGGGCATGTATTGTTAAATAAATAAATAAATAAATATCAGTCACATTCATAAACATTGCATTGGAAAGGTATATTCCAAGGATTCATAAAACGCCTTGAAGTACAAATTTACTACCTATACTTCCATGTCAGAATTTGTTGAAAGTATTTTTTTTGGTTCAAATCTTTTAAAAAAATGAACCAGAACCTAGCCAAACCTAACCTGTTCTTGTAGAACATAATTTTATTGGTAAGATGTATTTTAAAAAGTGTTTGATAATTTACTTTCAACTAAAAAGAAAAACGCAACCTAACCTAATCTAACCAAGCTGAACCAAACCTAACCATGTATGCTTGCTTCATGGAGGTAAAATGTATAAAACTTGTTTTGTGGATACCTTAACACGCGCCCTGGAGGGGCTCTAAAAACCACACGCACTGGAGAGGGATACCGCTCCCCTAAGATCTCGGCTCCTATTAAAGCTGGAGCAACGAAATTCGCATGGTGGATGGGTACGATAGTGAACTCTATTATGTGCAAATTGTATGACCTTATATCGATATCTTCCAGGTCAAATGAGGTCAAACTTTTCTGGTTTTGCGTAGCTAGGCTTGTCATTGTTCTGGATCGCTGTGGTTGTGCTTAAATTGTTGTTTGTGTTTAAATTTGGCAGAATGAAATATGGCAGGGCATTTTTATCTTGCACGCTTGCTCTTCAACCTGCATGCCGTACACACATCCAGTTTATGATGACGTCAATGGCACCCGGCGAGAGCAATGTGCGGATAAAAATTGATATTTAATCAAGGTTTACTTAAATGGCATAGGGAAGTGCAAAAGCAGCGTAACGAAAGAGCACTGGAATTTTGGAGACTTGTGATCTACTGTTACAACAAAGGCGATACCTACCAGGTGGCGTCATCCCTACTGCGCAGCTTTCTGTGCGGGTTTTTGGATGACGTCATCATGGGTACACACTTAACGTGGGCCCAGCCGCTTACACGCTCCGAAAATACGCAACGCATGTACACTACGAAGGAGAAAACGAGGGTTTAACAGGTGCAGGTGTAAAACATAGAGTGTCATAGTTCCGGAAGGGATCTCCAATACCTTTTATACGCATATTATACCCGAAAGGCCGTGCAATGTCAGGTAGGACATGTCAAATACGACAGATAATTAACATTTTACCGCGCCGAGCTGCAGTAAGGACGTTTCTGAGGCGTGGTCGTCGCCATGATGGAACCAGGTGAGGGGGGGGGGGGGCGAGTCCCCAAATCTACATAGAATTTAGCATTTGGCTTATGGCGCTGCGTGGCAAAAGTAATTGATAGAAACACCTTTTCATCCCCATCTATATTCGGCAGCAGCCCTGATTTTTGTGTCGAGGAAGGTGACACTGGTTTTCTTTTGTCTTTCATATCCACAGTACCGTAGGGAGCACGCGAGAGGCAGACATTCCTTTTTATGGGGGCATCTGTAAGCCGCCGTGTCAGCTCAGCAATAGGGGTGAAACTTCCAGGAAATGATTTGGGGGACATAATGCCTGGAGGCTCAGCCCAGAGGCTCCATTAGCTCGACATGCAAGAATATGAAATTATTTGTGAAAGATGGGCTCACGTCAGTCTTAAAGGGGGCTGACCCCTCCCAAAAGTATATACAATTTCACTCTAGTTACGAGGCTACATTCCGCGGACGGACTGCAAACATGGGGCCCCAAAAGCGGTCCGGCATGTATTGGTGGAATTTCCTAGCAATGCATTCAAGATCTGGATCATTTCAAAATGCCCCTACACATCGGCGTAGTCGACCTAGTCGGCTTTTGTTGCTAGTTCCAGTCCAGAGCATGAATGAAGTATCGCAATCAAAGTCCGTGGAGCAAAGGGACTTTGCATGTCGTTCTTTCTAAGCAATGCTCATAGGCCACATGATAAATACAAGCAATAATGAAGTGGCGCAACAATGAGCAATACGCCACACCTGTCCCATTGCAGTACCTGAGCCGAGAGCAGTGCCAAGTGCCGCCAGAACGGGCCAGCATATGGAGCGCCGAATGTGCCCCTGATCACAGCGGCCGCAGCAAAACACGCCAAAAGGCCCGGGGGGTAAGGGGAAAATTAAAAGGGCGGGAACGGGCCAGCATATGGAGCGCCGCCAGCCCGTCAATGGTCACAGTCACAACAACAAAACACGTTTACAAAACGGCAGGATCGGGCGACACCAAAGCAGTGCCAAGTGCCGCCAGGACTGGCAGCACAGGGGGCGCCGCCAGTCCGCCCCTGGTCACGGCGACAACAGCATGTACGGATACAAAGAGTAGAACCGGGCGACATGACACGACACACATCAGAGACGGTGACAGATGACCGACAGTGTAAAGGTGGACATACTATTGCTGGCTGGTGACATTCTGGTGTACCTGCCTAGCTGACCGCCTCTCTGCGCCTGCAGCCTAACTCGGATCAGCCTCCATGCCACACGGACTTCCTGCTGTTGACGCTTACCAGGCGCCTCACGATGCTGGTCCCGCCGGTGCATGTTAGGCCCGTGATGAAGCAGAAACAAGAATTGAACCGTTTTAGCACCGCCATCTTCTAGGTCTGTGGCATGCAGAGCCGGTCGTGACCGATGGTGATGAACCAAAAGCTGGACACAACGGTCAGGAGCGCCTCTGGTGCTTCAGACCTCAGAATGCCAAGTGCTGTATTGATACGCCTCATTTTGTAGACGACGAAGCCGGCAATGAAGGCAAGGCCGTCACGCTCCAGTTCCAGTTTTGGTGATGGTCGCATTATATTCATAATGTGAATTGAAGTGGCATCAAACTGGTTGAACTGGTTCTTTATTTAGTTATGCAAATATATGATGCTCCAAAATGCAGCAAGCACACCAGACATGCATGATTCAACACTTCATACCATACAGATATGGTAGGCAGGTTAATTCATGAAATGGCACCAGGCTTCAGGAGAAGCAGGTGTTGCTGTTGTGGCATCAGCTTCAGCTGCATCAGGAAGCCTGGATCATAATCATTAAAGGTAAAGTGGTTGGACCAAATGATTGAGTTGATTGGATGAACTCTATCGGATCTTTTTAACCTAGTCAACCAAGTCTTACATGTATTTCCATCTCTTGGAAGCTTAAGGATGTTGCTTGACAAACTCTTCTTTCCAGATGTTTCTTCAGATGTTTGAAAAATAAACCATATGATATTGACACTGAATTTTAGGCTACCTTATCTATCTCAATTACGATATATAGGATAAGCAGTATTAGTACAGTTTAAGGCAAGCACATAGAAAGTTTTACACACATTTTACCTCTGAAGCATACAAGAGTGTTAGGTTTGGTTGAAATAAACTAGGTTAAGGTTTTGTTGTAAGTTAGAAGAAAAAACATTTCAGGTGTGATTTTCTTTTCATTGAGTGTATTTATTCAAAAACAGTTCGGGTTAGGTAAGGTTAGGGTTTTTCTCCTGAATTTGAACATTTTGAAGGAAAATAATTGCTTCTAAATATTCCATTTTCACAAATATTTTGGTTTCTTGCATAGATGACTAGGCTAGGCTAGATTACGTTATGTTATGTTATGTTATGTTACATAATTTTTTTATAGATTTGGAACATTAACTGTATGCTATATTACCCAACTCCAAACCCATTTTTGCGTGATACGCTGTCTCCCAACTGAAAAGAATGCATTTGCAGAGTAAATAAGTGGTTGCATCATGTTCAGCACAGTCATAGGCTTTGCATTAAAAAAAGAAATTCCCCGAAATCAGAAATTACCATAAACTGCAAGTTTCCTGGATAAACGGTATCAGCATATTAAATACCTAATACGGAACAGATCTCAATTTCCTTCCCTAATTCACAACAAAAACAGTTAGTAGTGCAACTGCACACAAGATGCACCACAATATAACACAATAAAACACAGTTCCACTAAATTTCAGGGACAGGGAACAAGGCGTGACAAAACATATGACCTATAAGAGATCTATGTAAACATCTGCGCCATTTATGACTGAACTGCTTCGTTTAAAATTTGAGACAAAGTGTGCACCTAAGACGCTGCATTTCGTGATCGTGGCCGTCTAATGGGAGATAACGCTCGAAAGCTCCCAAATGCAGCCGCCAGATCGGCGCCACATGCGAGTAGGACGTTTATTCTCGACCGCAAACTTATCTCCACCTCCTTCGCTGGATGCTGAGACATAGCAAATACCCATCCCACAAAATGGTTACTGACATATTATGCGCGAACTGTTAAAAACCAGCATCAAGAACCCCTCAACACACACTCCAAGCGTTAGCGGGCCGCAGCTTGCTGCCTTTAGGCTGCGTTCTTTGTCACGTTCCATCCAGGAATTCCCTGGACTCTGGACGTCATGTGCCGTTCTTTGTCCGTTCCTCAGGAATTCCGCGGCTAGATTTCGCGGATTCCCCGGGGAACGCGCGGAACGAAAAAAAAACTGTCCAGCCCCGTCCGGTGCGGCTTTTCCAAGATGGCGACGCACATTGGAAGTGATGTGCTGGCCAAGGAAGATATTGCAAATTCGTAAGTAGTGTTGTGGAGTGGATACGATTGGGCTAGATTGTTCGAAGGTGTTGCTAATGAATGTCATGCTCCCACCGGCGAGGATTTTCCCTTGCAGCGTGGCCAAATTCTCAACTGTTAAGGTGAAACAGCAGGAAGCTAGACACTATCTTCAGAAGCCCTGATTATTTGCATCTCCACCAAGTAAACATGCCGATATCGGCCCGCTGTCCGCATGTGTCGGGGCGAGCTCGACATCTAATAAACGGCATGCCAGCATTTGACCGCTCTCGGCCCGACATCAGCATACTGATCTGGAATATCAGCATATGTCGGGTTGAATTCGGCATATCAATAACGGCCAGCTGACGTCGGGCCGTTGTCAGACATCCCACTCCACAGCCGACAGCAGGCCCCTAGGGTCCCGACGGCAGCCTGACAACGGTTTCACTTTGGGCTAGGTGTCGGTTGCTCCACTCATCAGCCGACAGCGGGCCACTGGCGTCCAGATAGCGGAACGAAGTCGGTCCGCTGTCAGCATGTTCACTGGGCAATGACCAATGTAAATTTCCTCCCTACCCTTGGCATGTCTGTCATAGCCTGCCCTGGACATGTCTGACATTCATTTACCTAGAACACGATCCATCTCAGATTCGCGTTTTTTTATCTTATATCCATGCGCGTTTAATTAGGCAGCAGTGATGAATAATAATAAGATCATAGGTCGAAGCTTTGTATAATTACTGCTGTTGCCAACAAGCGATTCAACCACATTGCTTTAATGCAACAGCATACAATTAATGCTAATTATAACAATTAGTAGGAAGGTTTGCGGACAGCGACACAAATGGCTCACATAGGTAATCCGGCGCGAAATTTCACAGAGCGCTCCGCGGTTGCAGTCCACGAAATGTGCGACGTCACAATCCACGAAATCCGCGGAGTGAAGGAGACAAAGAACACACCCAAAGGGTGTGTTCTTTGTGTCACGCTCGCCTGGACTGCCATCTGGTGGCAGAAACTCCGCTATGTCTCCCATTCGCAGCCTAACTGAAACTGATAAAATAACAGCTGAACAAGATTTTAAAAGCATACACGCGATACTAGAAGATATAAAAAAGTGAGTTAAATCGAAAATATTTTCATTGTAATATACAACAAACCATTAAAACGGCCCTAAATGCCCCCAGATGACGTCATTTGTACCATTCGAGGCGACACATAGGAAAGCATAGGGGGCAAGGGCCTGGTTGCGATCAACCTGAAACTCTGAAAACTGTGCTGCCATCGAGAAGAATTTTCACCACCTAGAAAAACCTACACTCGAGAAATGAAACAGCGCAATAGAAGCTCGATTCAGTATGATACGAAGAGAGTGAACCAGCAATCAAGACGACAACGCACGAAAGAATCCGAACAAGCACATGACTATTCATGATTGCTTTTTATTGTATAATTTATGTGGTCGAAGCTTGCCATTGATTTATTAGCACCTTTCCATTCTTTGACCTGATGCCTACCCTCGTCCTTGTTGCAGTCTATTGAGCCGGCGCCGACTGGCTGCAGTGCTCTAGGATGCAGCGTCCATAATCCTTACGTCTTTTGCCATTCAACTGACTTATCTATTCTCCTCCATCCTGTGCAATAATGACTACCAGCTGCGTGGATGTACTTGTAAGTAAATATGAATGAGACCCGTAGCAAATAGTAAATTGTGGTGTGCGCTATATTTTATGGGAACGGAACAGTTGTGATATCTGGCGTGACCGACGGAACTAAAGGGACAAAGATAGCTCCCTCAGAACACCATCACTAGGCCACGTATATAAACGGTTTATTTACACGTCACAATAAATACACATAATGTTGCACGGGCTGCTGGTCGGAGCCGGCTCCTAGTGGCCTCTGGTGCGATATATCGGAGTTGAGTGGATGACAGGTCTGTAGCCTTGGCTATGACCATAGCCGCCGCCGTGACCGTAGCCGTAGCCGCCCCGGTTGCCGCCGGAGTGTCCCGCGGCGTGGCCGCCGCCGTGGCCGCCGCCGTGGCCGTACCCGTAGCCACGCTCCGGGTGGTTGGCGTAGCCGTCGTAGCTGACCTCGGCGTTGTAGCCGGCGTAGTGGTCGGCGTAGTATTTGACGTGCTGTGTCCGGCCGTCGGGCAGGTTGACCGAGTAGTAGCCCTGCACCTGGCCGTCGCCGTTGGACTCCTCGCTCTGCGCCATCATGGGGCCGTAGTGCGGGTCGTCGACGGCGTACTCGAAGTGGTAGGGACGCGGCTCGTTGTAGTCGTTGCCATAGCCGCCGCCGTGTCCGCCGCCGTGTCCGCCGCCGTGTCCGCCGCCGTGTCCGCCTCCGAAGCCGCCGTGTCCGCCACTGGCAGCGGCCACAGCCAGGAGAGCAGCTGCCAAGAACGTCCTCATGTTGTCTGTTTGGGTTGCGCTGTTGACTGATGCTGACATGGTAGGCGGGTGCCGTTTTATACCGGCCAGGGCGCTCGTGCGAATCACGTGACCGGCGACATTGGGCGTGGTCGCAGGCGGCGCTCCACGCGTTGCTGGATCACGCAGGCTCCACCGTCAGCCACTTCTTAAGTATAGTCAATGTCGTCTTGCTGTGAGCGTGCGTCAGTTTTTGGCCATACCGTTACACGCATGGACCATGTGGGATCCTGCGTCACGGGTTGGACATGCCTTTTGCATGGTGGAGCGGGTGTAAGCGGTGGGTACGACTATTGCGAAATAAAACTTTAATTTGCCTTGCATTGATCCTTAGGGAGCAATGTAATGATAATATCTAAATGTAATTTATTGCGAATTTCCACTGCCCGTTGTTATTATCTCTTTAAATGCAAAGTCTGGTTCCTTAGGTCCTTTCTGGGCTGCTAGGGCTTTTTGCATCAAGTATATTTGAAGAGCTGCCGGAAGTGTGGACTTATTTTCCATATCCAGGGTATCAAAGGAGCGAGGGACGAAGAACCATCTCTGACCGGCGAATGGCTCACGTTTTTATTTTAGAATTGTTCCGGACATCGCGAACATATAATTGTTCGGGATATTGGATATTGGACGAACAATCAAAACCATGAATAAATAAAATAGCATAATAGAATACAATCATTCATATAATATAAAAAAGTATACAAGAAAAATAATATCCTAATCATATCAATCAAATTTGATAATTATTAATAAAATAATTAAAAATCGGTCGAAACAAGATTACTAAACCATGATATCGTTAGGCCCATTGGGTTTTTTCACGCCGATGTGGTTTCCTAGACCGATTATCCATGCTCTAACACCATTATGATGCGCAATTAAGGTTGCTCGACTTAAAAGAGCAAGATTCATTCACACAAGTACGTATCCAACCGGTTTTACGGTGTTTTTCTACATCAGTACAAATGCCCTCTCACAGTCATGCCTTTGCCACAGTAACATAAGACAGTGAATTTCCTCGTCGCGGTACAACAGCAACATAGTTTTCAACCAAGTATGTGCTGTCACTATACCCTCAAAATTACGATCAGTCAACGTGCCATTCTGCTGAGTGTTTGGAACAGATCCCCCATATTTTCATGGACGTGTTTTCTCTCTTTTGAACTGTGCAGGCTTATCTCTCCATATAAGTATATATATATCCTTTTCAGTAGTAAAGGGTTGTTTAGTTTTTTTAATGCCCCCCGTATCAGATAATTTAATTCAACTGCCTATCCCATTTGGATTTATGCACATTTATCGTCTTTCAAGGTGGAACTTCCCTTGGCGAGCTGTCCTTAATTCGTAAGACTGATTACAATTACAATGGAATCGTGAGACTGATTACAACACACGTCCTGATGTTGATGATAATGAAATCAGGACAGCCAATACAATTTGCGTCTCTTTTTTTTTCCCTTTTCTGATAGGCCACTACCAGTTAGTAGAAAGAAATACGGCCCTGGTAAACCGTGGACAGGTAGCAACAGGGGTGTCGATTTGTATCCTTTTGTGGGGCCATGGTTCCACCAATGTTGATCTTAGCCCCCTCAATGTTGATTTGGGCCCCCAAATAACCAGTTATATGTTTATGCTGATAAGAAAACTAAATGGAAGGAATTAAAAACCCATGCTACTTAGAAAACTTAGTTGATGCCAACCAACACATTTTGTACTGAAATGAAACGGATTTGGATTGGATAGTGGATTGACTCTGCACTTCTTGCTGCAAAATTTTTAATTGTGGGAAACAAAGTAGTTGGATTTCCTTCCACTTTGCAAGCACAACTTACATCATAGAGAATTGAGATTGGCTGATGTTGGTGCATTTTGAACCAGCTTGTATGAAAAATTTGCAAAGACACTGGAGAACAATTGCATTCTCATACTGATGCTTGCACACATGACCAATAGCAAAGGCACATGTATATGGAACTTGAACTGGACTAATTCCATTCTTAATGTCCAGTCATTGTTAAACATGCACACAACCTGGTCCAGTTAACAACAATCATTTATCATTAATATTCTGGAGGTACAAACTAAATATATCTTTAGTAGCCAATCATCACACTATAAGCTTGATATTTTCCTAGGTACCTACTCACCTATATGGCCAATGATAATATGCATATATTCAATAGTATTATTATGGGCACCCCAGCTTCCACCTGAACCAACAATCGCCACATGTGAGCCAAATATATCTCACAGCTTATGGTACCATGAAAGAAAAAGTCAGCAAGAAGCTGCATGTACATTATTATAAGTCCTATTCTTGAAGAAGGCAATAGGTAGGCACTAAGCGATAGCTTACAAGATTATTATGCAAGGTGAAACCCCATCACCAAATATCTGGAGAGACTTAATGGACACTTGTGCGTATTAAATGCCACAAATTGCGATGACCGTTCTTCAGAAGATTAAAATTCGTAGCATCCAAAGATTATATGTTCAGTTACAGAAATCAAAATCTCAAGTTAATATTATCGGTTGCGATCCACAAATATGACGGGGAAGACTTTTGTGGTGCAATTCCGCGCATTATTTAATGCGGTGGCCAAACTCATGTGAGGTCGATGTGATTCGTTTTTCTGTACTTCATACCTTCCGATGTATATGCTGGTTGATGTGGTTTTAAACAGTAAACAATTCGCTGGTATTTAATTCCCAAAGGAACCGTAGATGAAGAAGTTGGTAGGCACGTTTCAACAAGTCCAGTCCATATTTGTTCTGATGTTTGCTTCGGGGCTTCTATGCTTATACCACATAACTACCATATTTGTCTTCAAAAACAGTTGGTTTTAGTTTGCTTTTATTTATATTTTCATTCTACTGCTCCTTGCTTTTCTGCCCAGAATTTGGGCACCAAATGTTGCATTTCCACCAGGGGTTGGCACACTTTGTGGTAAATTTACAGCTTAAGGTGATTTCTGATTTCTTATATTATTAATGCAGTGCATTTAAAATTTGATGAACATGCTGTGGCCACTCATTTGCTGTACAAATGCCTACTTGTCAGGTGGCGCGCAAAATTGCACCAAAAATGGCTTTGATTAGGTGACATAGGATAGCAAATGTTTTTTTTATGAACAAAAATGAAACATAACCTAATCTAACCACCCTTTGGACAAATAAAACCAACACATCACATTTGAGAAATTTCAAACAGCAAATTTTCTGTCTTTTTTAAAGGCCTAACCCAGCCTAGCCAGTAACTTAATCCAACATAGCTGCATTAAAAGTTCCATTTTCTTTTAGATTTAAGAAAAGTTTTGCAAAAAATAAAACTTCACGAAACCAACGTAACATAAAGACATATCAAGACATACATAAAGACATAAAAGATTAGTGCAACTATGATCCACAAGGGCCCTTCTTGGTTGCACTCTGTACGCTCAACTAGTTGCCCACCAAATCTGTCAATCAGCCCTCCCTGTAATACTGAAAAGCAAGCCCTCTATTATTATAATGATTGTCTATGCTGTTTTTAAAGATGTTCAATGTGCTGCTACTGACAATGGTTTCTGGCAGCTTGTTCCAGTGTTAATACATACATTCCCCTTAATACATCACTCTATCTCCTTGAACTACTGCTGTCCCTATTTGGTGACTTTGAGGTTCTATTGCCTTGGCTGATACTATTGGAATATTCCCGAGTTGGCAATGCAATTTCATCCCTCCCCACCCCATTTCCTAGTTTCCCTGAAGGACATGCTCATACACTTTGCCTAACACATGGACCCCCTTCTCAGAGAAGTGCAGGCCATCCCTCTGATAGAGGTCCCACGATGCATAAAACCTGCACCACTCGTCTACAAAGGTGAAACCTAACTCATGGCAGAGTTTACCTACCCTGGCGTTGGATGCCAGTGCCCTAGAGCTCCACTCAGGGGGGGGGGGCTCCAGCCCTAGGCAAAATTGCAGTTACAATGACTCTATTGTTACCCTTCAGGGTGGCCAGAATGGCCCTGTAGTCCTGCAGAAGCTCCTCACTCCTAGCAGGACCTATATTATTAACCCCTTCCTGTACTATAGCTGTACTAAACTGGTGATCACTGGTGATCTGTGCCACCACTGGTACCAAGACCTTTACCTTGGCACCAGGCCTGGTGATGCACCTCCTGTCCCTCCTACCTTACAGAATACCCGATATAAATGTCGCACACGAGAGTCGCCTACGACCAGCATTGTCTTCTTACTACTACTATCCTGGGGGGGGGGCAGTCCTCCAATTCCTGCTGGAACCTATTCGATGTTGATATGCCTGCCCGCTGGGCCGTTCGACTAGGCTTCCTCCCGCTCCTACCACCTGTGTAACAAGGGCAGCCGTGAAATTGGAAACTCTGCCTTAAGTGTCATAATCTCTTCCTGTAGTGCCTGCATCGTGGTCGAAACCATCCTACAGGCTGCAGCTTATGCCTAGGTTTAGATTGAAATTAACCCGTTAATCATCCGATAAAAAGCCAACTATTATTCACTATAAATCGCTACCTCGTGTACTGTCAGTTAATTATCTAAGTACCTCAAGAACGCCAACACACTAAGCAGAAACTATTAAACAATTGTTTTCGAAAAATTAGATATTAAATCTAATTGTCTTCTAGACAAGTAGACAACTATATGAATATCACTTTTGATATCTCTTATGGCTAGACAGAAAAATGAACAATCACACAACACTTATGAATACCACCAACTTAGTACCAATTAAACTCTATCTTAAACTTAAACTACCACAAAGCTAAATAAAGCATGTTAGAAAAGCATTAGTAGTCTCTAATGTACTTATGAAATCTAACATTGTAATATCTCCAACTGAAAAAATAACTAAATACTAAAATACTCCAAAAATGAAGAAGCCCATATACCTCTACAATTACCCGGTATATGGAGATGTGCCTAGTGTAATTGAAGCTAACTATTTAAATCCTAACCTCTATCCTAAACTTTAACACCAAAAGGACCAAAACTTATTCCTCTACACTACAGAAATTGAAGCCACGAGGCCGCACCTAAAAAGGAGATGGCGCTCGGCAGTCTAGCTAGGTTGATATAGTATAATTTGCGTGCTACGAAAATGCTTAGCAGATAAAAACTAATGAAATATATTCACAGAAGTAATTGCCAAACATCTATCCACAGCTTAGGCTAGTGTACTGCCTTGTTCTGCAACGACTTATCTGGAAAGTTCGAGCTGTTCCGGACGTGCTTCCATCATGGATGGGCCTCGTGAATGCCTAGCCAATTTGTTTGTTACCAAAGCCCAACATAGCCAAACCTAGCCCATTTGTTTGTTTTACGGAGGCAAATGTGGGCACAAACTTGTTTTGTTACCACCTGAAAGAACAATAATCCTGGTTCGGTTTGGTTCAGTGAGGTTATTTGGTTTGTAAAATTTCAAGAAAATAAGTCGCGTTATATTTTTTTTAACAATTTTGTTTTTAGAGTTGGTTTCTCCAAAAGCAAATTAGGCTAGGTTAGGTTAGGTTATGTTGTATTTTTAATGTATTTCTTTGTATGCCATGTTGCCTAACTCAAAGCCCATTTTTGTGATATTTTGCTCACAATCTGAAAACTAATAATTTGCACAGAAAATGACTTGCCACATCATCTTAATCACCTTCATAAAAATTGCATTGAACATATGTATTCCAAACATTCATTAACACGCGCCCTGGAGGGCCTCTGAAAATAGCGCGCCCTGGAGGGGGTCGGATTCCGCCCCCCCCCCATAAGATCTCAGCTCCTATGAAGGCTGGAGCAACGAAATTCACAGGGTGGATGGGCACGATAGTGAACTCTATTGTGTGCAAAGTTCACGACCTTAGGTCAATATCTTCGAGGTCAAATGAGGTCAAAATAACACAATTTTCTGGTTTTGCGTGGCTTGGCTTGTCATTGTTATGGATCACTGTGGCTGTGTTTAAATGCTCCAAAATTCGCATTAATGATGTTTTGGACATTACTAATGATGCAATACAGGTGTCAGATCCGCCATTTGACCTCAGGTCCCCTATATAGGAGCACTTTATTAGGTCATTGCCTGCTCCAGTTACCGGAACCGGGCTCCCATCCCGACTGCTCCGTTGGGCGGCTCGGCACAATCGGCTTTGCAAATAAAGGAGTTAAATACGTGAATAAAGTATGGAAATGCTTAGGCACACAATGACAAACAGTAGATTTCGGGATGTATAGGGAGTAACACGTAAAGTGACATCAATAGCATGACAGTCATTTGCATTTATGACATATTCCAGTTGACCAAGTTTGGCTCCATTAGCCTGTCATGAACTTGACTTGACTTGACCTCGGCGACCTAACATGACTTTAAATTATATAGCATAACAATATGCATCAAACA
Organism: Imbricaverruca yamaguchii; assembly: GCA_034440575.1. Taxonomy (NCBI): domain Eukaryota; kingdom Metazoa; phylum Arthropoda; class Thecostraca; family Neoverrucidae; genus Imbricaverruca; species Imbricaverruca yamaguchii. The sequence continues at coordinate 786,763 of JAOTOL010001492.1, forward strand.
AGTCGCTAGTGTTGTCAAGAACACTTCCCTATTGCCAATATACGGGAAGCGCATCAGCGTCGATTTTTGTGGTCTGGCGCTGTGAATTGTTTTTACTTTAACGGCCCCTAACTTGAAAACTTCTTGGCCGATTTCCACTTTTAAAAAATGCGCCGGTCATTTCTAAGCAGATACGCGATAAATTTGGCGTATATCGGCCGGTACAATATGGAGTTATGTACGACAAATCGGAAGGATTGGCGGATTTCGCCATACCCCCTCTAGGGCGTGTCTTAACCTGTTGTGAACTTGACCTGACTTGACCTCGGTGACTTGACATGACTCTGGAACAGTGTAGCATGACAATGTACATCAAACAAGTCGCTAGTCTTGCCAAGAACACTTCCTTTTTGCTAATATACCGGAAGCGCATCAGCGACGATATTTGTGATCTGGCGCTGGGAAATTTGTTTGACTTTAGCGACCCTTAACCCGAAAAAATATTCGGTCGATTTTCATTTTTCTTACTTCAAACAACGCGCCGATCATTTATGGGCAGGTAGACAAGCAATGGCGCATTTCGGCCGGTAAAATCTGGAGTTATCCACGAAAAACCGGAGGGGTGGGCGGATTTCGCCCCCCCCCCCTCCAGGGCGCGTGTTAAATACCTAAAAGAACAAATTTACCATCCTTTCCTTCCCAAATGCATGCTTATCAATGGGGAGTAAAAGTAACACCGAAAAGGGTGTGGAGTTAGGTAATGTAGCATAAAAACAAAGTTAAAGAAAGATGTAAGATAGCTTTACATAACCTGGCTCAACTTTCCATGCAAGAAATGAATTGTTATTCATTTAAATTTTCAAGTATTTTTCTCAAGTATTTTTAACATAAAAACCATAACCTAACATAATCTAAACTAGCTTGAACTCTTTTATGTAATTTAGTTTTCTTTAAAAAAAAAAATTTCCCCTTTTCTTCTTCTCACAACAAAGCCTAGCCTATCCGGACTTCACCAAACCTAAACCGTTTTCATGTTTCATGGAGGTGAAAGGTGTGTAAAACTTGTCTTGTGGTTACCTTAAACTGCAATGTTGCCTGGCTCTTTGGGTATTTTTTATGATAATCTTTGACTTCTTTGAATTTCTTTTTTAACCCGCGCCGTGTCGGGGGTTGTTGACGACTCCCTCGCCCTAAGGTTTTACGCGGACTGCGAAAGAACGGCGCGCGGCAGCGCGCGGAAATTTGGCATACCTTTTCCCACATCAATTCGGTATGTTGTGTCAAAACTTTTATGTCAGATCATCTACGGTCAACGAGTTAGTCAAGGTCAAGTGAGGTCACCTCCAAGAGTTCAACCAGTCGTCACACTTTAACGGATGAAGATATTTGAATGAAACTTTTAGCGTTTCCTTATCCTTAGGGATGCAACAAAACGCACCGGAGGAATTTTTATGTTTTTCATAACTTATTACTTTTGTATATTTGCTTATCGGAGTTGAAATCGAAGATTATGGCTAAAGTAAGCATTTTTATGGGAGCAAGTTGACTTCGTTCAACGTTTTTCGGTCCGCTCTACCGATTGGAAAAGGAAAATTAATGAAAACTTGAAAACTCAAAATATTGAAATTAAAGAAAAATTAGTTGGTCAAAAATTGTATGCCCCTGGTCGATTTCGCTTTCGTTTTCGGATTCGAAATATTTTTTCCTTCAGATATCCCTTAAAATGAAACCCCCACAGCCGCTAACATAATGTAGGTCGAGAAACTCTAGGGCCCCTAGTGACGTCACTTTTTAGTGGAAAATCTTGGGGGTGTCTGGCCCTACTTTTCGAGCGCTTGCCGATGACACCTATTCCGTTTTCGTGCGACGCTCAGTTTGGAGATTAGAGTGGGTCTCTATCGACCCCCCTCGAGACAGGGTGTGAGGATCTGACAGAAGAGCCACATGTAGCAATTGGGTTAACGCCTATACTATCGATAATTATATGTTACAAAGAAATGTTTAATGATTCTTGTATTAGTAGATGCTACTTATTGAAACAAACCAGCCATAGCAAGTGACGATGTGCGAAGGGCGAATGTGTAGTATTAACATGATTCGTTCCTGCACCGCATCAGTGGACTTTTAGATGCCGTACTTGATAAATAATTCGTCTCTGAGATATACATAACATCTATAATCTTGAATTCGTAATCCACGTTTCTGGGGTTTTATACTTCGGTCTAATTTAGTGGGATAATTATTACCTCAAATCACAGCACGATAATTTAACCAGGGAAGAATTAAAGAGTTGTAACATTAGTTCTCAACTTGTGAAGTATTTTGTCCTTCCATAATACCCATGTTTCTACTGATGACGACTCTAGCATAACACTGGCCTGTGTTTCAAACCTTTTTTTTCAAACGGTCGGAAGTTTCTCAGCTGTTCTCATGCAAGTTTCGTGTGCTGAATCCGAAAATACTATACATTTTTCTCGATTAGCTCAAGTTTTCACACGACGTCAAAGATAACAACTCACACACTGATGTATCAGTATGCATACTGCAGTATGATATATCAGTGGCGGAGAGAAGTGAGAATAATCGACTTTGTAAAAAAGAGTTACCACGCATACTTTGGAGTGAAACTTGGTGATCAGGACAAGCCGTTTGCCCCTCATATCTGCTGCAAGTCATGTGTGGGAGGCCTACGAGCCTGGAAGAACAAGACCCGGAAATCCATGCCGTTCGGCATTCCCATGGTGTGGCGGGAGGGAAACGGTCATAACACCGACTGCTATTTTTGTATGACAGATCTGAAAGGAGTAAATCGAAAGAAACAGAAGCATGCAAAATATCCGGATGTGCCATCAGCCATCAAGCCAGTCCCTCATGGTCCAGATGTCCCCATCCCTGAACCCGATGTCGACATGGAGTCATCTTCCTACTCTAGTGGGGATGAAATGGACGCAGACGCGTCTGGTGCATATGAAACGACTGAGAACGATCGACCGGTACCGTTGAACCAAGCTGAGCTCAATGACATAACGAGGGACCTGAACTTGTCCAAGGAATCTCCTCAGCTGCTGGGTTCACGGCTCCGCGAGAAACGTTTGCTGGCGCCTGAAACGATATTCTTTTGGAATCGGAATCGCGAAAAAGAATTCAGAGAATACTTTAACTTCGACGAAGAACATTATCTAGTCTACTGCAACAACATCGCGGGCCTAGTAGAAGCAATGGGTACAGAGTACAACCCGGCAGAATGCAGACTGTTCATAGACTCCTCGAGTGGGAGCCTGAAGGCAGTTCTTCTGAACAACGGCAATAAGTTCGCGTCGATTCCTGTTGGACACTCCGTGCAACTGAGGGAAACGCATAACAGCATGGAACTTTTGTTGTCTGCTTTTAACTACAAAGAGCATGGTTGGCTAATCTGTGGTGACCTCAAGGTCTCGTCCTTGGGCTGCAGGGAGGCTACACGAAATATCCATGCTTTCTATGCCTCTGGGACAGTCGGGCTGACAAACAGCACTATGTACAACGCGACTGGCCATACAGGCATGCACTTGAACCTGGCTCCCACAACGTGCAGTCATGCCCCCTGGTTGAACCACAGAAAATCCTATTTCCACCACGCCATATCAAACTCGATTTGATGAAAAGTTTTGTGAAAGCACTGGATAAAGAAGGATTTGCATTTTTTGGACAGAAATTTCCTTATGGGAGCAGAGAGAAGCTGAAGGCTGGTATATTCGACGGTCCTCAGATAAGGGAACTCATGAAGGATACTCGATTCGAAGAATGTCTGGAACGGTCTGAGCTCTCTGGCCTTGAAGTCAATCATCACCAACTTCTTGGGTAATCAGAAGTGCGGAATACGTGAAGGTCGTCGATGAGTTGATGGACAGTTTTCAGCAACTTGGTGCTCGAATGTCGTTAAAAATACACTTCCTTAGGTCCCATCTAGATTATTTCCCAGATAACTGTGGAGATTACAGTGAAGAGCAGGGAGAACGTTTCCACAAAGACATACGAGTGATGGAAAAACGCTACCAATGTCGGTTGGATGTGAACTTTCGGGCGGACTGTTCTTGGTGCCTGAGGAGGGATGTCCCATCTGCTCAACATAGTCGGAAGTCCCTGAAAAGGCCATTTATTCCCCAGTAGTGCGTACTGTTGGGATGCGCTTTGAAGACGCTTATGGTCCATCTGTTTGGAGTTGAAACCTTTACTTATGCTTCTGTCGAATTCACTAGTAAACCAGTCAGAGCAACGTTGGTTCATATGAGTGAAATAACATATTTAAAAAATCGATCTAATCGAGCAAAATGGATGCCATTTTCGGAATCAGCATGAAAAACTGACCTCAAGACAGCTGAGACACCCTTGACCTTATAAATCACGCAGACCAGTGTAATCAATGTGCTTCATACCAAGTCAATTTCTCATCTAGCACTAATCGAAGATACGAAGAAGATTTGCTGGTTTCTCGTCACTTTTTTGCAGACTTGATAATTATAGCTATGTCATTGCTGGAAATTCCAAAATAGATTTGTTAATTTGTCTTTCAGACATTCAGTGATTTTATTTGCTGGAAACGAATTAATTAACTCTGTCACAATATAATTTATTTTGTAATATATTTATTTCGAGCCTTAACAAGAATATCTGTCATCAACAGAAAAGTGCATAATTCCTTATTCAGAAATTATCACTCTCATATATGATGAATATTAATGGTACCCTAAGGAACACTCATATAATTTTGTTCTAGTTTAGATATCTCATATGTATTAGTTTCCTGATATCTATTTTGGAGGTTCTAGATTCCAGTGTTCTAAGGAGGGGATCTTTAACTTCATTGCACCGCAATTTTCTTCCTCATATATTTGTGCTAACTATGTCGAAAGCGTTTTTGAAATCAACATATAATGCACATATAAATCCTTGTTTTCAATTGATTTAGTAACTTCGTGATTTATGTACATAATGGACGTGTATGTGCTCTTTTTCTGAAGCCAGAGTGAAAAATGACTTGGTGGATTATTCAGTTCCAAATATGTTGACAGATAGGAGTGTAATATTTCTCCAAAATTCTGGATGCGATTTGGAATAAAGATGTGGGTTTGTAATTTGTGAATATATGATTTTATTCTGCCTTGAGCATAGGTACAATTGCTTTCTTGAAATCATTATGAAATATGGTTCTTTGTCTTGTTCTCTTTGTACATTCATTCAAGCTCCAGCATAGTGCTTTTTGTTGTTGTTGATAAGATTATTAACTGCGATCGGATACGCCGGAAATGATGTACAATGTTAATATCTGATTTAGATGCAGCAGCTATTTAATGCCGCTTCATAACTGCATTGGTCGACAATGCCAGAACAAGCGTGTTATTGTTTTAGGAGCTGGGGATGCACTACAATTATCGCTATCGGCAAGTTTATGTCAATGTAGCTATTTGTGGTAATTTGTAATGCATTTGTAAGACAGTCATCAATTATTTACATCGGTCGCAAAGTATGCCCGCTCTTATATCTTACCCCAAAATGCTGGGCTACCACCGAAGTCCTCTGGCCACTGATGATGGCGACGTGCTGGTGTTGCTTTCGAGCTGGAACTAATTAATATAGAAAATGTTTATTTGTCAGTCTCAAACTTCTCAGGTTGTGATACGGACATATGAGCTTCCTCGTCTTCCGATAAGTTATTTTGATCGCGTATCACCTGTTTGAACTTGGAGTGTATTCAGCCTTTTGGACTGTGTTAGTGCGTCCTGCACCTTTATACCCCTTCTTTTTATTTACGTTTCGTGTCCTTCGTTCAATCCGATCATGCTGCCTACCTCACATCACTTGAATCATATTTTCCATCATTCTTTGCAAATTCCGTGCTTGGTCAGGACAGCACAGTCATTAAGTATACTAGTTCAGACATCAGTTCAGACTTAAGTAGATGTATTCTGCCAAGTTCCGTTAAGCATCTCATTGCGCAAAATTCAAGACGGGATTTCAGTCTTGTGTATTTCCTCTCATCGTAAATTTGCACCTCGTTTATAATTGAGTTGTTTGATATTTCAGTTCCCAAAAGTTTTATAGTTTCTTTTGGCCATTTAATTCCACCCCAGGTGCAAATTGGCGCCATTTCAAATGCGTCTTTTCCTGTCCGCATGGCTCGCGTCTTTTGTTTGCCACCTTCACCACTTGTTTTGCATACCACCCTCATGCACGCTCCCACAGGTGCGTCTCAAGAGCGGATCTGCACGTGATTCCTGCTTACTTTTACGGAAGGCTGGAAATACTTGGATCATTTTAAACTGGAGCATCTAGCCATTCTTGCACTTCATATGTATATCCTGCACTCACACTATTTTCAAGCTGCACATACAAATCGTTCAATGCATGCATCTCGGGCCCACTCACCTGTCTGTTTAGTGGTCGTGACCTTACGTCGACACAACTCGGCCCAAATATGCGTACTCGAATGCAGCTGCGGCGTTCCTTGCATCACCGCTGAAGCAGGTTGTTATTCGCAACGTTGTCCTCGCCAGCCGGGACCGATACCGCGATGCATTCGCACGTCGGCGCGTTTTCCGTCATGTTGAGCAAATGCCGTCGGTGCCAGCTGTCGGGATTGTTTGCATTCTTTGGCGACCGACGTGTGTCGATTGCAGGCGGCCGCTGTCGCATGTTCGAGTTGAGTCGCCAATAAGGGCCACCGAACCGGTCTGCTTCTTGTGATTGATTTTCCACGGTCAGTGGCCGAACACAAAAACGGACTGTCACGGTTTCGTCACCGCACCGCTTAACTGTCAGCGATACTATGGTGCGTTATGCAATGTTTCAGCGGCCGTATTCGATATCGGCCCGTTTTCGTCAGCGGGTATCGCGCTATCAGGTGTTGGCTGGATTGGATGATTGTTGAAACTCATTACCGCATCAGCTACGGTTAGTGCCACAGTAGCGCGGTGCATGGTGCCACAGCTATATGATCAACATGGTCGATGCGCCCTAAAGCCCAAATAACTAACCCTAAGCGCGGTGCAAACTCGCAATTGCCAAATTGCACCAATGATATCTTCGCATCCTGGATATGCATGCTCAAGGGATTATCTTGCGAGTGTGTATGTAAGCGAATAATGAGCATGCGCATCTATTTCAGGCATTCTGATGCGCATTACTCGTACTGGCCGGTTACTTTTTTTCTGCATACGTGTGACTACAAAAGGAATTGGATACATTAGTTGCCAAGGTATTCGTGGATCACGGGAACATTGGTGCACGGTAGCATGATCATTAAATCTCTCAAGGGTCGGCCGATGGTTCGGCTCACCAACAAATTTGTTTTTGTTGTTCTCAGGATGGCTTCCCGCCATTTCACATGCGCCCTGCCTGGAGCTAGTTTTCGCCCGTCGGTGGTTCCGCGACTGCGCCTCAGCCACCGTCACAAGACTGCCAACTTCCAATGTTCTTTGAGGCTGACAACACGAGAATACCAGGCGAAAATCGTTTTATGGATCACCACAGGCAGTATTACAATCACGTCTGGAGCCAGGTTGGAGATCTCACCAAACCAGGGGCTTTCCGGTCCGAACACTTTCAGATTGAGTGGAAAAAATGACAGCTTGACATTAGCAGAGCATCAAGCCAGGGGGTGGCTGAATCACGATCCACCCGGGAACTCCAGCCATGTTTCTTAGGCAGAGTGGAAATTAAGGCACTTCTTAAGAGATTTCATCTCTTAAAACATTTTTGCACTCCGGGTTCATACTAGATAGAATGGGCTCCACATGTACTCCGACAGATACATGTAGAAGGAACAAAAATACTACTAAAAAACTAATGCAAGATTGAAGAAAACATCTACCAAACATGTTATTCTACTTACGATTGCCAAATGAACTAGCTACTTTTCGTACCATCAAGCGCACAGACAACATCCCAACACACGCCACACCAAACCACAACCAACGGAAATGCCGACAGCAACGCGCCGAACCTCGCGCTTGCGCACTGAGCAGTGGTCTCCGGTCGCTACAAATTCTGCCGATGCGTCTCCATGCTTTCGAGCCATCGTATAGTGGGAAAAACTGACAGTTTTAAGAGACGTCTTCCGGAGTCCCGGAGGCCTCCGATCGGAATTTGCTTCTTTAGCATTTTCTGTTCTGAAAACTGTCTTTCAACCAATCGATGCAAGGTATTTTTTTAATGACGTCATAACCATTAACAACTTTGAACACATGTTTAGCAGTGTCATACTGCAAACACAAGACCTTGACTGATCCTTTGATTTGTGCACCGCTATCGCATCCGACTGTGGCGTGTGCGGTACGGTGTTGGGTCCGTATCGCGTAGGGGATTGGCTGCGTAGATAGGTAGGTAGGTGTGCGCTCTGAGCTGGGAGTGAAGCGTGAACTATTTGTATTTGTTTTTCATCTGGCTAGCTTTGTACTGAGACGAACAGTGAAAGGAAAGCGCATTGCTCCTGTGAGTTATGAGAGACAAAGCTGAGCTGATCATCACTACTCCATCTTGCGGTGCTGTCCATTGTTCACTTGTTTGTTTCTATGCTTTGGTGTGACCAAAAATGATGTGTATTACTTATGCATATTACCTAGGTACTGACTAGGTACATATGATTTTCTCGTCGGTTACCGGCAAATAGATACCGTGCATAACAAAATAATACGTCCCTGAAAATGTACTCCGGGAGAAATCTGTTTGCACTCCGACTCCAAACCTGGAAAGTAAGTTTCCCACTCTGTTCTTAGGCGCATGCACCAGTACCGTATGTCATAGACGTACTAGTCATATTTTGTTTGCGTATGTTGCTTGACGTTTTGCTATGAGTATGGCGCCCACATTTGCCCTTGCTGAAGGTTAACCTAGCTCAGGTGTTTGCCGCGCGCTTATTTGATGGCTCTGATCACGTGAAATTAATGTTGTCTTTTGATTAATGTTTGAATTATTCAGTGTTGGGTAGCACTTCACTAGGCAGTGTTACACAGCATAGCCTGCACACACTCACACACACACTCCTATCTTCAGCAACTCCCTTTTTTCCATTGACCTCACATCCCCACTTACTGGGCCCACGCGCGCGTGCGCGGCGCACTGTGTGTGTTTGATGTGGGTGCGCTGGTTCGTCGGTGCGACGGTGCTTCTACCTGCGCTGGCAGCGCGCGGACCAAGGTGTTGGCCACCGGAGGCCATTGATTAGACAGCGGGCGCCAGAAACACCAGCGGAACATGACCGGCTCCAGAGACGCCCCGCCACAGCTCAACAACGTGTCGTCCGACATCGACACCCTGTCGGAGAACCTGCTGGTGAGTCGCGAGTCCGCACACCGACACCCTGTCGGAGAACCTGCTGGTGAGTCGCGAGTCCGCACATCGACACCCTGTCGGAGAACCTGCTGGTGAGTCGCGAGTCCGCACACCGACACCCTGTCGGAGAACCTGCTGGTGAGTCGCGAGTCCGCACACCGACACCCTGTCGGAGAACCTGCTGGTGAGTCGCGAGTCCGCACACCGACACCCTGTCGGAGAACCTGTGGTGTAGTCCGTACGTGACACCTGAACCCTAACAGTCCGCACCACACCCTACGAACCTGCAGCCGTCCGCACATGACACCCTGTCAGAACCTGTGTAGTGCAGTCCGCACACACACCCTCAACCTGCTGGAGGATCCGCACACACACCCGAAACCTGTATCCCAGGCACATCAACCGGAACCTTTGAGTCCGACGTCGACACCTACGGAGAACCTGCTGGTGGTCGCGAGTCCGCACACGACACCCGTCAGAAAACCTGCTGGTGAGTCCGAGTCGCACATCGAACCCTGTCGAGAACCTGCTGGTGAGTCAGTCGACGCGACACCCTGTCGGAGAACCTGCTGGTGAATCGCGAGTCCGCACACCGACACCCTGTCGGAGAACCTGCTGGTGAGTCGCGAGTCCGCACACCGACACCCTGTCGGAGAACCTGCTGATGAGTCGCGAGTCCGCACATCGACACCCTGTCGGAGAACCTGCTGGTGGGTCGGCCTCCGAAGACCCACCGCCGGGCGCCGCTGGTGGGTTCGAGTCCGCGCATCGATTTACTGTGGATGAGTATTGGTGAGTGGGCGTGAGCAGGTCGACTGTCGAGCTCCTGTCGACAAGCTTCCCTCGTGGACCTGCCGATGACCGACCTGCCACCAGTCAAAGCCGACGGTGAGGAGAAACGCACAGCGCGCTGACGGACTGCTTGCACCAGTCAAGAGCCGCACGGTGGGCATGGGCTGCGTCTGACAATCCGTAACAGCCGGCTGGCGGAGAACTCTGCTTGCACCAGTCAAGAGCCGCACGGTGGGCATGGGCTGCGTCTGACAATCCGTAACAGCTCGCTGCTGGCGGAGAACCTCTGCTTGCACCAGTCAAGAGCCGCACGGTGGGCATGGGCTGCGTCTGACAATCCGTAACAGCTCGCTGCTGGCGGAGAACCTCTGCTTGCACCAGTCAAGAGCGCACGGTGGGCATGGTTAATCCGTAACAGCTGCTCTGGCAGAACCTCTGCTTGCACCAGTCAAGAGCCGCACGGTGGGCATGGGCTGCGTCTGACAATCCGTAACAGCTCGCTGCTGGCGGAGAACCTCTGCGAAAGCTCCGTCTCGGAGCCTTCGCCAGGTAGGCCCTGCTCCGGGGGCCCACTTGGAAGAGCCCGATGACGGAGCTAGTGGTACGGTGGTGGCTGGCATGTAAATCAGTCTGTGGAGTGGTCTGGGAGTCTGTGCTGGATAGTTGTCTATCCGGGAGGTTGCAGGCCTCTGCCCGGATGCCTGTGTGCCCGGTGCTCGGATACTGCACCCACAAGCCGGTAGGAGCCCACTTTTCGTGCTGCAGATCCGTCGGTGCTCACGTGTTGTTACTCGGTGAATATTGCAGTGCCAAGCGGCATGACAAGTTAAAAATTGACCATGTTTGCTGAATTGACTTTGCACCAGTACCGGCTCGCCACGACCTTCAACGGAGTGGCGGGGGAGGCCGGATATCCCACTGTATTGTAGCGCGGTGACACAAATCAGGAGAACGAGATGTCTGGTCGGCGCCAAGCTGCTGGGTGTGCCTCCGAGTACCGTGTCCGGTCCTGGGCTTGCCTGTTGCTTTCCTCCGACGGAAAAATGAAAGATTACGTGAAAAGGTGGCATTGCTATGTACCCTTTCTTGTGCAAATCGAGATAACTGGTGCTGACTGATGTACATTAGGAAGGAAGCCAGTCTTACCAAGTCTGCATATAATACACCTTGTGTAGACAGCCGGTGTTGTCGCCATAGAAGTTAGTGTTGCAGCTGCGACACGTGCGGTACTGTGCCCACCACCTGTGCCGGCGAAGGTGACCAGTGCTGACGTCAAGTCACACCCTGCAGTGACCCAGCCGTAGCATGTGCTTCTCCGGAGCGCGGGCTGCACTGAATAATTCACATTGTGGGCATGGTATACGAACCTTCACGCCAACTTGCCATTAATACAGCGGGCAGTCGGCCAGTCTGGCGTTCGCTGTTGGTGTAGGTAACCGTGCTGTAGCCTGGTATGTCACCGTGTTAGGCCATGGCATGACCGCGTGTGCACGGTGCATAAAAGCGACATCGGCAAGTAAGCTCCGAAAGGCGGCGCAAATGACCCTTATGGTCCGGCACACCTCAAGAAATCGCTTTCCCCCCGTGAGTGCCGTTCACTCAAAATATACCGTCTCGTGGTCGGGGACCTTAGTGTCCCTGGATGAAGGTGCTGAGTGGGTGACAACAGGCACGTGAGATCCTATCTCCTACCAGCGTGTGAAATCGCACACGCCTTCGCCACACGTAGGTGATACTACAAAAAAAAAACTTTTTTTTTTCATCCTGGCCTGTTTTTCCGGTGAGTTCAGAATGTACACATTTGGGCGGATATAGGAATAAGAAACGGATAGGGTCAGCGAGTGCAACTGCTGCATGCGCGGCGCCTTCGTATCAGCTGTGCGAATCGGATATTGGCACAGATGTGTGGCCCGCCAGCGCGTGATTCCTGTGATGGCAACATCGCTGTTATTTGCAACGACATTTCCTCTTCCGTTGTTTCATTTAGCATCGTGTCCAGTGACACCTCAAGGAACCCATCCCAATCTCACCTTTCCCACCGTCCAAAATTAATATCCTGGTTTCTAATCATTCTCTCGTTCGCTGTTGTCCTCATTCTTACTGGTCATCGACTGCCGTCGATGTTGCCTATACGCAGCTCGAACGGGCCGCTTCGTCCTTCTTGCTCCAAAGCTATGTGCGAAAGCAGTCGTTAAGAAGTGGCGGTGTGCACATTAGTCTGCGTGGAGGACCCACACGAATGCTAGTTTGGAGTATTGGCGTGTCTTTAAGGACATCAACTACATTATTCGCACGTTATTTGGAAGTGATGATGTTCTTTAACCAGGGAATGGAAGCGACTCTTTGGAATTGCGTAAAAGCGTTTGATTATATACTGTGTTGATGATAACATATATTATATATTAAACCTTAATCCGGAAGCTTCCTAGGTTGATTTTATGGTTCCAGGATTTGTGCCGATCAGGACTTGTTGTTTTGCTCCCGCACCCGCCTCTTGATCGGACTGAAGGAAGCGGTTCTGGAACACCAAAGCAGGTCCCAAGACAACCACTAGATCAGGGCTGGTGAAAGTGGTTCTGGAACACCTAAGTAGGTCCCGAACCCACCACTGGATCAGGGTTGATGGAAGCGGTTCGGGAACACCTAAGCAGGTCTCGAATCCGTCACTGGATCAGGACTGATGAAAGTGGTTCTAGAACATTGAAACAAGTGATTGAGCTCGTTTCGGTTGCATGTGAAAAAGTCGGAAAGGAGAGCGTAACGGCATCAAAGTACGTCATCCCTATGCAATGCCAGATTTTCTAGGACGTTTCTTTTCGGAATCTCTAAGTGGCTGTCCTGAAAATAGGTATATATAGGTGCGTGGATGAAGTTTTTGTTTTGAATGAAAGGCTGAGCCCCTCCAATGACCACAACGGCCCTCTCAATGATATCAGATTCTACCATGTACTTTATGAGCAGCTCGTCCAATGCTTCCACCGACTTTACGCCTATTCTTATGTTTGGGGGTTGATTCCCTCTGGTTTTGGTTTACTCTCCATGCCCGAACGATTTGTGGCAGCGAACTGAAACGGCTATCTTTTCTTAACCAACTTTGTGCGCACTATGTTGAAATTTCAACTTGAAAAATAGGTCTAGCAAGAGGTCTCTAGGGATTTTGTGGTATAATTTTCGAGAGATTTGCGTGTTTCTACGGAAGACATGTGCATTGCCTTGCGCTTGTTTTTGATGTCCGTTATGTCTCTTTGTTAATTCAAATGTATTAAATGTGTATCGTGAATTTCCAAACTCCCAGAACATTCCTATCAGCGATGGGCTTAGGGTTACTAACTAAATTAAGTGATAAACAATCGATTTTGTTCAAGGTTTTGTTCTTTTCTTTTTGCGGGAATATTGATGTCACTGTTTGTAATGCATAGTGGATTATCATATCAGTGTTAGGTGTTGCCCTATATCCATGCTGTGTGTAGCGCAATGTCCGTCTTGTTATGTATGCAGTGGCAGAGGTGAACGCATACCTAGAATATCTGACACACAGCATTTGGTCTACTTCGTTAAAGTTTAAAATCTTTTATATATTGAATTAATGTTACGATTGGTGGTGAGTGTCACCATAGTTCAAATTCTTCAAATGTGCATAAGATGCAATGTGCATAACTGTATTTAGATACAGTTTAGAAACATGTTAGACTAATGTGGGATCCCACGATAGCAAAAGGAGGAATTGGATCACATCAAGCTTTTTCTTTTTGGGGTATAGGTAATTGATAACATCATTGCTGGTTATTATCGACATATATACCAGCATTGCTGACTATATTGACATCACATACATGCATTTCCGGAATATGTTTTGTGTATGTATAGCATGGAGACTGAATTATGAAGAACGGCTATGTTTAACCTCTGGATGCCTCCTTTGGGAGCAAAATTAAGGTCTGTGATACGTGTTTGTGATAGTGATAGGTTACATGCTTAAAGCGTGATAGAAAATGTTTTATATCGGATTTTGGCTGTGTTGTCATGCTAAGCTACAAGAGGAAAACAAAGATGAACGTCCAGGTTGGTGTTCCACAATTTTAGATCGTTCACTCCCCATTTTTGTGCCACTGAGAACACTTCTGATGGCTTTTACAGCTTTTTGTTTTGCGTTCCAAGAACATTCACAGGACAAAAATACCGGTGTTGTTCCAGCCAAATATATTGATTTTACCAATCGCACCCCCACGTTTTACGACCCGGAACAAGCTTATGAGTTTTGATAATCGAATATGTCTTTAAACAGAAAGCCCCTACCTGTGGTTCGTCCTCCGAGACCAGTCACATGAGAATCGAATCGATAGTCGAGTTAGTTATTAAGGCTTTGGGGCGCATCGACCACATTTGTCATGTAGCGCCCATGAATCGAGAAATGAACGTTTGTTCGTTCGAAATCGGAAATCACTTTTCGAACGAAATCAGCCCAGTATTTTTTTTAATGTGATTCGGTTTAGGCTGAATCCCCGCGTCCACATGTAAATCAACCTTAAATTACCGCATTGGAATAGGATTAATATTGATGGCCCCATATTTTGCACTGCGCAGTCAGGTTTGAGTGCGCTTATCTCCAAATTTGAGTCCATTCCAACCAATTTGCGAAGTATATCAAATAGATTTTCGAATACGTGCATGCATTGGACGAAATATGCGTAGACAAGAGTGTTTAACCCTCAATCATGCGTGATAATTTGTTATCTTGGTGGTGGGATATTTATTTTACTTGCATTACACCATTATTTTGGCTTTATGAAGTCTCCGGAAAAATTTGAGTATGGATATATTGTTGGTGGTAGACTTCCTGCATGTAACTGCTGCTATAATCTGACTTTGGAAGAATGTGGTCAAATGTGCATCGTTCTTTCCTGCAAGAGCTCCGTCATAAGGTGGTTCTTGGTGTTCTGCTGTTTCTTGTCCATCAGTGTCGATGGCACTAGTACATTTATGAAGGAAAAAAAAACAACAACCAGGTTTGTTCGACATTAATTATTCACAACCAACACAAAACATCACAGAGAACGTGGGACACGAACAGGACAATTCCTATGCACACAACTGTAAATACTGCTTACAATGTGTTCCTCACAGTGTTGGTACCGGTGCTGTTGGCCAGTTGGCGATGGTCTCCTTAGTGACCGTAACCTCCGGAGTGTACCGCGGCGTGGCCGCCGCCGTGGCCGCCGCCGTGGCCGTACCCGTGGGCACGCTGCGGGTGGTTGGCGTAGCCGTCGTAGCTGACCTCGGCGTTGTAGCCGGTGTAGTGGTCGGCGTAGTATTTGACGTGCTGTGTCCGGCCGTCGGGCAGGTTGACCGAGTAGTAGCCCTGCACCTGGCCGTCGCCGTTGGACTCCTCGCTCTGCGCCATCATGGGGCCGTAGTGCGGGTCGTCGACGGCGTACTCGAAGTGGTAGGGTCGCGGCTCGTTGTAGTCGTTGTAGCCGTAGCCGCCGCCGTGTCCGCCGCCGTGTCCGCCGCCGTGTCCGCCGCCATGTCCGCCTCCGAAGCCGCCGTGTCCGCCCGTGCTAGCAGCGGCCACAGCCAGGAGAGCAGCTGCCAAGAACGTCCTCATGTTGTCTGTTTGTGTCGCGCTGTTGACTGGTGGCGACATGGCAGACCGGTGCCGTTTTATACCGGCATCGGGCCGCGGTAAGGGCGTGGCCCCAGCCTGTCCCTTGCCCCACCATGATCGGTCGCCGCTGGCGTCAAACTGGTCATACTGCCTTGGCGCCGCTACTGGCGCCCGCATGTCGCGACCGCACGTGGTATGTTCATTAGCAATGATCCTGTTACGTGATCGTTGACCATGGGCTCCCGAGACCATATGATCCTCGGCTGAGTATTGATGATAGGCTCCTGAGATACTCGCAGTGTCGCTTCCTGTCCCAGACGCTGCGGGGCTGGCTGGCCGGTGCCTTTGAACACAACGATCACAAATCTGACGCAACTTGTTCAGTCTTTCCGTCCGAGATGTTCCTTTGAAGGTGGTAGGTTCGCCGTCCAAGTTGGTTTGCAGTGAACACCATCGCATGTGTCCACACCGGAACGGCATTTCTGCTGTGTGTGTTACATAGATAGCAGTTCCTCAACTGAGATAATTCCCGTGTGGCTGAGTGAGTGAGTTATTTGGGTTTTATGGCGCTTCGACCAGAGTTGATCGTTCGCGCCTCGTGTGGCCGAGTTTTGAACCTCCTGGTTGAGGGGCTAGGCAGTTGGAAGTCTGGCGTGTTGCGGATGCCATGCGCTCTGGGAATGGGTGTGCGGCCGAGTGGTGGAGTTGCCTGGCCTGCTGTCGAGCGGGTGTAGGAGTCGCGAGTCGCGACACACGCCCCGAAACCATTCTCGGCGATCTATGTACACCACCGGTGGAAGTCCCGCGAGCATGGCTTTGGCGGTAATACGCGTAGAAAGCGATCGTCCCGAAGTTCTGTTGTGTTAGGTTCAAAACGTTTAACATGCAAGATGTATGTAGGTATGGATTGTCCTTCGCCACATATATGATGGCTGCTGTGGTCAAGCGTCATAACGGTACAGAACGTAAGAAGACGTGATGCCTGCGCGGGGCTCCAAAAGTAATAGTTAAAATATGAAAAGTAGACAAAGATGCTGGGCATTGGTAAAAGTTGATCGCCGGAACCGTGCAACACTGCTGCAGTGCTGGCGGTGTTACAACCCAACAGTAGCAGGTGGCGCTCTAACGGGCTTCAGCCAGCTGCACAATACTGCTGCAGTGCTGGCGGTGTTACAACCCAACAGTAGCAGGTGGCGCTCTAACGGGCTTCAGCCAGCCGCACAATACTGCTGCAGTGCTGGCGGTGCCACCACTCAACGGCAGCGGGGGTCGCTCTAACGGGCTTCAGCCAGCCGCACAATACTGCTGCAGTGCTGGCGGTGTTACAACCCAACAGTAGCAGGTGGCGCTCTAACGGGCTTCAGCCAGCCGCACAATACTGCTGCAGTGCTGGCGGTGCCACCACTCAACGGCAGCAGGGGGCGCTCTAACGGGCTTCAGCCAGCCGCACAATACTGCTGCAGTGCTGGCGGTCCCACCACTCAACGGCAGCGGGGGTCGCTCTAACGGGCTTCAGCCAGCCGCACAATACTGCTGCAGTGCTGGCGGTCTTACAACTCAACGGTAGCAGGGGGCGCTCTAACGGGCTTCAGCCAGCCGCACAATACTGCTGCAGTGCTGGCGGTCCCACCACTCAACGGAAGCGGGGGTCGCTCTAATGGGCTTTAGCCAGCCGCACAATACTGCTGCAGTGCTGGCGGTCCCACCACTCAACGGCAGCGGGGGTCGCTCTAACGGGCTTCAGCCAGCTGCACAATACTGCTGCAGTGCTGGCGGTCCCACCACTCAACGGCAGCGGGGGTGGGGGATGGGTGGGGGGCTCTACACGGGGTTCAGCTAGCCGTGCAAGGCCAGCATGCACGGGTCTTTAATGCACGGGTCAGTCCCCGCGTCTTTCACTGCCTGTGGTGCGTCGTCCAAAGTTCGTGCGGCGCGGTATAGGACTGAACGCTTCTCGGACTCGGTACGGGCTCGTGGTAGTGGTAGGAAACGCGAGCCGGCAGCGCAGGCTGTACGCGCTGTACTAAAGGTGCCAATCGCCAGAAGCCCTTCCTCTGTCGAGCGAATGAACCATGTGTGCATTTGTGATATCCTGTAAATTAGTTTTATTCACAGGAGTCAACATCTGCACGCGGAATAGTCACTTGCTGTCTGTAATTTCTTCGATTCCGATAATCGTATGCCAGCATTCTGTGCTAGGATGCACAGCACGGTGCCCGTAGTGTATCAGAATGTGATGATAATGGAATTGAAAATCTTTATTGATACTTCAAGAAATGTTCCGAAATATATTACGTGAAGTTGTATTTTTAGACTATTTTCCAGTACTTCACTTTCTCTCTTTTCGCTTTTGCATTTTGCGCTGAGTGAAGTGATGCCGAGTTGTCAGGTTTTGGCAGCTACAAGTAATAATCACCACATATGTTTGAAGGAACTACGTCCCCGCTTCACTTTAACGTCCCTTTTGTGTGGTAAGTGCGGCTCGCTAATATTTGTATCCACACCAATTAAACCGCAATTATCTCCTTCACTCAGGTTTCCCATATTGTTTGCTCATAGCGTTTCGAATGTCGTGGCAATTTGTGCTGTCCTGCGACAGATTGAGTGGCCAATGTTTGCTGTCACCATGCCATGTGACGAAACCACGCCAAAATTCGCCGACCCCCGACCCAAGCCGAAAGCCGGCCGTTGCCAGGCACCGGCACGGCCAGTGCTGACCAACAGCGTGCAGCCCGGCAAAAACCTGGCGCTCCGGTGGCGGGCGTGTGTCGGCGGAGAACGAGGCCGACCTCGGCCGGCCGTTGCCACCGTCTGAGGTCACTCCGCGTGTACCGAACGCCTACCGCCTGCGTCGCATTGCCGACGCCCTTGATAGTAACCCTGGCTGCGTTCTCGTTGCGTTTGCCTGGCGAGACTGCCCTGCGTCGGTGACCTGCGCGGCTGATTGGGGGCGGTGGTGAAATTGCCGCCGACTCGACTGCGGTTAGAACCGCAGGTTACCAGTTTTTGTTATGTTTCTTAAATGTCTTAGATGTCGTTTTTCTTACATATCATGGATATCGACTGATTTTCATAGCTAAGACGCAGTGCAAACGAGCGGACGCATTCCCACGAATATATTACTGGTCGAGACCTCGTAAACAATGCTAAATACCCGGCCTGTTTTGAACGTTGCATCGGGTGCCGTTTGAACGTTGGACCGGGCACCGTTTTGGACGTTAGACCGGGTACCGTTTGCACCTGCAGCACAGTGTGCGATCATTTCCACCCTGTGGCATTTTACTGAGGTAACTCCTGAATCGTACATACTACCACTTTGAAATTTGGCATACCAATTAATGATGACATTTAGTTCATACCAATTGAAAGTAACGGCAATTAATGAGCGCACGTTGAATGCCGAATGAACGCACGTCGAAAACTTTAGTCCACCGCTCTTAAGATAATGCACTTTTGGTGAGTTAAAATCTGACCACGAAGTACTTTTGGCTATACTTTGGAACATTTTTCGTAAAGAATCCATACAAGATACGGTTAAAAGTGAAATAGAACGATGCTCAAAGAAAAAAGAAAAATATGGTGCCCTCACGTTACGTCCCTAAACCAATCAAGATTAAGCTTTAGAAGTTTTCCTTTGCGTATAGCTTTGGTGTCCATTGATATTTGATAAGCCCAAAATAGGTGTATTGGCAAATTATATCCGCTAAAAGCGAGCCATGTTTCAAGTCAAAATCTGTCAGTACATCTGACAGATCTGAGACATCTGAAATATCCTGAGGGCGGGGGCGACCCTCTCTAGTCGAAAATACTGACAGACTTTTCCAAAGTTAAAATGTCTACTGTATTTATAGGCGATGTTTATTTTTGGCGTGATTGGGTGTTCTAAAATTCGAGTTGGTATGTTTTAATTTTAGGTGATTTTTAAAGGAATGTTTTTAAAACCGACCTTTTTATATTTTGTTCCATGCAAATCCTATTTGGGGTTAAAAGTTCAAGAATATAGCTACACCATACGGTTGGCCGCGTAAAGCTACATCTCTATCTTGCGTAAAACAAATGTGAAGGAGGTCAACGAAACATAAAGGCGAACGGTCGAATGCAGATAACACATTCAGATTATTCAGCATCATGGAGCAACATTATTGGCCTGTAAGACTAATTCGGTTTTGTCATGCCTATGTTTCCGTTCAGCATGCCTGTTTGTCATGATTAGACTTAGAGTTCATTTATCGAAGACATATTTGGCCATTCAGTGTGCAGTGCTGGACGCGGACGAAATTATCATACACGGAGATAATGAACAAAGGCCATTGAAGAAGCGAGCAGCAAAACAAAATTGAAGAGACTGCCTTCAAGCTGAACAGGCTTGACGAAGAGTTGAAGTATCTTATTCTTAAAACTGTCCGTAGAAATACATTGTTTTATTCCGTCAAAATCCAAAAATGTCAGATTTCTGGGCGTGTGACGCTCACCGTCCTATTTATATCAACAACCAATGGACAGATCGAGCCGATTCAAACTGCAATCAGTAGCATGTACGTTCGGGGTTACAAAGACCGATGCATCTTGAGAACGTCGTGGGCACACAGCGTTGCCTTTCGGTGTTCATAGTTAACGGCACAAGTCAGGTCAGTGTGAGAAACGTGAGGTTTTCGAATGTTGCACCTTCCGCCAGTTTATCGTGTTTCGGTTCTACAGAATTGCTCGATTTACACGACAGTCAAGTCGGTAGCACTGAATCTTGCAAGTGCCATGGGTGAACAAGTCTGTCTTTGTATTGGTGGTCTTGCAAATGAGACGGTAGCAGTGTCGCGACGCCAGTGATGTCAGTCTGTGCCAGTCGCACTTCAGAATCAGCTGCGGGCTCCCCAGTGGAGGTCGTCTTACCATCGTCCCTCCAGCCATATTGATGACGTCACAACATGTACACTCGGTGTCACCCGGAAACCATCGGGGACATCCGGGGAACATCCAAGGACACTTGTGAGCTGTATCTACACCTGGGAACGCCAGGGGACAGTATGAATACCCGAAGGATACTCATAAACAGTATGTACACCCGGAGACAGCCGTGATCAGTGTGTACGCCCGGGGAAATCTGTGGGCAGTGTGTGCACCTGGGGATACCCGGAGACAGAATGTACACCCGGAAACTGCTGTGCCCCTACCCCGCATACACTTGAATCGATAAATATGTGTGTACCAATTATGATGTATTGCACAATATATGGATTGTCAATGAGATTTCAAGTTTTTGTGTCCACTTTTGCAAGGCTGGTAGCAGCTAGCAAGAATACGTTAGTAGCTGGCGAAAAAATCTGAGTATCCCAAAAAAAAATTTCTCAATTGAGTTGTCAATATTGAATGTACAGAGATGAAGCAATTATGCATTGTGGTTGTTAGCTTGTTTATCTTCTTACTACTAGGTTCTTGGCTGTTTTGATCATCTTAGAGATGCTCAACCAATGCTCCTGATATCCTGTTTTCATTCCTTTGATATTCGGCCAACATTTAGACGCCTTAAGACAGTTTGCTTATACCGTAAGACATCTTTTGAGTGCACCGCCCTGCCTAACTGTGAGACCTCAAGTCAGATCAGATCAGACAATCACCGTCCTCCCGCCTACAACACGCGACCCTCGCAGGTCGGGTCAGGTCAGCCGGGCCGACACCGTGGCCGCGGCGCCAGCCAGACTGGACATACAAATCGAGCATCAGATACTGTTTAATGAGCTGGACTTGCGGGGCGCGCCTGCCGTGTGACCTGGCTCTGACCCGGCTGACCCCCACGACCGACCGGCTCGCGGCACGGCGGCGCGAGGTGAGCGCCTTTTTGTCGCCACGTTGTCCGGGCAGGGTGGCTGACATTCTACCAACTGGTGGTCGGATTGGGCGGGCGGCCCGCCGCCGTTGGCCGGGCACAGCCTGGACGGATGGATAACGCCGGTGGGCGGCGATATCGAGCGGCCGGCCAAAGTTCCTCTCGTTCCGTGACTGCTGGAAGTTCTTCGTGGCAAATGATAACCCAAAGCGTCATACTGGTGTCAGGTGTGATGGTATGGTCGTGACGCCCAAGTAGGCAGTTGCTAGTTCTGGTACGGCTGGGATCGCACCAGAGGGTGGACGTGTGTGGATCGGCCGGCAATTCCGGAGTTTGGGAGTGCCTGATCCGGGCAGAGCGTTCGGCACGCAGCCTTGTCTTCGTGTCGTCGAATGACGGCGACCTTGTGTGGCCTCAGGCTGTAGCTGATGTGATGTTCGCGTGATGCGATCCATCCGTCCCCGAGACAGTCGGTGAAGGACGGCGTCACAAATACCCCACCTGCGAGTACGGACACTTCCACGAAGCTCTCCGCGTGCTGATGGTCTTAGAATGCCAGCGTCGCCTTCGCCACTGGAGAGGGGTTGTGGTGGGGCATGTCCCGCCAACACATTCAAAGCTGATCCAGTCGGTGTTGTGTGGAAGGCCTTCACAAATCTAAGCAACGTTATCAATCCAAACCGTTTGGCAGTGATAGAGCCCCAGGACGTCTGGGAAACAGTTCCAGTTGCTTATTTTCCAGTAAAATGAACAGCCATATATATATATATATATATATACATATGTATAAATACATATGTATATATACATACTTATATACACATATGTATATATACATACTTATATATGCATATATATGCGTATATGTATATGTCTGTCGACTCGTCCCCCACCCACCTCAATTCACGCACCTTTCTGACATCCTAGCTCAGTAGAGCAGCCAGGATTTTCTTCAGGGAATCCGACCCCCCCTCCCAAAAGATGCAACAAAGCAGAGGAAGTTTTCTGTGCGCGAAGCTCGCCGAAAATTGTTGGCCTTGCGTTGTGAAAATGTCAAAATTTCTGGTTTGATCTAGTGTATTTTGGCTGCTAAGGAGGGATCCGGGCCCCCGAGCCACCAGCTACCGTACCCCCTACGTACTTACGTGACCCCCGAGCCTGTCCCTCTTCTCCAGCTACACTACAGGTGTGTCTTATACACGATCCGAAGTATTATGTTTAAACGAATTATCTACGCTTTTAACAAGCAAAGACGTATCTTAGTGCGCGAATCCCGAAGGTCAGCATCGTCGACCTCTTCGCTAGTATCGCTACTAATCAATTGCTACCATTTGGGGGATAGCTATGATACCATTAGCCTGAGTGCTGTCGTCATGATGGCTGATATCTACAGGAAGTTGTTGGGCCTGTAGGCATGTACATGCAAGTAACGTTTATAAGGGAATTTCTCATTTAGTGTATAGCTATATATGTTGACGCTGCGTGATACGTAGATGCAGACATACACCGCCAGTTGCGAAGTTTGTTTTAGGTATCAAGAGATAACTGTGCAATGCTGAAAGAGATGCAATACGTTCAAGATTCAAGAAAAATCCGACGGGACACATCATGTCGCTAGGTAATTTGAATCATTAATATAATCATCGTATTGTAGCTGTATTGCTTTCAAGACCCATATGAGGCATTATTAATATGTAGGCTATTCACCACTGGTCTCCCTCTGCAACACAAATTGTGAGATGTTTGAGATGGTTTGTATATTCTTTTCAGTGGGTATCGGGCGCATTAGGGGTGCTGGTCGAATGAGGGGGCAAAAGACAGACTTTCTAAAAGATGGATTTCACGTTGTAGACACAATGTCAGGCACCGGCATGCCACAGGAATCTTGTGGACCAACCGCTGATACGTTCTTTCTCCGGTTCGTGAAGGCATCCACTTCACTGCACGTTGAACTATGGCGGAAGTGCATGAAATTCGGAATAAAACAAAGCATATTTGGATGGCGTGGCACAGAGCCATACCTATCTGTCATGTGCGCTCCATATTTCGTCATGTGTGCATTGAAAAACAATCCAGTTCAGCTAAAACTGGCTACACTCTTGCCGAAATCTAGCTCTTCTGTCGAATATCGAATGCGTGTACCAAACTTGCATGCACTATTCTGAATTGTCGAATTACCACGGGTGCCACGCTGTGTCACGGTTCTTCTTATCCCACAAGTTACAATCGCAAGATTGTGGGTTCGAATCGCGCAACCGGCGGCATTACCGAGTCCACCCACGACCTATCGGTGTGAGAGGTTGGCCACGCTGTATGACCTAGCAGTTGAATGCGTCGTAAAAGAAACCAAGGTTCTTCTTCCCACAAGTTACCTTCCCGCCCAGTATACAGTGTTTACGGCCGTGTATTGCGGTACCCTCCACTGGAGTGGCGCAGGCATGCGGTCGCCGGGGCTAGGGAACCGTGGTGTGTCGAAAACGGTGGGAAATAGGGCTTAAGTTTTCGAGCTAGGTTCCTGTCAAAGATTATCGATATTTTTTATGACAGCTCGTTTCTATATATACGGCTGTCTTATTTCGTGTCGATGAACTTCTAAATTTATAGGCAGCAATGTACAGTAGGTTGTACTGCTTTGAACCTCTTACAGTAGCTGCAGTAACTTATAAAACCCTGTTCTTCCAAGTATTGACATCACGTCTTACTTTTGGCCGCATATAGACTTGAAATCGTCCCCCACAACATACCGATTGATAATCTCCACACGGGACCTAGTCTATGGAGACGATATTTGATGAAGCAGCTGATGTATAACAAAACTATTAAGTTAATTTGCATTCGGTATATGTCAGTGTAGTACCATTTGTATAGTGCTCTACCTGATCAAGTATCATCAGTCTTGAACCCTAGAACGTAAGGGCCGCTGGAAATTGTTGGAAGGTGCATACCTTGCGCTTTATTGGCACATAGTTTGTGATATTTAGTCATTGCCCGGGACTATGAGGAATACCTGACAGGGGATTTGATGTTAATGAGTAAACATCGGCCAAAGGCAAATAGCTATCCACAGTTGACTGCTCGCACATCGTCGCACAACATTGGTGCCCCGCAGGCTGGGATCGCGCCGGTCACGCAGTATACGGTCAGTACTGTACACTCTCCAGCAATGCACCCATTGTCACATACATTGTATTAGCTTCGACGCTGACAGACAGACACGCATTAAGGCCGTCCACAATAAACTTGTGGCTATTACATCCTCACGTCATGCAAATAATAAGAGGTCGGCAGAAGTATCATACATTCAGATATTAACTACAGGTAGTTATAAAAGCAGACACATAAAATGGGCGCTAAGTGCCTCCACAGTCCGGGTTCCTACGCAGGTGACGCTTTAGGTGCGTCCCAAACAGAGGAATGGGTAGCCGCGTCAGATCGGGCGGCAAGGCATTGTATTGCCTGGCTGCGCGACTAAAAAAGCGTTGACTTACCCATGTCGGTTCGCGATCTGGGCACGTGCAAACCGCTCTCTTGCCTGATGGTCGTGCCACGTGTCTGTGATACCAGAGCAAATTCACAGGCCAGTGACTGGTTCACCCAGGCGAAGTACCATACGCAGCAAGGTCAGCGTGTGGCACTGAACGAGGTCCCGCGCGCTCAGCCAGCCCAATTTCTCCAGCAGATCCGATACATGATCAATTTTTTTGCGGCCAAAAGTTGCTTTTGCTGCATAGTTAATGATGTTTTGGATGCGAGACAGATTCTTTTGCGTTCCATTGCCGTACACCGAAATTCAGCGCCGGATCTGCACGATTACCAAGGCATTGACTAAAGCGGAGATGACAGCGGGCGGCAGGTAAGCTCCTTAGATACGACAGACCACTCAGAGTACCGAAGCAGCGGCTAGGGATGGTGGAGACGTGGGAGTCCCAGCTGAGAGCAGGCAAAGATTAATCCCAGATTTTTAGCTTCCGAGATGGGAGTGAGATCGTGATCGCAAAATTTTCGATAATTTCGGAGGTATGGGCGCTGTCATGTCTAGATGGTATGATGGGCGTCACAAATAGTTTGCTTGGCAGACATGCTGGGTGTCCTGGCACATGAGTATACTGCGTAGCTATAGGTGTGGTGGGAAACAGTATACCTATGCAGGATATTCAGGTTCCAGGACCCCTCAGCCTGACTTCAAATATATTTGTGACGTTAATGGTCCATACCTAGATGTGGGAGGAAACAACATGCCTATGCAGGGTAGGCAGGTGCAAGGACAGCCTAACTGCCGAGCTATTTTTGACACCGGTGTACAAATCACGCTCCACAAAGCGCGAAGTACACACCGTGTACCGTTGTCCGACAACCATTATTTTTATAAGAGTCTTCGTGGATAATTATATTTACATACCTAATATAACCTAACTCTTTCATTTTGTATTACATATGCTATATTTCATCAAGCATCGTGACTTATTCATTTGTATTGCACATCAGGTATTTCATTAAATATCGGCTCCGTAGACCAGGTCCCGGGCTGTGAATTATCAGTCTGTGAGTCACTACGGACGATTTCATGCGCATGTACGGCCGAAGGTAACCCGGAATACCAGCACCTGGAATGCTATGATAGAGTTATGAATTATTGCAGTCACCACAAGAGATTGAAATCGGTGAAACGTGCAGGATACTGTGGCGTACAATTTCATGAATTCATAGACACCATATGGGACCCAGGGACAGCCCCATAGCCAAATCTTAAGCAGCCCACCCGGTCGATAGGAGATTAATTCCTAGGTACCAAATAAGAGCTGCATAACCATAGCTTAAGCAGCCCACCAGGTCAATAGAAGCATTTTCGAAGTCGAACAGGGGTACGTTTCTATAAGCATCGACTGACAGATTTCGATCAAGATAAAGTATTTGTAACCAGCACCTGCTAAGCTTTCGGATGGTTGGGTATCGTCTGTTGGGCATTTCCAGACCTAACGAACCGTGGGTAGCCAGCTCTTTAGGTCGTGCTCGCTGGATGTTTCGCACCGCCTATAATAATAAATAATAACGACCTTTATTTCGCACCTTTCTCGGTGCATATCTGCGATGCCATACAACACACAATGCATTCATATGGGCGCTAAGTGATCACGTTTTGGTCGAAGCGCCCTTAAACTCAAATAACTAACAATGCATTCATGCATACAAACCAGCAACACAACCAAACTGAGACAGCAACCACGGTGCCACACCTGCTCCATTCTACCCTGGGTCATGCACATGAGCCTGATCAGCTCTTTCCAGTACAATTCGTTCCAGCCGTGACCTAAATGTGTGTTTGATGTCAGCTTTACTGGCCACCGATAAATGCATAGATACAAGTTCATATTCATACCCAATTCGAGCATGATTTTGTGCAATGATACCAAACCGAGCTACATCACTCTCACGCAGTGCTTTTATAATGGCATTGCTACTGTCCATGAGGCTACGTACAAATAAAAGCTGTCTACTTGCCACCAGCATGTGGCACGGCAGCATTCCAACCTTTTGACACACTTCATGATTGAGAGAGAACCTAGGAACCTTGACTAGCCTTTTCAAGCAGGAGTGATAGGCTATACGGACTTCGTGGAAAACTCGTTTCACACCCACAGTGTTCCACAATTCACACCCATAGAGGGGACAGTATATCTTAAACAGCCTAACTAGCATGAGCTTGTCTGCATATCCCAATGTAGCACAGAGCATGTTTACCTGGTAGTACAGTGCATGTCTGGTCCTTTGCATATCTGCACAATCACTCATGTTGCACTCAATTTCGTGCCCCATATATCTGAACTTCTGGACCCACGTAAGCAGTTTTCCACAGAGTAGTTGTGGCCCTTGGCTACACATCAGATGTGATGACGAGTATGGTCTTTGAGGGCTAAACATCATATAGACAGTCTTTTTAACATTGAATTTCACATCCATTGAGGCTGCAAAGGTCTCGCACATTCTAACTAGCACCTGAAGTCCTGCCCATAGTGGGGGCCAGCAGAACAATGTCATCAGCATATGCCAGAGCATTTACAGCATGCAGTCCAACATGACAGCCCACACCAGTCTTCTGCAAATCATATAAAAGCTTATCTATATAAGCATTAAACAGCAGAGGTGAGATATTTCCCCCTTGTCTGACACCATCCTGAATAGAAAATGATTCCGATCTACTGTCAGCCCACCTCACCCCCATCTGTTGGGACCGATACCATGTAATTAGAAGTCTGAGGTATGCTGTCGGGACATCCCTGTCAGCTAGCATTTGAAAAAAGCTTTGCATGACAAACTCTATCGAATGCGTTGCTGGCATATAATAAAGAGGCATAGACTGGGCTACCCTGCCTGGTGTAGTGGTGAATAGTTTCCTTGAGAACACATATAGCCTGGGTGGTGGAGTGTCCAGCTTTGAAGCCAAACTGAGCTTCATTTGTATGTAAAAATGGCTCCAGCCATTCTACAAAGATGAGCTCCAGCACTTTAGATACGCTGGTAGAGAGAGCTATTGGTCGGTAGTTTGATGTTTCATCCAATGGGCCACTTTTGTCCTTGATGACAGGGACCAGGAGAGAGAATATCAAATCATCTGGCAGAAAACAGTGGTTTATACTTGCATTGAGCAGGACGGTCAGGACGGACAAGACACCCGGCCATAGATGCAACAAGTGATCAGTGGCTATGGAGTCCCAACCAGGAGCCTTCCCACTTTTGAGCCTGGCCACTGACTTTCTTACATGGTTTCGAGAACATCGAAACCTGGGAAACGTCAGGTTTCGACACCTGATGTTTCCCACTCGATAGACCTAAGCGTGTTTTCTGCTCCCAAGGGGGTGCTGTTCCTCTCAGGAGACCTACGCATCCCACATGTTTCCCTCTTAGGGGTCGTGCTGTTCCGCCTCAGGAGACATACACAGTGCACATGTTTCCCTCTCAAGAGACGTGCTGTTCCCCTCAGGAAACCTACACGAACCTGCTGCATCTAGAGGAGGCGCTCAAGTCCCGGAATGGCTCCAGCGCGGCGGCCGGCGACGGTGGCGACACCGGCGGCGGTGGCGGCGGCGGCGGCGACGCAGGCGGCGATGAGCGATGGCGGCGGCGGCGGCGCTCGTTCCAGCTGGGGCCGGCCGACGGTGGCGCCGTCACCGAGCGCCAGCTGCGCCAGCTGCTCGACAGTCTGGCGCAGCTGGCCGGCGACATCCAGCCGGCGGAGGCTGACGCGCGCCAGCATCGCCGTCCGGACACGGTCAGTCCGGCGCCCGGTCACACCTGGATACGGGCAGTCTGACACCCGGACACCCGGACACACCTGGACACGGGCAGTCTGACACCCGGACACCCGGACACACCTGGACACGGGCAGTCTGGCACCCGGACACCCGGACACACCTCGACACGGGCAGTCTGGCACCTAGGATACACCTGGACACGCAGTCTGGCACTCAGAACACACCTGGACACGGGCAGTCTGACACCCGGACACCCGGATACACCTGGACACACGCAGTCTGGCACTCAGGACACACCTGAGTGTCACACCCTTTTGCCGTATGGTACGTCACTGGTGTGTGTCGTGTGGTACGTCATCGGTGTGTGCCGTGTGATACGTCACCGGTGTGTGCCGTGTGATACGTCACTGTGGTGTGTGTCGTGTGCTACGTCACCGGTGTGTGTCGTGTGGTACGTCACCGGTGTGTGCCGTGTGATACGTCACCGGTGTGTGCCGTGTGATACGTCACTGTGGTGTGCCTTGTGCTACGTCACCGGTGTGTGTCGTGTGGTACGTCATCGGTATGTGCCGTGTGATACGTCACAGGTGTGTGTCGTATGGTACGCCACTGTGGTGTGTGTCGTGTGATACGTCACCGGTGTGTGTCGTGTGGTACGTCATCGGTGTGTGCCGTGTGATACGTCACTGTGGTGTGTGTCGTGTGCTACGTCACCGGTGTATGTCTTGTGATACGTCATCGGTGTGTGCCGTGTGATACGTCACCGGTGTGTGTCGTGTGGTACGTCACCGGTGTGTGTCGTGTGGTACGTCACCGGTGTGTGTCGTGTGGTACGTCACCGGTGTGTGTCGTGTGGTACGTCACCGGTGTGTGTCGTGTGGTACGCCACCGGTGTGTGCCGTGTGGTACGTCACCGGTGTGTGCCGTGTGGTACGTCACCGGTGTGTGCCGTGTGGTACGTCACCGGTGTGTGCCGTGTGGTACGTCACCGGTGTGTGCCGTGTGGTACGCCACTGTGGTGTGTGTCGTGTGGTACGTCACCGGTGTGTGCCGTGTGGTACGTCACCGGTGTGTGTCGTGTGGTACGTCACCGGTGTGTGCCGTGTGGTACGTCACCGGTGTGTGTCGTGTGGTACGTCACCGGTGTGTGCCGTGTGGTACGTCACCGGTGTGTGCCGTGTGGTACGTCACCGGTGTGTGCCGTGTGGTACGCCACTGTGGGTGTGTCGGTGGTACGCCACCGGTGTGTGCCGTGTGGTACGTCACCGGTGTGTGCTGTGTGGTACGTCACCGGTGTGTGCCTGTGGTACGTCACCGGTGTGTGCCGTGTGGTACGTCACCGGTGTGTGCCGTGTGGTACGTCACCGGTGTGTGCCGTGTGGTACGCCACTGTGGTGTGTGTCGTGTGGTACGCCACCGGTGTGTGCCGTGTGGTACGTCACCGGTGTGTGCTGTGTGGTACGTCACCGGTGTGTGCCGTGTGGTACGTCACCGGTGTGTGCTGTGTGGTACGTCACCGGTGTGTGTCGTGTGGTACGTCACCGGTGTGTGCTGTGTGGTACGTCACCGGTGTGTGTCGTGTGGTACGTCACCGGTGTGTGTCGTGTGGTACATCACCGGTGTGTGCCGTGTGGTACGTCGCCGTTGTGTGCCGTGTGGTACATCACTGGTGTGTGCCGTGTGGTACATCACCGGTGTGTGTCGTGTGGTACATCACTGGTGTGTGCCGTGTGGTACGTCGCCGTTGTGTGCCGTGTGGTACATCACCGGTGTGTGTCGTGTGGTACATCACCGGTGTGTGCCGTGTGGTACGTCGCCGTTGTGTGCCGTGTGATACGCCAGTCCGGTATGTCGTGTGTTCAGCAGACGAGACTGGAGCGGCGTGTCACCGAGCTGGAGGCAGAGGTGCGTCGGATAGACCGCGAGAAGGAGGCTATCCGACTCAAGTACACCGCAGTCCTCAAGCGGTCAGTGGTATCACCACACAGCAGGTGTTCGCAAATTGTTACTGGACGCAAGACCAGTTGGGGACTCTTCATGTGGTCGTCACTGGACTCACGGCCTACCAGTGGTCCTCAAACAACCACTGGAATCATGGCTTGTTATGGGTTATCGAACGTTTCGTGCTGCTTTTGGGGTGTATGGCATGCGGTCATACAACCCTTGCAGCCCATTTGCATACGACTGTATACGCGAATCATATGTTCACGACTTGATGGCTGTATGGGGAGGATCCTCAAGCAATTGAGGAAGCCCGCCGGGCCCTGACTGGAATACCGGAGATGTCTATTTACTGGTCTAGTTTTCAGCCAGGCTAATTGATCTATGAAGATTTATTAGTATAGGCATAGGTCTATATAGGTTTAATTACTCACTTCTCTCATGTTTTCAATATGGTTCCCTGATCGTCCTAAAATGGTAAACTAATTATTTTGGCCAGGGATCCTCCACCTGCATTCGCGGCTAACGTGGTTCATCGGTGGCATGGAAGCTGTAAAGAATAGCCGGTCTGGTAGATCAGTGGTTCTCAAACAGCCGTTGCTGCCTGTTGGGCTCAATGCTGGTTGTCCGTTGATACATCTGGTTTCTTGGCGACAGCTTGACCTTTGTGGCGCATCCCTGTTTCCTTATTTATGCTGTCACTCAAGCATTTGCATTCGCTGAGTTTTACATTTTAAGAGCACCGTTCCGTGTACGACTGATGAAGAAGCACGTGAAACCAACCAATCGTTCAGTGATTTGAATGCTTATAACAATGCCTCATTTGTCATCATTATTTAGGTAGGTAGTTACGCTGAGGTCATAATGCCGCCTGAAATCCGTGGCCTCACTTTCGTTGCTGAACGAGATCTGTATTGTGGGTGATATTGGTTCTCGTTTTGCATATATTGGTGTGCCTAGTGCGTGATACCGTACTCGTTAGGTCACATTTCCGAAACGCCTGTGGTGCTGTAGTTGTATAAGTTAGTCTTCATCGAGGCTCAGTGCGGGCTATTGTAGCCGAGCTGCTTCAATTCAGCGTCATTGCTGTCCTGATGTGAGGACGTGAGGAGCCGACGTCAGTAGAGGAGCAAGAGCGAGAGAGTGAGAGAGAGAGATGGATAACTGGAGAAGAAGAGGGAGAAGGAGAGCTAAATAGATATATAAATAGGTAGATCGATGGATAGATAGATAGATAGGTAGATGGATAGATGGATAGATCACATCCCGATAGATAGATAGATAGATAGATAGATAGATAGATAGATAGATAGATAGATAGATAGATAGATAGATAGATAGATAGATAGATAGATAGATAGATAGATAGATAGATAGATAGATAGATAGATAGATAGATAGATAGATGGATAGAGAGGGGGAACAAGAGGGAGAAAGAGAGCTAGAGAGATATATAAATAGGTAGATATATCGATAGATAGAGAGAGAGACTGGTGAAGGGTAGATAATTAATCAGATAGAGATGGCAGAGAGAAATAAACATGAAGAGAAGTAGAGACGGAGAGTGGGCCCGAGCCGAGCGGGCCACCGTCGACCGACGCCGGAGGTGGTTGGCACCGGTGTCAGGCGGCGGCCGTCGCGTGCCAGTCGACTTCGATCGTGAGCGCGACTCTGTGAGTCCGCTGGCGGGGTGAGGGTGGAATGTGGAGAGGTGGGAGGACGCAGTGTCGCCCTGACGAGCTGTGATCGAGCCACGGCGCGTGCCGCCCACCCGCTCCGCCCTGTCCTGTCCGCCCTGTCCGGCCCGCCCTGTCCGGCCCGCCTCAGCTGGACTCCGTGAGTCCGCTGGCGGGGTGAGGGTGGAATGTGGAGAGGTGGGAGGACGCAGTGTCGCCCTGACGAGCTGTGATCGAGCCACGACGCGTGCCGCCCACCCGCTCCGCCCTGTCCTGTCCGCCCTGTCCGGCCCGCCCTGTCCGGCCCGCCTCAGCTGGACTCCGTGAGTCCGCTGGTGGGGTGAGGGTGGAATGTGGAGAGGTGGGAGGACGCAGTGTCGCCCTGACGAGCTGTGATCGAGCCACGGCGCGTGCCGCCCACCCGCTCCGCCCTGTCCGGCCCGCCCTGTCCTGCCCGCCCTGTCCTGTCCGCCCTGTCCGGCCCGCCCTGTCCGGCCCGCCTCAGCTGGACTGGCGTGCGTGCGTGGTGCGTGGGGTGATCAATACCGGGCGCAGCGGCAGTCCGGAAGTTGATCAGCGACGGAGCCGGTTGTCGAGTTTAGAACTTGCATTTTGACTCGAGCCATCAGATCCAGTTCTGCGGTCTAGCCGGCGTGTAGGAGTAGAACATTTGCTTGTCAGGCCGGTGTTTCGATTGGGGTGTTTCTGAGTTGCTGGTCGTGTTCTGGCTGTCTGATTCTTCCTGCTATCCCTGCAATTACGGATTTGTGCAACTTGTCGCTACTTTGCTTGTTCTCAATGCACCTAAAATTGTGTGTGCTAATGTCCATTTTTTCAGGTTGCGAAGACTCCACGTTTCTAGCTCAGAAAACTTCGACTTCAAATCGGTAATGGTGAGGAATAACGAACCAATTTGATCATAATAGAGAGAGAGAGAGAGAGAGAGAGAGAGAGAGAGAGAGAGAGAGAGAGAGAGAGCGCGCGCGCGGGAGGGAGAGGAGAGCGAGGAGGGGAAAGAGTTGTGAGATGAAGGAATGGATATGATCGAGATCTGCAGAGACTATTGAAGGCATTTACACCCGTGAGGTTCCACTTTAGTTCGGTATTCTCATACCATACCTATGCAGATTGCTTCTGCAGCAGTTCAACCAAATAGCGATATATGTGATGCTAAGTCTCCTCACTGATGCACATTGCCTGAAATTACGACGATAAAATTATTTGACTTGGGGCTTCTGGTTGCGTAACCTTCACTTCATCTTACTACTATTGGCGATTTCAGTCCAGCGACGATCCCGGACCGGACTTCGAAGGTTGCGTGCCCTCCACAGCGGTCGTCAGCCCCATCAAGAGGGTGGCAGTGCCCAGGAGCCTAACCGGAGGGTCTGTGTCGAGCCTCCTGGACGGAGGGTCCATCACCAGCGGGGTCCTTGACAGCTCCGTCTCCATACCCCTCACCAGACGTTCTACCTCCAGCCGGGGGTCGGACGTCGACGGCACCTCGGAGCCCCACCTGCCCCTGTCCTCCGTTCCCGTGTCGCTGGCGGCACCCTGCGCGGCCAGCCGATCGGCACGCCGCTCGCCCTGCACGGGCCGGTCGGCCGACTGTGCCGACGTCATCTTCCCGCCGGCGGCCGGCGCCGACCACGTGGAACCGATGCCCGCCACCGGCGACTCCCGCCACCCGGCTGTGACGCGCTCCGACGGGCGAGGCAGCCGCCGCCAAGGCGCCAGGTCGGCGTCCGGCGGCCGCGCCGCCTCTCGGACGGACGGCTCGGCGTCTCGGGCCGCCAGCGACACGCGGCGAGCCACCTCGAAGAGCAGCGCCAGTCCGAGGCGCGGCCACTCGCGGCGAAGCAGCGCCGGCTCGAGGCGCTCTCAGCCGGGTGGTCGTCGAGGCGACAGCAGTTCGCGCACCTCCGACTCCAACTCGCCCGACTCGCTGGACGGTGGCGGTGGCGGTGGCCGTGATGCCAATCCGCTGTCGCCGGGCGTGGGCCGCCAAGGGGACCCACCCACGACCAGAGCCAACCTCAGAGCCAGCCCCGTCTCCATCCCCAGAGCCAGCCCCATCTCCAAACCCAGAACCAGCCCCATTTCCAATCTCCGAATCAACCCTGTCTCCAACTGCCGAGCCAGCCCCATCTCCAGCCGCCGAGTCAGCCCCATCTCCAATCCACGAGCCAACCTCGTCTCCAGCCGCCGAACGAGCCCCGTCTCCAACCCCAGAGCCAGCCCCGTCTCCAACGGCCGAGCCGGCTCCGGCGCGACTGACGTCGGCAGCCGCAGCCCACCGGCAGGTGGCGCAGTGTTCGCTGACGCCAGCCTGTCGGTCGGGTCCGACTCGTCCGGTGCTGTCCCCGACACTAGCACACACCCACCCTCGCCGGCGCAGCCAAACTCGCACTCGCCAGCACACACCAACGCTCCAGTATCCAGACGACCGAGCTCGCATTCGCCGCAGCCTAGCTCGCACTCAACAGGACGGAACACTCCATCCTCTTCGCGGCCAGGCTCACACTCGACCACGCAGAGGTCTACAGAGACGAAATCGCACTCCTCACCCCGGCCAAACGGCGTCGGTGTCTTCAACGACAGCAAGCGTGTATCGCCGCATTTCCGCGCGATTTCGCCCCATTTTGCAGCGCAATCCAATACCGACCGAGAGATTTCCAACCACCATGCCACCGCCTCGTCTCATCCCAACCCTGACCTCTCCCACCACCACTCCACCTCGTCACATCCCGACACTGACCTCTCCCGCCAACACTCAACATCGTCTCATCCCAACCCTGACCTCTCCCACCACCACTCAACATCGTCACATCCCGACCCTGACCTCTCCTGCCAACACTCAACATCGTCTCATCCCAACTATGACCTCTCCCACCACCTCCCACCACCACATCCTTGACCTCTCACCACCACTCAACATCGTCGCATCCCGACCCTGACTTCTCCTCACTCAACTCGTCTCATCCCAACCCTGACCTCCTCCACCACCCTGACGTCGACTTCTCCCACCACGACCCTGACCTCTTCCACCACACCGACCCTGACCTCTTCCACCACCCTGCCGACCCCGCCGACAGCGGCGATCCTGACGACGTACCGTGCCGCCCTGGCGCCGACAGCGTCTGTCCGCCGCCGACGGCCGACTACTGGTCACCACCCGGCGGCGGTGACCTGGACGCGGCGTTCTGGCCGGCGGGGCCGCTCGGGCCCGCCGCCGGCCCGCTCTTCACGCCACTCATGTTCATGGATCGGCCGACCCGTTCACCCGACACGAGCGACGTGCGAAGGATCTGCGAGGTGTGCGACTTCGGCTCGCAAACGGACGGGCCCGTGGAGGTGGCAGCAGTGGGCGGTGCTTCCCAACACCACGTGAGTGGCCACCGGCTGGCGCGCGGCTCACCTCTGTACGTTCCTCTGCAATAGCTGACTGAATCTTGTTGTCGCAGCGCGTAATGTTGATGATGAAGTTATGTCTGATGACACTATTGCATCTCATTTTTATCACCCTTCTTTATTCTCGCCGCAGTGCCATATGGTATCGTATGTCGTTGCCATCAACGTTCACGATACCTTTCTTGGACATGGATACGATCAAGCTGTCACGCAACAAGCGTTTACATCGACAGTGTTACAGTAGCGGGTGAACTATTGTCACTTGTGGTCGGCTCACCAGTCGCCCCATTGTGCTGTTCGGAGCGTGATGGTCGATTCGTCACGGCTGCAGCTTGTGGCCGATGGCTGTTCCGTCCTCGCTGACGGGTCACGGCAGGGTCATCTCCGGCAAATGCTCACCACTGTTCTCCAGACAATGCTCTGTGCAGGAGGCCTGACCATGACCTATGTTGATGATCAATGTCCCGACAATATAGTCTAGGACAGATCGCCGACATCGTGGAGATATGGTGGAGCAGACAATCAGATGCATTGTCCGAGATACTGGGTGATCTGCCGCTGGCTGTCGCTGAGATGGCGCTGCAGTACTAGTACTGCCTGAGACAGTACTACACGATGGGATTGAACTACACACTGAAACAGTGTCACACACTGAAACGCTACCACACCCTGAGACATTACCACACGCTGAGACAGTACCACACCCAGAGACAGTACTGCACTATGAAACAGTACTACATCCTGAAACGGTACCATACCCAGAGACAGTACTACACCCTGAGGCAGTACTGTATCCTGTAACACACCCTGAGACAGTACTACATCTTGAGATAATGCCATTGATAGTGCCTTGGAACAGTACTTCACTCTAAGACAGTACCGCGCCCTGACACGGTACCGCACTCAGATACAGCACTGCACTCTGAGATATTACCACACTCTGAAATAGTACTACGCCCTCAGATATTAACACACGCTGAGATGCCACCACACCTTCAGACCGTATTACACCTTGAATAGAACCACATCCTGAAGCGGTACCACGCCGTGAGGCAGTGCTACGCCTTAAGATATCCTGAGGCAGTGCTACCATACCCTTAGACAGTACTGTTGTGCGTGTGTCGCATGTGCCGAGCGCGGGCCGTGGTTTATGGCACCACGGACGCGCGACCCACTTCCGACTGTGCGCCCTGGCGGCCCAGTCGCGTCAGGGCAAGGCCAGAGGCAGCAGCGTGTGTGTCGAGCCGTACACAATATAGAGACCGTGATAGAGCAGTGCATCTCAAGAGACAGTGAGGACTGAGCGTGCACCACCACAAGTACCACATCCTGAAACGGTACCAAGCCCGAAGGCGGTACTACACCTTGAGACAGTACTACACCCTGAGGCGATACCACACCCTGAGACAGTACGACACCCTGAGGCGATGCCACATCTTGAGACAGTACTACACCATGATGTGATACCACACCCTGAGACAGTACGACACCCTGAGGCGATGCCACGCCTTGAGACAGTACTACACCATGATGCGATACCACACCCTGAGACAGTACGACACCCTGAGGCGATGCCACGCCTTGAGACAGTACTACACCTGATGCATACACCCCTGAGACAGACTACACCCTGAGGCGGTGCCATACCTTCAGACAGTACGACACCCTGAGGCGATGCCACGCCTTGAGACAGTACTACACCATGATGCGATACCACACCCTGAGACAGTACGACATCCTGAGGCGATACCACACCTTGAGACAGTACTACACCATGATGTGATACCACACCCTGAGACAGTACGACACCCTGAGGCGATGCCACGCCTTGAGACAGTACTACACCCTGAGGCGATACCACACCTTCAGACAGTACGACACCCTGAGGCGATGCCACGCCTTGAGACAGTACTACACCATGATGCGATACCACACCCTGAGACAGTACGACACCCTGAGGCGATGCCACGCCTTGAGACAGTACTACACCATGATGCGATACCACACCCTGAGACACTACTACACCCTGAGGCGATAGCACACCTTGAGATAGCACTACACCTTGAGGCGATACCACACCCTGAGGCAGTACCATACCCTGAGGCACACCTTGAGACAGTACTACACCCTTAGGCCCATCATGATATAGTATCATGTGGTGATGTATCGCCCTGTGGTGCCTTGTGGTGCTGTTGCTGTGATTATCATGTGGTGCTGTATCGCCCTGTGGATGCACTACATCCTGAGTAAGCACCGCGCCCTGAGGAAATACCGGAGCCGCTGTCCTCTCGGGCAGGAGGAGGCGTCACTACAGTCGGAGGCAGCAGCAGCTTCACATTCGGCGGAGGTGGCGGCGCTTCAGCAGACGGTGCGCCGCAAGGAGGAGGTGATCGTCGGCATGCAGACGAACCTGGTCAAGGTTGAGCAGCAGCTGGTGGCCACGCAGACGCAGCTGCAGGGCATCGAGAACGACGTGCTGCAGCGGCTGTCGAACGCTGAACAGACCTGGACACGGCGCAGACGGCAGCTACACGTGAGAAACGGCTGCTGTTGGCAGGCGCAGGCTAACACCAGCTGCTGACACCAGCTGTAGGCTAGGTGCGGCTGGTGAGGGATAAGCTGCTGATGGCAGCTGCTGACGGCAGCTGTAAGGATGCCACATGGATGCTGGTCTAGCTGGCTCAGGGACAAGAACGTGAACAATTGTCTGCGTGTCTAATTGAGGCTCGTCTACCTCGCTCTCAGGTGAGCTGCCCGCCGGCCTGTGTGAGCTTCACCTGGACTCGCCTGCCGGTATCAGTCAGGTCTGACATGTCACGTCCTCTGTCTCAGTGTGGCCTGTGTGAGCTTCACCTGGACTCGCCTGCCGGTATCAGTCAGGTCTGACATGTCACGTCCTCTGTCTCAGTGTGGCCTGCGAGAGTCTGCCCCAGCGACCCTCACTCGGCCGCCGCCGCCGCAGGTTGACCTGGCCAGCGAGCGAGCCGTCTCGCAGACGCTGCACGCCGTCGAGGGCGACCTGGCCGAGCAGCTGCGCAAGTGCCGCCGCCGGTGTGCCGAGCTGGACGGCCGCCTCTCGGAGCGGCAGCGTGCCGACACGCGTGGCCAGGGCACCACACGGCGGCGCCGCAGTCGCCGGCTGGCCGCCATCTGCCAACAGCTGTCCGAGCACGTGGCCCGTCTGCAGACGGCACAGACGGTAGGGCACGTCATCAGCGCCGGCTGACACCTGTCCGCGGCCGGAGTGGCACGTGTCGACAGTGGTGCATTGTTAGCGAAATGTGACGCAATGTACCACTTCATGGACACTAAATCGACATCATTCATAAAGGTAAATCGACATTCCGCTTCTCGAGGTGCGTTTATGAAGGCTACATGTCCCATTTCTAACAGTACTAATCTTTTTGATGGTAATTATGATTATGCTCGTCATTGTGGATCGTCTTACACGAACATATCGTAGCACGATTATAGGTGGAGATGTAGGTGAAGGCTTATGATGTTGTCTTTTGTGCAATGTCAGGTGATGTAAAGGTACTGTTATCGTTATCATTGATGTACACATAATGATATTAAGTGCCTCTGGAAGCAAACGAAAATGGCGTATCAGTACACTATTGGCTCAAACTTTAGTTTCAAGGGTGCCACGCATGTTTTAAGCGGCCTGGTTCCCAGAAGAAAAAAAATCATTCTTTTAACACTGGGTGAAAAGCATACCAGTCCCCTCCCACCTCTCCACTGCCCTACACCGTACAGACCGTGTGACATCGTACGCGCTGGGTGACAGCAGTATAGGGGCTGAGTAGCAGGTGTAGGGCATGCCAGCCCATCCCCTGCACTGCCCCATATTGCCCTACACCGCACAGACTGTGACACACGTGCTGAGTGGCAGCAGTCCAGGGGCTGAGTACCGGGCGTGAGGCTTGCCATGCTCCACCCACTACACTGCCCCGACAGATCGCGGCAGTATGGAGGCTAGCTGTGCAGATCTTACGTGGAAGCGTGGAGGATGTCTGCATATGCAGATTTCAATGTGTTTGCGGTGCATTGAGTAAGTAGTGACTGACCAACTTGACTGCCAAAACAGGCTCTCCCGGACTGATTACCACTTGTCACGATCTCAGCTCGGATTCATGACGAGAAAGACGTGCAGTACATATTCGTCATGAGTGTCCACCTGTCTTGTACCCTTGGGACACCTTCCGTCCTCAGCAGCTATGTATGCCAGTATTCTCCCCATCATAGGTGTCCATATGTCGTGTACCATTGGGACACCCCCCGTCCTTAACAGCTATGTATGCCAGTATTCTCCCTATTACAGGTGTCCATATGTCGTGTACCATTGGGACACCCTCCGTCCTTAACAGCTATGTATGCCAGTATTCTCCCTATTACAGGTGTCCATATGTCGTGTTCCATTGGACACCATCCCCCAGCAACTGCCAGCCAGTATTCTCCGTATCGGAAGTGTGCATATGTCTTGTACCATTGGAACACCCTCAGTCCCCAGCAACTGTGCTCTTCGTATCAGAGGAGTCCACCTACCGTGTACCATTGTGTCACCCTCCACTCCCAGCAGTTGTGTAGATCAGTATTTTCCCTATCAGAGGTGCCCATCTGTCTTGTACCATTGGGACCATGTGTAGATACTCAGGGTAGATTGGGCATCAGAACTCTCACTGGGTTCGTGGGACCTTCCCTGGGTCCCCACTGGAAACATTTCATTTTGTGTGAGAAAAAAACTAACCTAAATGCAACGAAATCATTGGGAGGGGCTGAAGGAGCTCCAAAACTGATGTATTTCATTATAGGTATTGTTTTTGTTTTTTTTTTTGCCTGTGAGGAGGAAATTATTGCTGCTGGACCCCCTGGAAACTTTGAGTCGTCTCTACCTCATGCTGGGAACATTCTTCCTGCCCGGAAGCTATGTCGGACAGTATTCTCCGTATCAGAGGTGCGTATGTGTCAAATGTCACTGCTATGTGTCCATGCAGCAGTCACGTGAGTCGGCGTCTTCCCCGGCAGAAGCTGTCTGGGGAGCTGCTGAGCACGCTGCAGACGCTGTTCGGTATCTTCAACACCCATAGTCCGGATCTGGCGCCGCCCTGTGATGCCGCCGTGCTCACCAACATGCACCTCTGGCTACCGTGGCTCACCGCAGAGGCCAAGGTGGCCTGCCGCGCCCGCCAGCGCCACCTACCCCCGGGTGCGTCGCGGCCGCCGTCAGGGGCGCTGGCGTCGCCGTCGCCAGACGGCGCTCCGCCCCACCTGGCGGCGCTCGTGTCGCAGGTGTGGCGCGACATCGCGCGCCTGCGCCAAGTGGACGTGGACGCAGAGCTGGAGAGTGTGGACTGCGACAGTGGTGGCGATGGTCAATAGGGTATCGCCCGCGGCGTGCGACAGATGTTGCTGGGAGACGGCCGCGGGGCCGGCCCGGAGGCCCAGCTGACATGGCCTGACGCTCGCCGGTCGGCCGACCCATCGCCGGTCGGCGATTTGACTGCTGGCCAACTCGTCGACTGCACGACGTGGCACCGGGGTAGAAGCGGCGAACGTACGATTAGATCGAGTGATCTCTACGCTAGCCATTCGATGGTAGCTACAGTATAGTACAGTATACTGTATTACACTATACAGTATAATTACAGTCAATAGTGAGTTGGGGTCCAATGGTGTCGGTTCGTCACGTGGATTGAGTCGATATCGTCACATGACACCGATTCAGCCAGCCAGCACCGGTCGCATCCTCTTGACCTCCGGCTCTGCGCCAGCGCGTGTCCTTGCCGGGCCCAGCGTATCCGACACTTTACTGCGGCTGGTCACGGCCACGGGCGAAGGTTTGTGGCTCACTGGCCAGCTCGAGCTTATAACCGCACGTCACTATTGCGCGGCAGGCGACGCCGTGCCAGCTGACTCGCCGGCCGCCTGTGTCTTCGCTGGTCGGATATTCCGGACGTGGCGTGCAATGAGTCGGACACGCTTCACCCCGTCACGACCGCCGTGCGGCAACACGCGGTTCGTGCGCCGACGCCGGCCCATCGTGATGTTGGCCCATCTGCATCTCCGTGTGGACGTGTGTGCGCGTGAAGGGAATAATGGCTTCCTTCCACGTGTCGTTCCCGATCCGGATGACAGATGATTGGAGTGGGTTTTGTCTGCCGGTGCGGACGCGACGACATCTGGTCACGCCTGTCGCACTATTATTTCGGGTGATGTAAACGCTGACAATGATGTTTCTGGTACTGTGATTATGGCCGATATATATTTATTATCAATTCACGCGCACTCTTGCCGTCCAACATCAAGTGCTGAGGTTCATAACGCTTTTGTGACGTTTTCACCATGGCTAGGTTGCTTGCAGTCTCGATTTTTGTCTTTCTATCGACATTAATTTTACTTTGTAGCTGTTTTTACTGACTGGAGATGCGCATTTTTGCACGGATATGATTGAATGGGGATGATTGATATGATTGGTATTGACATTGTGTGGGACCTGCCAAAATGGCATCGTTTATACGGAACAGTGTCTGCTCTAAATATGAAATAGTTGTGTTCGGTCTTCGAGGCTTGTGCCATGTTTGGATGCGATCAGAGCTCCTTGAAGTATTGTTCCCTGCCTATATGCCAAACAATGTTTTATTAGCAGTGTAACGATCGCAATGTGAGCGGTTGGCTTGGCATATTCCAGATGTCATAATTTCCGTAGGTTTTCAGCCTGAAGTTGGGTTCCCTGAAATGGGAATGGAGTTCGTACTATAATATGATTCGCCATGCTTGGAGTTAGACCTGGTGACGAATTGCGTGTACTTAAAAAATACATTCTCGCACAATTGTTCCACCTCGATTTCATTCGTTCGGCGAGTTACTTCCCAAAAAAGCTTCATTTCTGCATTGGTACTACACAACAATGGTGAATGTGGGTGCAAACAACACAATTCCGACCTAAAAGATGCCGACGCTTCGAACACAGCTCTACGCGTGGTGCGTGCGCCCAAAGGCGTCTAGGAATTTTCACGGAACATATTTGATCGGAAGGGCGCCTTCGGCAGAAAAGTATTAAATTGAGTGGTAGGTGGATGCGTTTGAGTATACTGAAGGGGGCTTTTAGCACCTTTCCCCCGAATGTAGCGTCTGGTGGAAAACAAAACTGTTGGTTGGGGGAGGGGGTAGGGTGCACACGAGCCTTCCAGAGCGGGTGCCATTCCATGGGTGGCATACGACCCCAGTGCCCCCTGCATATGGTCCTGTGTGCGCATTCGCACAACGTACAACACACATACGGACATCCCAACACGCCGACATGCTTGCACTCTGGACACGATATGGTACGCCCCAGAAATGGCAGTGACAGTGACAGTGACAAAATCGTCACTGCTCACGAACCTACCCAGACGGGGATGCACATCGCAACTGGTCAATGAGGTATGCTCTGATGTGAATATTTGCAAGGTTCTAAACCCCAAGCCCCAAACAAGGATCGTTTCACAGTAGTTATTTGACGACCGCGATCTTTTCAGACAGCCGACGCGGCAAGATCCCGGCTTCCGCCCGCCGCAGCACGCAAATTTCCTGCTGGAAAGCGTGTCCTAATCAGTCGGTCGACGATACTCGCGTATGCGTTGGTGACACAAACGTCGGAGTTTCCGCTTTTGCGACACGATGACGCGCATTACTTGGAATCGACCCGTCTAGTTAGCACGCTATATGGCTCCAGTAAGATCGCGCCGGGTTAATCTACGCCGCCGTCGCGCTGCACGTTGACAAGTCCGGCCAACTTCTGTGTCTGTTTGGTGTAGTGTCTGCATC
Organism: Imbricaverruca yamaguchii; assembly: GCA_034440575.1. Classification (NCBI taxonomy): domain Eukaryota; kingdom Metazoa; phylum Arthropoda; class Thecostraca; family Neoverrucidae; genus Imbricaverruca; species Imbricaverruca yamaguchii. The sequence goes on from JAOTOL010001492.1 coordinate 830,350, forward strand.
TTGCGTGTGAGTAGGCGTATCGAATAAAAATTGTCCGTGGTAGACCAATTTTCCAATGTCACCAGTTTACCATGGCACCATCAGTTTCTCCGAAACCTCATTTCATATCCAATGGATTTTTATTCCGTCCTCGGGCCTCCTCTCATTTTATGGGGCCTCCCTTCCCGTCTTGGGGCCTTCTTTGCAATCCTGGGGCCTCCTTAGCAAACTTGGGGGCCTCATCAAGGTTCATATCATAATCAATCATAATCATATCATAATCAATGATAATCAAGCAAATCAAGGTTTTCATTGATTATGATCCCGCTAAATAGTGGATAATATTGCGAGTTGAATTTCTGATTCTGGTAGGGGTGTAGTATTATTATTAGATACACAGCGCCACATTTGACAGGTTATTGACCACAGAACGCATCAAACGTGGTGTTTGATAGCAGGCATATTTCAATTATGTTTTCTGTAAATGAATGGGACATTCACAAATTATAGAGAATTGCCTATGTAATACCTGAATTTAACGGAAAAATCCATGCTACTATTTTTGACGTGGATATTGCACGTATTATAAGGCCGATCTCTTGGCAGGGGTTCAGTGCATTTTGACCGGTCCCCAGCTGGGCTTAGTCACTTGAGACCGGCAGGTCCCGGGCTTCGGTCCCAACATTTTGAGTATTTTTCACCTCTAGTGCGCGGCACGTCCGCGATGGTGACGTCACCGCTACAGAAGCTGTTCTCAGAGCTACCACCGTCGCCGGGGTTTGCCACCTTCAGATTACGCGTCGTCACGCGTAATCTGTAATGGAGTCGGTCCGTGCCTACGCTTTCTGCGGCCGCCGCCGCACTGTACCGACCTGCGGAACGGCCTCCACTGACATCCACTGACCTCGAAATGTGGGTTCTTGTCGTGAGCGATCCATTTCAGCTGAATCGAGAGCTCGGGCACCCAGTTTTTCTCTGCTTAGTTGAGGTTGTTTTGGCAGCGTCGAAGATGTCCTTGCATTTGTTGGCGCTCATGCTGGTTTGATCTCGGTTGAAGATTCTGAGAGTGGCTGAATCGAAAACTCAATTTTTTAGCGGTCTGGGTATTTTCGTGTTAAGCATTTGGGGGCCCCTCATGCTCGAATCAAATTTGACATGATGGCTCAAATTGTCAGTATTTTCGAGTGTATAAACTTCATGTTTAATAAGGCCGGGTACATGAATGTATTATTTATTCATCAATATTTAGCAATGTAAAATTATTCGACGCTGTGTTCTGCAAGGTGAAAATATATTATATTAGCGGAATTGTTACATAATCTAGCGTGCACGATTTAACTCAACATGCAAGAGCTTTTGATGCAATGCTCCTCATATTGATGTTTGATGCTATTGCTTCAAATGTCATTGAATAACAAGTAGCTTGCACTTAATTATGAGATCTGACACCGCTTGGGATGAGGAAATGGATTTCGCTATATGCGCCCACCCTTATACTTACGCCTTACGCCCGTGCCGGTTTTGTAGGAAATGAATGGGCCTTAAGATGTTGCCGTCTCCGTCCAATTATATTGCCGTGACAAAACCCGTTCACTAATTCCAGTACAAACCTGACCACATCCGCAATTGCCAGGTGTCAACTGGTGTGAGCGTCGCTACGACGCATTTGGCGCCTATGAAATAGGGTGATATTACCCAGCGACTTTTAGACTTGACTGACCTCGTTCGTCTTCCTGCCAGGAAGTTCATATGAATAGCCGTGTCCAGCCAGGTTTGTCTGAAGGCGTTCCATCGGAAACATTCACCTTGCTGTTGTTTGACTGTGGTTCTACGACGCACTCAGCAGCTGAAGATATATGGCATTGCCCGCCTCTCACCCTGGCAGGAAGGACGGGCACCGCGGGGAGTTGAACCCGTATCTCTAGTATGCTCTAATTTTGCCTACTAATTGTATCCAAATTTACTCCTGAATCCATTCTGAGTGTAACCAAACTTGCAACAAAAGCTGATTAGTGTGGTAGAAGTCGGAAAAGGGGCATTAGGTTCATACATCACGATCAGCTTAACCACTGAGCTACCGACACCCCACACCTTGCTGAGCTGAGGTGGTCGCACCCCGACAAACTTTGTCATGTGCCATTTCGTGGTTGCCCTGGAATGTCGCCAGCCAGCTGGAGCTTCGGAGTAATTGCGGAGAGAGCACAACAGTGGTATTATTGATGAGATCGAGGCTCACTGGTGCGACTTGCTAGCATGATTCCATGTTGAAGTATACAACTCTCGGAGGAACTCTTCCGAACACTGGCCGGGGTCGAGCCCCTGCAGCCCAGTGGTCGGTGAGCGGGCTCGCCACCTGTGCCGGTGTCAGTGCCCGACCGGCGGCACTGTGGGGCGGCCGGCGTCGTAACATTGCCGCGGGACGATCGTTAGCCGTGGCGCTCCCACCTGACCGGGCGAGGCCCGCGGCGGTGTTCCGTGTGACCGAGGTCACCGAGTCCGCACAGGCCAACGGCCGACAACTGCGCAGATTCGCCGCTGCCGCTGCTGGGCCCTGCACTGGCAGGCCGGGTCACAGACCAACAGGCGCGGCGGCCGGAGAAGGGCGAGGCGAGGCGAGACAACCAACTGGCGCACCGACACTCCTTCGCGTACCTTTGGTGCGCCCCCTCCGCCATGGATATCAATTTACGAAGTTGGTTTGGGAAGGGGGCAAATGACCGTCTTGATGGCCAAAGCTGACCCGAAAACTATTCGTGTCTAGTGTACGCCGTAGGCCAAATTAGTTAGGCTTCGGACTGATTGGGGAAATTGGAAACTCAACGATTGAGGAAGCCATTGGCCCCCTTAGCATGTGTAAAGTGACAGCCCTGCTCTCCACATATCCTTACTGACAGGGGCCGGCTGGCACTTCAAATCACCCGGAAATTAGATGCCGCTATACAACTCGAACGTTGGTTAACAGTGATCCTGCCCATGCCGCTCCGGAGCCAAAGGTGTCTGATATATCCCTGAGTTACTTATTCCCCTAGATGTGGAAAAGTACAATTTAGATACATTATTACCGTGGCTTGCAGGCTGAAATGATGATCGACCACTTGCTCCTTTTAACCAGCTTAACACGCCGTACAATACTAAAACATAGTGAAATCGTGTTTCTACAGATGTAGCTATGAACCAGTTTATGAACCTCGTAACAGTGGAAGGTAATTTAAGCTGAAGCATGTTTCCAATATGCTAATATAAACTACAGAACGGGAACACGCGTCCCGAACATTTCATAATTAGCATTCAGTAAGGAAGAATAAGTCATCCACACCATGAAAAAACATCAGTAAAACTTAAACATGTACATATAATGGCGTGAGTTGTTCACCACGCATGTACAATGACGTGAATAATTCACCATACCATTACTATGAATACACATACTCCTGATAATACACCTAAATTAATATGAAGCGTCTTTTACTTCATGTGAAATACATGGCATGACCAGGTGAAAATAAAACTGTCGACGATACCTTCTAGTTTATTTCCAATTTACTTCTGAAGATAATCCATTCTGAATATCACCAAAATTGCAACACAAGCTAACTGTTCGATGCAGTAGAAGTCGGAAGAAGGGCATTAGGGTCATACATTGTGAAATGAGAATACATTCAACTGCATCTACCACAGGTGGCAGCGGTACTTCGCTTGACTCCGTGGAAGAGCAAGGACTCATTTTATACTCATTGTTTACTATGCAGTGTCATAGAGTTAATGCTAAGTTTCACAATTAGGAAAACTGATCCTATGCGTCCCCTCTTGTAATCTGCCACCCCTGTCTACCACTGGTAGTCGACTGGTCTGAAAATTAGCTTAACCTTACCTAACTTGTTTTGTGCTATCAGTACGTCAATGTGAATGCGATTGTGTTCCCCTAAGTTTATTGGTTTGCGCTTCCTAGCATATTAACGCTTTTTCCAGCTCGCTTTCCAAAATCAAGACTGATGCAGAATGCCATAGTGCGCCATGCTAGATTGTGTTAGCAATGTTAAGCTAACTATGAGCTAACACAGTTGAAACGATAGAGACGATTCTTTTCCTTGGTGAACTGAGACTACTACTCTGATTTTTGACCGGAAAATCCTTAATGCTGTGCACTGAAAACGAATATACCCCCGACTCGCGGGTTAACCCGCGAATCATAGGACGTCGGTACACGGCCGATTCCAACCACCTCAGACCATGGCTATGCAACTCCCATAATGTGGGTTCGTCAGGGGGTTCCCTTTTTTGTCTTGGTGCCAGGGTTACTCTTTATCAGTTTTTAGAGCTACTCACCACTGACTACCCTTCATTCAATAGTTACACTTCATGATAACTCTCGGTCACATAGTTGCTCCCTCGCTGTCACCTTTCATCGAAGTGTTTTTATCCGACACCTACCCTTCTTGCACTGGCTACTCTATTGTCATTACTCCTCGTTTGGTGGTTATCTTTTAGAGGTCGCGGTAGCTTAATGGGTAGGGCCTTTGAATCTTTGTTGCAAGACTGTCGGTTCAAATCCCGCAGCCGGCGGAAATTTCGAGTCCACCCGCGATCAATCCGTGTGAGTTGCCGACGACGCTGTAAAACGAAGCAGTCGAATACGTCATAAAAATCCAAGGTTCTTCTTCTTAGCGGTATTCTTTTGTACTGCATTCTCATGTAGTCAATCTTTCGTTTTTAGTTTCCTACAGCGGTGCTCTCTTAAAGAATTCGCAACACTCAAGTCACCCTTCTGTAGTTACCTTGGCCGGTTAATACCCATCGATGTCTGCCATTAATCTGTAAGCTATTCGAGTGTCCCCGCGCCGAATTTTGGATCGACTCCGATACTCTAACGCTTTTTCCTCGATCAATTATTCGGTCCTCTAGTTTCGAAGCTAATCACTTATGCTTTCACTGCATGCTACTACTCATACAAGTGCGAGGATTGATATTACCCCTCGATACTAGTCCGAGCCCCATGCCTGTCCTATGCATAGTCTTCGCTTCATACAATAGCTGTTCTATGATTTAGAATTCGCTCGCTGCTCATAGAAAACCAATGATTATAACTGTCATGTAGCTTGTCCTCTTCATTGGCATCAATGGCTCCATAAACATCAATCCCCTGAAGATATTTTGGGCTACCTAACATGCTGTCGCCTTCCAATGAAAGATGCTCCCTTGAACTCTTTCGGACATTTTCAAAGGCGTGAGACACAGAAAACGCGGTGCATTTATTACTTCGTATGCGGCAATATCTAGGTTAAACAAAACGACCATGGAGAGCCTCCGGACATGTCTCCAACTTGCAGAGTCCTTTGCACTATCCCAACTAGTTTTACACCAGAAAGGACACATCTTTGGACACTTTTGCAAGTACCTTCGTCTCCATCACATATTTCGGAATTGCCAGTTGTGGAAGCGCGTGGGGACGGGTTGCGCGAACACCGTGTACTTGGCGCCTCACGGAAGTAGCCGGTATGCTGCGGTGATTGGTACGGAAATTTCAGTATATGCCGTATACTGAAATTTCCGTTCCATGCTGTTTAACTTTCAACTTTATTCCATTCGTCCCTATTCCAGTTCGAGACCGTATTATTTCATTTCTCTGTTCCCCTTTCGACGTTATTCCATCTGACGCTAGTTTTCCAATCTTCAATGGTTACCAGCCTTCAGAGGTATGGAAAGTTCCACCTCTCACCCCTGCACCAGTCCTATATGTTCGTGCAAGTTTTTGGCAATACGTCTTTTACTTTTGATTTGATTGCCAACAAATGCATATCAATTTATCTAGTAAGAGATGCCTCCATGCTAACCCAAATAACTGAGACTGACAGAGGTCCATAGTTATTTTATGAAAACAAATTGACACAGACACCCTTGAAGAAAATATGGGCTGAATTAGGGTGGTCAGGCTCGTGCTTCTTGGGGGATATATAACTGTTCAGTAATAGGGTGTGTGCTATTCGTTTTTTTTCAATCAGCTTTGTGTTGTCACAAGTTACCTGCTTCATGCACAAATATCAAACAACAGGATGTATGAATAGACTGCACTATAATCCACCATTATGCTTCCCAAATGTTACATCTCTGCTCCACCCAGGGGTGCTGCTTGGTATACTTATGAGTGGACAAGTGCCTTCTCAATGTTGGCTTGTGTCCTCCTCAATAACATCAATTTTAACATGGAGCCCTATGTAATGTCCCCGAATCCATTTCCTCCTGCCTATTCCCTTCATGTGTTTTGTCCCCCAAATCATTTTCAGAAATCAACCCCCGTGGCTATGCCATGTCAATGCCAATTTCATACATTAGAGGTATAATTTGAGCACGGACTTTTCCGCGCATTTTTTCCTTTTGCAGGTCAAATTTGCTGCAATAATGCACCACCCGCATCTCGCAACCCCAATATATGTTAGAATCTCCACCCACCAGGGGTGTCGATTTTTGAAGAAAAAAAACATTTGGGGGGCCGAAGTGCCAACGCACGTACTCCCCCCCCCCCCCCTAACCAAAAACTCATCGGATTTCGCACACTATATTTCCAGATCTCAGAAATTCTGAGTTTGTGTTCGACGATGTTTATGTTTATGTTTATTCAGCTTATTGACGAACGAGGAAAATCGTCCAATAACTGGTGAAGTCACATAATTAAAAGAGCGGTACACAGTACATGTCAACATAACAACTCTGAGTAATGGCATGCGATTGCAGTTTCATACAGTGGGCTCAGATATATCGTCATCGTCACCGTCAGCGCCTTCCCCTCACCCCACACATCAACAAGCACACACCGGCTTAAATGAAAATGTTTCAGCGATTAGATGCAGGCTAAAACACACCGGCCTTGATGGAGTATCGGAGCACAGCAGACCTGAACTGTGACGACAATCGGTGAAAGTATTTCCTTGGCGCCTAACATTAGGGAGGGGCGAAGCCAAAGTTGTGATTGGGCGAGTTCAGGGCCGGGGAGAATATTTTCATTCACACCTGTGGCATCAGAATATCACTTTGCAGTTTCCAGTGAATCTGGAGTACTTTACCATAGGGTAATTCATTGTCGAATAACACCATTAAACGTCCAAATGGAAAACACGGAGAATAATTTTGTGAAGAGGATCATGCTACGGATGGGAAAAATCCAGGAAATGCCCGTTTTCTCCAACCATGAAGTCCACTGTGGCGAACCAGGGCCGCGGGGCACACCATCTACTGTGGCGGACGAGTGCCCAGGAGCACGCCGTCCACTATGGCAGACCAGGGCCGTGGAGTACACACCGTCCACTGTGGCGGGCCAGGGTCGTCTCAGAGCACGCCGTCCACTGTGGCGGACCGGGATCGCGGAGTACACCTTCCACTGTCGTGGACCGGGGCTGCTGAGTCCATTGCGGCGGTTCAGGGCCATCAACAGGTCAAATTATATCATGCCATGGTAGTGGCGTACCTAGGATTTGCGATGGGGGTGAGCAAACTGATTTGGAATTCTCGCACAGACTCTAATTTTTTAAAAAGTCCACGGACCACCATGTTTGTCAATCAGATACTATTATATTTTATCTTTAAAGAATAATTACTGACCAACTTAGCTACCCTGTCGAAGGGGCCAAATCTGCTACCATAATTTCTGAATCACCGGATTTCAACACGAATTCCCGATCCTGTTCAAAGGATATTGTGTTCGTACCCCTTGATAAGTCACCCCCACACTGCTGAAATTACACCAGTACAAATCGCAAAACAAAAATGTAAAATTTTCCGATTTCAGGCATTCCGAATACTCACGCAGGGTCACTAAAACGCCAACAGTCGTGCACATGTACCTTGCGCACCTTGCGCACTCGGCGCATCCGCCACACTACGTGCGCTTCTCCAGTTTCTGCTGTCTCCAACGTTTTGCTAATTGCTGTCACATGATAGTCTTGTGCCATAATTGGCATGAGAATTTACTGGTATGGCGGCTCGCTTAGATAATTCGATGAATTCAATTCCATATATTAGTTTTCTTCTTCCCACACTTGCTCGTGTTTAAGAAATGATGATGCACTGACCTTTGATACACCTCATATCTTAGGTTAAATAAGCTCCAAGATTGTCTGCCGAGCCGAGACCCTAGCTAGGTGTTCGCTGTTTCACCCGTTGTTTTTATTCGTCTACGGATGTGTTTTAGAACTCCAGCCAATTTTTTAGGGGCCTGGCACATATTTGAGACCCGGATACTTTTTAGAGCTTTGTTGCTTTTTGTACAACGGTGACATGCTTGAGGTATCGGTGCGTTTTCGAAGACCCTGATGTCTTTATTTCTTGCCCAGTCGTTTTGTTCCTTTTTAAGACCAATCCCAATTTTGGGGTCCAACCATATTTTAAGACCCTGCCGCTTTTTGCGAAACTCAGGCTTTGGAGGGCCTGGTTGGTTTTCGGCCTCCCGTGGTGCTCTCAGGGCTTCGCTGTTTATTTGAGGCGTTTATTTATCGCACATTTGTGGAACCACAGCATAACCTTGTTTCCTTTGGTATGATTTCCGGGGTCACGGTGCGACATTTCGTTCCCAGGTGCATAGTTCCGGGGGACTCGAAATAGTTTTCTGGGTTCGACGTAATTTTTCGTGACTTCTGAATTATTTTTTAAAAGTCCGAGTCTCGGCCTGATTTCTCTGGCACCTGGCGCTACGTGTCTCGCCGCAATTTTTCAACTCCTGTGCGCTTTTTTTTCGGTGGCGTACGCAATTTTTGAAGGCATCTGGGGCATGCTTAGAGCTTAGGAGAAATTTTCCTGACTCGGACATATATTCTTCGGAATTTCTCCTTATTTTAGAGGGCACCGGCTTACTTTTTATTGAGTTCATGTGTGTTTTGTGGGGCCACGCTGTGCTTGCAGAGGGGTATTTGTGATTCCTCGACTCAAAGCTTTGGTACTACCGCCGGAATTCCGGGTTAAGTACGTGATATTTGGGGACATCGTCGCGAGTTATCAGGGCGTGTTGTAATTAGCTCCGCCCCAGCGCGATTTTTGTGGAAGCAGATGCAAATTTTTGGGAGCCTGGTGGAAGTGTTACCGTGCCCGCTGTATTCACAGCCCGCTACGCGAATTCTGAGCCCGCGATGCGAATTTATGGGGCCCAGCGCGATTTTGGGGAACCCGCGCGATTCTTTGGAGCATACCCCTTCAGGATGGGGGGCAGAATTTTTCCCCTTGGTACGCCACTGCGGCTGCTCAGCGTTGTTTTTCCCGCAGCTGGGACCATCGAGAATAGAAAGGTCCTTCGGATAATTTTCTTTCGGGACCTATTCTGATTTGTTTCCGGTGTTGGGTCGACTCGATAGAGTCCCCTTGCGATTTTTGGCGTCAGGTCTATTCTTTGTAAGCCCCCTGCAGGATATTTTTGGGTCCCAGTACGATTATTTGGGTTCGCGGTGGCTCGTTTTTTTTTCGGTGCCTCAGCAGGATCTTTTCCGGGGTTCGACGCCTTCTTATTGTGGATCCTTTGCGAAGTTTTTCTGCTCGCAGGGTGACATTCCGGGTAGATATTGGTTCTTGGGAAGCCAGCTGCGACGTGTGGGGTCCGGCGCGGCGTTTTGGCCCCAGCGAGATTTTCAAATGAAGCAGCCTGAATTGTTTGGTCTAAGTAGGATTTCTTGGGCGCCGTGGTCACTTGTTTTGATACCTTGCGCTAGTTTTAGTGGCTACGACGCTTCTTTTTTGGGGAGGGGCTGCGCGTTTTATGAACTTTGGAGCCATTGTTGTCGAACCTTTGGATCCAAGAGTGATTGTTCGTGTCCGGTCTGTTTTTCTTTTCCCGGCTTCATTTGTTGGGTGATACCAGGGATACTTTTTAAGCCCCGGTGTGACCTGCCATGCATCTCGTGATTTCCAGGAGCCAGAACGAAAATTCCTGGTACCCAAAGGCTCAGCGTGATTTTCACGGGGCACCAGCCCGACCGTTTGTGGCCCCGTCGTGATTTTCTTGAACACAACACCCAGCAGCAAACTTCTGAGGCCCCACCGTCATTATCAGGGTCTTCTGCGCGACTTTTTTTGGGACACCCAATGTGAATTTCTGAGCCACGGTGCAATTTTTTTTTGGGACCAAGGGGGATTTCTACGGAGCATGACGCATTTTTTTCCCTGAGCTCGGCGGATTCTTGGGGTCCCACAGCCTGCCAGGAACTGCCCACAATGCCCCAATTCGGTATGCCACTGTGCAATACAATGCTGTAACATAGGAATCCAGGGAGAGTTCATCTGTGTCATCACTCACACGTGATTTAAACTCCCAGGTTCTTCGGACAGTTTGAGGAAAGTCAAACATCTGCTACATGGATTGGCAAGGATGGAATATAAGGCAACATGAATACCATGGAATTCAGATCACAGTAGTTATGCTGTAATGCATACCTTCTCCACCTGCTGCTTTGGAGATGCATGCGCTCCTGAAGTTTGATCAAGGTTGGAGTTGGAGGTGGATGGAGCAGCACTGTAAATGATATAACATATGGTTCAAAGAACTTATTGATGTATCCCTTTTTGGGTGCCATTTAACCTCACAATTGAAAAGTATGCATCTCCAGAGGAAATTAGTGGTCACATGATGTTCAGAACATTAATGAATAATGCATTAAAAAAAAGAAATTCAAAGTAGTCAGGGATTACCATAAACTGAAAAATGACCCAAAAAGCCCTGTAATATTGCAGTTTAAGGTAACCATCAGACAAGTTTTCCACACATTTCACCTCCCTGAAACATGCAAAAGGGTCAGGTTTGGTTAAGTCAGGAGAGGTTAGGCTTTGTTGTGAGCAAGAAAAAACATTGGGAGAAAGCAAAATTAGAAATAAAAAATTATACAAAGAAGAGGTCATGCCAATTTAGATTAGGTTAGGTTAGGTTTTTTAACTTGAAAATACTTTAGAAATATGATTCCGAATTTGAATGAAAAGCAATTCATTTCTTGCATGGAAAGTATGGCCAGGCTATGTAAGGTTATCTTGCATCTTTCTTGAATTTTTCTTTATGCTACATTACCTAATTCCACATCCTTTTTGGTGCCACTTTTACTCCCAATTGATAAGTATTCATTTATAGAGGAAAGATGGTGAATTTGTGCTTTTAGGTGCTTTATGAATGTTTGGAATTTATATTTCCAATGCTATGTTTATGGGTGTTACTAATATGATGAGACCACTAATTTTCTGTGTAAATGGGCTTTGAGTTAGGCAACATGGCATAAAAATAAATATATTAAAAATACAACGTAACCTAACCTAACGTAGCCTAACCTGGTTTTGGAGAAACCGATTGTAAAAACAAAATTGTGATGATATCAGACGATTTATTTTGTTTTCATGAAATTTTACAAGCGAAAAAACCTCACTCCACATAACCTAACTCCTGTTAGGTTATGTTGAGTGAGGTTTTATTAGTTGCAAATAAAAAAGCTCTACTTAGAGCTTTTTTAAGCTGCTATGTTGGCTAGATTAGGTTGGGTTAGGTTATAAATGAAAATTACAGAAGAAAATATACTGCTTGACATTTTTCAAATGCATGTGTTGGTTTCCATTCTCTAAATGGACGTTAGGTTAGTGCTATGTTTCTTTTTTTGTTATCCTATGTCACCTAATTCAAAGCCCTTTTTGGTGAAATTTTGCTCACCACCTGAAAAGTATGCATTTGTACAGAAAATGAGTGGTCCATCATCTTAGTCACATTCATAAACATTGCATTGAAATGATAAATTCCAAGAATTCATAGAACGCCTTAAAACACGAATTTACCAAAATGAGTGCTCACAGCAAGTTCATCACACCTCTAAACATTGCATTAAAAAAAAATTGGAGAAGTCAGAAATGACCGTAAGCCGTAAATTTACCGAAAAGTGTGCCAACCCCTGACATAAATGCAACATTGAGTGCCCCAATCCTGGGCAGAGAAAGCAAAGAGCAGTAGGATACAAATATAAATAAATGCAAACAAAGCCAACTCTTCTTGAATAAAAATATGGTAGTTATGTGGTACAAAAATTAATAAATGCAAACAAAGCCAACTCTTCTTGAAGAAAAATATGGTAGTTATGTGGTATTAACATAGAAGCCCTGATCACAAATCAGAAAAAAACATGGTCTAGACTTGTTGAAGCGTACCTTCCAACTTCTTCATCTGCAGTTCCTTTGGGAATTAAATATCAGCAAATCGTTTTAAAACCACATTAAATATCAGCAAGATGTTTCATAACCATACCAATCTGCTTATATATATATATATATATATATATATATATATATATATATATATATATATATATATATATACATCAAAAGGTATGAAGTACAAAAAAACTAATCAGACCGACGTAACATAAGTTTGGCCATCGGGTTCAACACTGTGCGCAATTGCACCACAACTATCTTACCTCTCCCATATTTGTCGATTGCAACCGCAAATTGAACTTTAGACTGTGATTTATGGCTGCGTTCTTTGTCACGTTCCGTCCAGGAATTCCCTGGACTCTGACGTCATGTGGCGTTCTTTGTCCGTTCCTCAGGAATTCTGCGGCCAGATTTCGCGGATTCCCCGGGGAACGCGCGGAATGAAAAAAGCTATCCAGCCCCGTCCTGTGCGTTTTTTTTCAAGATGGCGACGCACATTGGAAGTGATGTGCGGCCCAAGGAAGATATTACAAATTCGTAAGTAGTGTTGTGGAATGGATACGATTGGGCTAGATTGTGCGGAGGTGTTACTAATGAATGTCATGCTCCCACCGGCGAAGATTTTCCCTTGAAGCGTGGCCAACTTCTTAACTGTTGAGGTGGAACAGCAGGAAGCTAGACACTATCTTCAGAAGCTTCTTTCCCTGATTATCTGAATCTCCACCAAGTAAACGTGCCGATATCGGCACGCTGTTCGCATGTGTCGGGGCGAGCTTGACATCTAATAAACGGCATGCCAACATTGGGCCGCTCCCGGCCCGACATCAGTATACTGATCTGCAATATCAGCATATGTCGAGTTGAATTCTGAATATCAATAACGGTCAGCTAAAGTCGGGCCGTTGTCCGACATCCCACTCCACAGCTGACAGCGGGCCCCTATGGTCCCGACGGCAGCCTGACGGCGGTCCCACTTTGGCTGGGTGTCGGTAGCTTCACTCATCAGCCGACAGCGGGCCACTGGCGTCCAGATAGCGGAACGACGTCGATCCGCTGTCGGCATGTTCACTGGGCAATGACCAATGTAAATTTCCTCCCTACCCTTGACATGCCTGTCCTAGCCTGCCCTAGACATGACTGACGTTCATCTACCCAGAACACAATCCATCTCAGAATGGTTTCACATTTTTATCTTTTTTATCGTATATCCATGCGCATTAAATTAGGCATCAGTGGCCAATAACAATAAGATTATAGGTGGAAGCTTTGTATAATTACAAGTGCTGCCAAGAAGCGATTCAACCACATTGCTTTGATGCAACAGCATGCAGCCAATGCTAATTGTAACAATTAGTAGTTTGCGGACAGCGACACAAATGACTCACATAAATAAACCGGCGCGAAATTTCACAGAACGCTCCGTGGCTGCTGTCTACGAAATGTGCGACGTCACAATCCAGGGAATCCTCGGAATGAAGGACACAAAGAACGCAGCCCTATGTAACTGAACATATTATCCTTGGATGCTACGAAATTGGATCTTCTGAAAAGCGGCCATGGGAGGGACTAAAAAACAGACACCATCTCACCGACACGGTTTGACCGACACCATATCGCCGACATGGACGATCTCGGCAACCGCTGGCTCTATCTTCATGAAACCTACACCAAACGATCGCCAGTGTGCCAGAGGCGTGCGGTTTGGACTTTCGTGAACTTGGGTCAGGTCAAAGGTTACCAAATTGAAGAAAAACATAATTTTGGAATTATAAACATGGCTCTCTCGGCAACCGCTGGTTAGATCTTAATTAAACCTTCACCAAACGAACGGCCGTGTGCCGGAGGCGTGCGGTTTGGACTTTCGTGACCTTGGGTCAGGTCACAGGTCACAAAATCGGAGAAAAACACAATTTTTGGCTCACCGACATGACCGATCTCGGTAACCGCTAGCTCGACCTTAATGAAACACTCTCCAAACGAATTTAAAAAAGCATGTTTCGCTTACAGATCGCCGGGCATCTCATGGCAGCGATAGTTTAGCATTCGCCTCGCTTGTACTATTGGCGTCACAAATAGCTCGGCGGCAGTCAGGCTGGGCATCCTGGCACCTGGATATCCTGCATGGGTATAGGGGTGGTGGGAAGCAGCATACCTACGCAGGATATTCAGATGCTGGGACGTTCAGCCTGGCTGCCAATCTATTTGTGAGATCAATATGTGTGCTTGGAATGCGTATGTGTGCTTGGAAACAATATATCTATACAGGATGTAGGTGTCAATACGCCCAACCTGACTGCCAAGCTATTTGTGACGCCAATCATACAACTGGCTGAAAGTCCAACAACCCTTACTGCCCTTGTATTGGCCTGGGTGATAACTAAGTAAACAGCAACAGCTTGTTATAAAACAGTTTTACCGGCAACTGAAGCATGCGACGGCGCGTAGTTTTGCAATGAAGCATACGACGGCGCCTGGTTTTGCGAGATTCGTATCTTAAAGTTTTTAGAAGCATCCGTCACGCACAACCGCTGAATTTCGGCTCTGTAACGTTACACATCGCGGTAACATAGTCAATTACGCGGCAACGTGACCGGTAACGTAGAAAGGTCTCGAGCCGCGCACAACACGCATTGCTGATGAAGATTATTGGGGTTTTAGGGTGCGTCAACCCATGTGGATTGCATAGCACCAACATCAGACTATCTTAGAAACGCGTCAGATTGTCACGTTTTGGTAAAACATGTCTGGGGGAGTAAGATGTCACCTAGGCAGGTGCATATATGACTTGAAATCGTATCTCCGCGAGGAGGGCCAAAACTCCTCTGTTGCATACAAATCGGGTATCGTTTCCATGTAAGTCCACTTATCAGGGATGCAGAGCCGGAGCCGGAGCCGGAGCCGCCGGGAAATTTTACTCGGAGACAGAGTCGGAGCCGGAGCCGTCAAAAGCAGGGCGGCTCTAACTCCGAGACGGGTGAAATTAGCCAAAGCCAAAAATTATGTTTTTCTGCGATTTGGTGACCTTCGACCTGACCCAAGGTCACGAAAGCCCAAACCGCACGCCTCCAGTACATGGCCGTTCGTTTGGTAAGGGCTTCATTGGAATCGACCCAGCGGTTACCGAGATCGGTCATGTCAGTGAGTCTAAAACTATGGTTTTTATGCGATTTCGTGACCTTTGACCGGACCCAAGGTCACGAAAGTCCAAACCGCACGCCTCCGGCATACGGCCGTTCGTTTGGTGAAGGTTTCATTAAGATCTAACCAGCGGTTGCCGAGATCAGCCATGTCTATAATTCCAAAATTAATTTTTCTTCAATTTGGTGACCTTTGACCTGACCCAAGGTCATGAAAGTCCAAACCGCACGCCTCTGGCACACTGGCGATCGTTTGGTGTAGGTTTCATGAAGATCGAGCCAGCGGTTGCCGAGATCGTCCATGTCGGCGGGATGGTGTCGGTCAAACCGTGTCGGTGAGATGGTGTCTGTTTTTTAGTCCCTCCCACGGCCATCTCATTTATTTGGTGATGAGGTCTGACCTTGAATAACTACTCGTGTAAGTTATGGCTTAGTACCTGCCTGCCTGCTTTCTTCAAGAAATGATAGTGTGCGTGCAGCTTCGTGCTCACTTCTTCTTTCATGTATCATAAGCTGTCTGATACATTGGGTATTATTGGCTGCAATGCCCATATTATCGAATATATGCACATTGTCCTTGGGCGTACATATTTGCCTAGGTAGGTAGGCATATTTACCTAGGTAGGTAGGTACCTACCTAGGTAAATATCAAGCTTATGGTGTGATGGGTTGGATATGAAGATAAATATAGTCTGTATATCCTGTATCTCAATGACTAATTGTTGATGACCAGATTATGTGCTGACATTGACCAGAAATTAAGAATAGAATGAATTCAGTTCAAGTTCCATATGCATGTGCTTTTGCTATTGGTCATGTGTGCCAGCATTATTATGCAATACAATTGTTGCCTAGTAGCTTTGCTAATTGCTTATACTACCTGGTTTAAAATGCATCAGCATCACCTTATCTCAACATTTTATGATTTAAGCTATGCTTGCAAAGTGGAAGGAAATCCAACTTCATTGTTTTTTTCCACACAATGTTAAATTTTGCAGCAAGAAGTGGATAGTTAATTCACTATCCAATCCAAATCTGTTCCATTTCATTACAGTGTGTTAGTTGACATCAACTAAGTATTCTAAGTAGCATGGTGGTATTAATTTTTTCCTTTAGCTTTCTTCTCAGCATAAATATAGCAGTGGTTTTTTGGGGGCCCAAATCAACATTGAGGGGGCCAAGATCAACATTGGTGGGGTCATGGCCCCACAAAAGGATACAAATCGACGCCCAGAATCCGTCACTTGCTTATCAAACGGTCTGACTATGCCCAACTTGTCTTCACATTAGACGAAAGTTATGATTTTGTGGCATTTTTTCAGGGAGTAAAAATGTTTCGTGAACATAGAAAACCTAGAAAGATAAAATATTTTCAAGCTGGAAAAGTAGTTTTATTCGCTAAGGGGAAGGAGCCGCTGCAACCCCATGGGTGCCTTTATCATGGGTGTCAATTTCAGGGAGGTAGAGTGTGGACGACAATATATGGAGGAATTGGAATGACCAAAATCAAATTCAGTGGATCGCCCACCAAGAACCTGCATAAGGTTCCATGCGCAATATCTAAACCATTGCGCGAGGGTGGGCCGGACAACATTCGAGGTTCATGGTCCCCAATTTGCACTAAATCCACACCCATGGCGAAATCGTGAAAAGTAGATAGTGATTAATAAATTATGTCTCAAACAAGGGGAAAATATCGCAAATTTGAAAGTAGCAGGCTCAGGCGACGTTATATTTTTTGTGATGGAAATTGCTAGCTGGCTTCATTTTGTTCTGAGTGGTATGGTAAGGCGCATGCACCAATTGCCTGTAGATCACCAGAAACCTCAGGAAGAACAATGCTAAGTTCGTTTATTAGTAATCCATCGGCACATACAAAGCAACTATACAGCGCTATGATTCATGTGCGCCACCAATGCTAATGCAGCAACACCTTGTTCATTAATAAGTGTTAGGGAATTGGCTTCATACATGGAGCGACATCTCAAGCTTAGTTGCGCCTCCTAACTGCGCTACCGCTGGCACTTACTGTAGAGAATTAGACCCTGCCCGACCCGGCACGAAAAGCAGCGTCGAGCGGTTTCACCTGCTACTCAGGCGTGCCTCGCTTCCATTAACCTTCTGTAGGGCGGCGTGGTCAGGCGAATTTCCACTGCAGTTCCAGGAAGAGGTCATGGAAGGTGGGCCGATAACTGGCGGTGGCAGCCTCGCTTCTTGGAAGCCGTCAGCTCGTCAACATTGCTCGTACAGCGCCGTCGCCATGCAGCGTAGGTAGGGCTGGGGGTGTCTTCACCCGCCACCATGCAGAGAAGGTATGGCTGGGGGTAACTCAACCCGCCACCCAGGGCTGGGGGTAACCTCATCCGTCGCCATGCAGAGAAGGCAGGGCTGGGGGTGTCTTCACCCGCCACCAGGCAGAGTAGGTAGGGCTGGGGGTAACTCAACCCGCCACCAGGCAGAGTAGGTAGGGCAGGTGTCTTCACCCGCCACCAGGCAGAGTAGGTAGGGCTGGGGGTAACTCAACCCGCCACCCAGGGCTGGGGGTAACCTCATCCGTCGCCATGCAGCGTAGGTAGGGCAGGAGGTGACTCCACCCGCCACCAGGCAGAGTAGGTAGGGCTGGGGGTAACTCAACCCGCTATCAGGCAGAGAAGGCAGGGCTGGGGGTAACCTCACCCGCCACCAGGCAGAGAAGGCAGGGCTGGGGGTAACTCCACCCGCCACCAGGCAGAGTAGGTAGGGCAGGAGGTGTCTTCACCCGCCACCAGGCAGAGTAGGTAGGGCCGGAGGTAACTCCACCCGCCACCAAGCAGAGTAGGCAGGGTCGGAGGTAGCTCTACCTGCCACCCACAGGCGCGCATCCACGAACTGGCTCGTTTCTAGGTGAGTGAGAAATTATCAAGTTCATGCTTGAAGACAATTCGCAAAATGTGTGTAGGTGTTCGTCGAATGGTCGTTCTAAGCTAATATTTACTATGAATAAGAAGGGTCTTAATAGCGAGACATCTGCTGACACTTCAACATTTTCTTTACACATTGTACACTTTGGTGTATCGGTGGCCCAGATGACTTTCATGGATGCCTCCTGCAGTGGTGAACCGATGCGTGCGGAGACGAAAATAGTGTATTGTCTTCATGCATGGCATATACAATGTCCGGACGCTCAGCAGCCCGTGAAATGCTTCAATATTCTAGCACTCCGACTTGAATATACATCATTTATATACATCACATATATATATATGCATATATATGTATATAGATATATGTATATATACATATATATATGTATATGCATATGTGTATATATATACATGTATATATATATATATATATATATATATATATATATTTATATATATATATATATATATATATATATATATATATATATATATATATATATATATATATATATATATATACATTAGGGTGTGTCGCCTGAACGGTTTTTCTTATGCTTAGTGAAATTATCGTGCAGATCACCTAAAAAAACCCTGTGGTCGAAACCAAATCGAAATCAAACGATAAACAAAATATGCGACAGGACAATAAAGAAACAAATTTGCCGGGCGCCCGGCGTTGAAGTCTCCAGTGATGGCGCTCCGTTGCGATTGGCATCTAACACCACGCGTCGGCCGCCGTCGGAGCGCCGCCGCGGCGCTGTGACGAAAAAGGCGGCAGTCGGTGCTGTGGATGACTTGTGAATGGATTCTGGTAATTAAAAAACAGATCAGGGGAGCCGGGATATATCTGATTGTAAATATTAAACTTCACTGAAGGACTGATCGCTCCACTTTCCTTTGTGCTCCACCTTTCACAATGCTATGAATCATCATTCGAATAAATTGCGTACGCACTAACGACACAAAATAGCTTCGCATGCTATACATCCCTGTTTTATTAGTCAATCCAAGTCTCCTGTTCCTTTTCGTTACTCAAGTTTCAAGGGAAATTGGGATTATCAGCAGTAGGGACAACCTATTAACGAGGGCGTTAATATTAACCTATTAACGAGGGCGACACGAGCCGGCGGCGATCGTCGCATGGCGCGGGGGAGTGGCTGGGATGGGGCGGGAGACGGCCGGCGCACGGTGAGGGTAGAGAACACAAAGAGCGAGACAGGGCAGGGGATGGGAGGGCCGCTGAGACAAGGCAGTCGCCGGCGGAGACCCGGCTGGACGGCCCGAAAAAGAGTGGTTTGGTGTCTGCAAGTTGTGCCCACTGCCTGTGAAGTGTGATATTACCTGCGTCGGTGTGATCGGGGTAAGAGTTCGAACATGAAGACCCGCGCCTCTACCAAAGGGCTTTTGGTTCCTTCTGAACTAAAAACAAACCGACTGCCCACGAGAATTGACGTTCTGAATTACTTGAGTAAAGTGAATAGAGACTCATGCGTTGCGAACAAAAGGTTGAAAGAGAGGCTAGCACCTCATATAAAGTTTGTCACGGAAAGTGTGATGAAAATGTGGTGCTGCGAAGGAATACCAATTGTTGGGAGGGCCCGAGTCGAACATATCGTTCGAGAATGCCGCGATCGCTACTTGCGATACATGAAAACAGCTGGAAAGAAGTCGGCATCACCAGGTGTACGTCCGTCCGGTGATGAGTGGTTAGGAAAATTGTTTGATATAGCCCGCTGCAAATGTGCTGATATCGATAGCTGCAAATGTGCGATGGCCGGCAAAGTGCCACGAATGGAGTTTTCCTTTGTCCAAGACCAGCGAGGACCTCGCCAAATGCAAATCGTCATCCCCGGATATCAGTGAAACCACTCGTCGACGCGCCATGGACAAAAGGAGGCGTCCGACCGCCGAGAGAGTCACATCACCACAACCGGGACCTTCTGGAATGGCCCAGCTAGATTCTAATTCAGACCAAGATTCCGCAACAGATTCATCATCGCTCACATCCGTAGTCAATGAGTCAGAGTATATGGTGAACAGTAACACAGACGAACTGCTAAATACGGCTCTAGCAGCAGATCGGTACGGAGTGTCTAATCGTGCGTGTGCCACGATCATAAACGGTTTCCAAGTGGACATTGGTCGGATCACTTCTGACGATATGGACTGCATAGTGGATAGCAAAAAAGTATGGCGAGCAAGGGATCGGATTAGAAGAGAGGTGTATCTGAGGTGCCCAGAGCCATGAGGATCATGCAGGTCGTGTATCTGGTCTCTACTTCGACGGTAGAAAAGACGACACGCTTATGACAGCCGGTTCAAAGAAGACGGAAGAGCACATTGTGGTTGTATCCGAGCCAGGCGGTGCATATTTAGGACATTTTACCCCACAGACTGGGAAAGCGGAGGACATTTTTCAGGACCTGAACGCCGTAGCATATGAGTTTGGTGCGGCTGTTTCTGTGCTTGGCTGTGACGACACGAGAGTTAATACTGGCCAGAAAGGTGGTGTTATCCGTTTGTTTGAGCCCCGTCCACTGGTTTGTGTGCCAACTTCATGCAAATGAACTTAATCTTCGTGCAGTATTTAGCCAGTTAGATGGAGCCACAACAGGACCTAAGTCGTTTAGTGGGCTGATTGGCCGGGCTGCTGCAGGCGCAGTAGAAACCTTGCCAGTAGTCGATTTTGAGCCAATCGATGGCGGAAATGTTTCAGAAATGACGCAGGAGATTCTCAGTGACCTAAGTTCAGATCAGGCTATTCTGTACAGTCTGGCGCGTAGTGTCCAGACTGTGTCTCAGATAGAACTGCGAAAATGAAGATCGGTACACTAAACCACTCCAGGTGGCTGACTCTGGCGGCGCGAATTCTCCGGCTCTACATATCAACCGAACAGCAATCAGACAGTCTGAGAATGCTAGCGGAGTTCATCGTGTGCCACTATACTCCCATGTGGTTTTGCATCAAGAAGAACTGGAAATGTTCTGACGGTCCTGGCAATGCGCTGCACAGCGTGCAACTTCTCAAAAGTTTGCGACCTGAGATAGCGGCCATGGTGCAGCCGGTAATACAGCGCAACAGCTACTGGTGTCACCCTGAGGCAGTACTGCTAGCAATGGCAGCGGGCCAAGATCAAACCACACGGGAAAGGGCGGTCACTCAAATCCAGCAGTGTCGCAGAACTCAAGTCGATAGTGATACTGACGAAGTGCGGAAGTTCAAGCTTCCAAAAGTGAATATGGGGGCAAACAGCATCATGAAGCTGATTGATTGGTGTAATGAGGCGATAACCGAGCCGCCCTTGACGCAACAACTGTCCGATGATGACTTACTAGACATCATCGCGAGTCCTCTCGAAGTACCGCCATACACCGTGCACAGTCAGACGGTGGAACGGATGGTGAAAGTGGTGACCGAGGCGTCTTTGAAGGTAATTGGTGAAGAGGCCCGCCGCCCTTGACGCAATTAGGGTGTGTCACGAAGGAC
Organism: Imbricaverruca yamaguchii; assembly: GCA_034440575.1. Taxonomy (NCBI): domain Eukaryota; kingdom Metazoa; phylum Arthropoda; class Thecostraca; family Neoverrucidae; genus Imbricaverruca; species Imbricaverruca yamaguchii. The sequence continues at coordinate 852,012 of JAOTOL010001492.1, forward strand.
CTTTTTGGGAAATTGCACGTTGCTTAGTGAAATTATCGTGCAGATCACCTTAAAAAAACCTGTGGTCGAAACCAAATCGAAATCAAACAATAAACAAAATATGCGACAGGCCGATAAAGAAAAAAATGTGCCGGGCGCCCGGCGTTGAAGTCTCCAGTAATGGCGCTCCGTTGTGATTGGCATCTAACATCACGCGTCCGGCCACCGTCGGAGCGCCGCCGCGGCGCTGTGGCGAAAAAGGCGGCAGTGTGTGCTGTGGATGACTAATTAATGGATTCTGGTGATGAAGCTCATTAATAAAACTCAATGAAAGTGTTTAGTGGGGTAAAAGGCTTTTGATAAGCACCAGTCGCTTAATAAGTTGCCTGGATATCTGACGCATGAAAGAAAGGTTCACTTTACGTCGCTTGTTCGTTCCATTTTCAATCAGTAGATCTATCGGCGTGTAATGCTAATATTTTCACTTTTGAAAGCTTGAAGATCTTCAAAATTTCACGTCTGTTTACGTCGAAGACCAATTAAATCATTCTGAGACACTTGAGGTCTTCTTGTTATGACAAATAGACCAGGCGAAATCGGCATCATGCTCCGTTCCACTACAACCGAAGGAGACGGGCATACAGCGACGTCACCTTTTGTACGAGCGGCCACATTTTTTGTACGGACTATCATTTTATAACTGTACTACTTGTCTACATGCTCGACAGAAAACCCGACATGAAATCCTTTTTGCTGCTGAGCACTGGCATTGCTGACCTGTGTTTCAACTTCGCCACAATGTAACCGTGGCGGGCCTCTTCACCAATTACCTTCAAAGACGCCTCGGTCACCACTTTCACCATCCGTTCCACCGTCTGACTGTGCACGGTGTATGGCGGTACTTCGAGAGGACTCGCGATGATGTCTAGTAAGTCATCATCGGACAGTTGTTGCGTCAAGGGCGGCTCGGTTATCGCCTCATTACACCAATCAATCAGCTCCATGATGCTGTTTGCCCCCATATTCACTTTTGGAAGCTTGAACTTCCGCACTTCGTCAGTATCACTATCGACTTGAGTTCTGCGACACTGCTGGATTTGAGTGACCGCCCTTTCCCGTGTGGTTTGATCTTGGCCCGCTGCCATTGCTAGCAGTACTGCCTCAGGGTGACACCAGTAGCTGTTGCGCTGTATTACCGGCTGCACCATGGCCGCTATCTCAGGTCGCAAACTTTTGAGAAGTTGCACGCTGTGCAGCGCATTGCCAGGACCGTCAGAACATTTCCAGTTCTTCTTGATGCAAAACCACATGGGAGTATGGTGGCACACGATGAACTCCGCTAGCATTCTCAGACTGTATATATATATATATATATATATATATATATATATATATATATATATATATATATATATATATATATATATATATATATATATATATATATATATATATATATATATATATATATATATATATATATGTATATATAGTGGCAAACACTGGGGTTGGATTTGGCGGGTCCCTCGCATGCGTTGCCGGTAGCATGAAAGCACTCTGTGCCAACATCATAGAGCAAGTGAGTGAGTGACCGTTCACGTATTAATGGTTCCTCGACATTTCAGAAATGGGTTTTTGAAATGCGCGACATATTTTTGTGTATTTTCGGGATGACATTGTCAGTCACTGGCATTAATAATATTCACTGGCTCGTCTAAATCACGATTTATCAAAGGCGATATTTGGCGCTTTTCTTCCGACATACATCAATGGATGTCTGTGACATCACACCGGCCTGGTCTGCATCATGGCTTGCATCATACACCTCGGTTGTGTATACATGGTCCATTGACCAAGTGACCTGATCGATCTTTAGGCACACGTGATGTCGGAGTTGCAGACCCAAACACGCTCGCCTCCGCGGACTAATCTTGGTTGTGCACACAGACCACTCGGGGGACTCTGGTAACTGTTCAGCTCTTCTTTGCAGTGGTGTGGTGGTGATGTGTCCAGTAAGCAATTGTCACAGCCTTTGGAACGAGAGAAGCCCAATGCATATGCCGATATCTATGTTGTCATTTGCTGACAGCAGGTGTGAACACACTGATGTTGCTCCCGTCTGAGCCCCAACATTTGTACTTCAAAGCACGTTAGAATGGTGAAACGTTTTGCACCCAATGCTTAAATTGCTCTAACCAACGAATTACCAGTTGCAATTACGTGTCATGGAAAGGTGGTCACATCAACAAGAAAAAATCGTTTTTTTCAGGGGACCTGTTCGGTTCATCAAAACGCTCATGTGTTTCTCAAGCACACCACATGAGAGTCAGAAAGTTCGGTTCCTACCAGATCAGATGAGCCCTGACCTATACCACACGTCAGAGGCCATATCGTGGAAAGGTCAGGTAAGATATACTACTATTTTCGAGGAGCGAACTGTGCTGATGAAGGTTTGCATCCAGGTATGGATATGCGCGCATTGCTACAGTTCGTATAAAGCGTGGCCTGATTAGGTGTACATCGCTGGCCCCATGAAGGAAACACCAGTCAAGTGCGATGTTTGTGTCGGCATTGTTCCCACCCAATGGCTCATCCATTTGACAGCTAGGGGGAGAGTGCATTTTTTAGGCGTGCTGGACCATACAGGACATTTGCGCCGTCTTTGACAGCTAAGGCAGGGATGTTATTTTATGTACTTTTGAAGGGGCAAGCGCCCACTCGGTGTTGGTTTTTCCTCCGCAGCATGGGACTACTGCGCTACGCAAGCTATTAGGAAGTGCAAAATGAAGCACAATCTGCGACTAACATAAATTAAGGAAGCTTAAGCTCAATGAAAGTAAATTTGAACTATTGGCAGTACATTTGTAAAGATGCGATCAGATGGTGAGCTCGTACTGCGACATCTCTCAAAGAGCCTCGTTATATGCAAACATATTTTAAGCTCATCGTTATCATAAATTAGTGTAAGTCTAGCGGTTACTATTCGTTTCAATGGTGCTGTATTGGCATCACCAAACAAAATAGCCCAGCCTCCGCCCATGGCACCCCCATTGTGCAGCCCACAGGCGCTCTACCTTCAGCGGCCCGACCACAAACTGCGCACAATTCCTCCGTTACGCCTGGGTGGAGGTTGTAACTCGCGATTTGAAGAGACGGGCGTCCCATTATCGCTCGCACCCTGGGGGCGTATCCGGTGCGCAATCGGACAACGACGCACGTGTAGTTGGTGCCTCAGTGTCGCAAGGGGCCTCCCGACATGACCGAACACCCACGTCACGGTGAGTAAGACATTTAGCCATGGCTGCAGAAGCAGGTCAAAGTTAAGATTCTGCTAATTGTTGCCTGTCTGAATCATTACGTTAGTTTTCAAACTCAGATATCAAAACGAAAAATAAATAGGTACGAGTCGGAGAGAACACCCGGCGAGACACGGACCGACGAGACACGGACCGACGAGAGCCGACGTCTTCAACAACTCCAACTGCGACACAAGTATACGTGTATGCACACTGCATGTGTGAATGGGACTGGATGACGTCATCACTGACCACCTGAACACTGCCACCGACCACCTGAACACCACCACCGACCGCCTGAACACCACCACCGACCGCCTGAACACCACCACCGACGCGGCGGTGCCCAGGGTGGGAATTTTGGGCCTCTCCTGGAGTATGGAGACCTAAGGACATTTTATTCTCCCGGATTGTGACTGCAAATGTTGAACTTTTTATTCTCCGAATGAAACGTGCCAATAATGGATGACATTTTGTTTCCAGGATCTCAGTCCAGCTCCAACAATGCAGTTGCAGTTTCCAGTCCATCATACAAATTAGAAGCCTGGACAAAAGAACAGAAGAGCATGGCATAGCAGGTCATAAGGCATGAAATGCAGGTTGCAGTCAATTGCCCAGGAAGCATATCATGTTATATCAGAATACCTACAAGTTTGTGGTGGTTGTTTGGATTGCATTGTGCATGTGTCAAACATATTGCATGTTATGCATGTGTGTATGAATCTGCAAATATGCTTTGAATAAATACATTCAACTCTGGCTATACCTATATTTATTTTGCCTGGAAGAACTCATATTGAAGGTGCAAGGAAATGACATGAAGGAAATGTTGCTGCAAAATCCCACACATTTGTGGTGGAGACCTTGTTTATATCAGATAGGTACGGATCGCACAGTTACAAACTATGTCCTGGCTCAGTCTAAGCCCCAATCAAGGCCGAACTCGTGGGGGGGGGTACTCAGGTAATCGTTGGTGTGCACGATGCCCCCAAATCCGAACGAAACAAAAGCATCGACATAGCATAAAAACAATAGAGAACAAAATAATGTAAATTTCGGAACTAATTATTACCTCAGCCTATTACTCTCCAGGATATTTTCACACTGGCAGGACGGCGGCCCAGCACAATCACTCTGTAACCACAGATGAATCGTCATTCGGCTTGCGCCAATCTCGTCTCATTCTGAATAACAAAGATATGAGGGATTAGGTTTTCGTATGTCTTCAGAATTCTGTCGAAATGACTCTTCAGAAGGAAAGATTGGAATATACCACGATTCTTCTTCATAATTCCGGGAAATACTGGCGTTACACCAAAAAATCTCCATTACGAAACCTCTCGTATTGCTGCCATATCTTGCCACCATAGTGCAACTCGAAATATGCACAATGACGTCAAATACTCGCATATCGGACCCGAGGTCCTGTTCTCCAGCCGCATTCCAATCGGAGACTACCGGAGAACGTAATTCTGGACATCTCAGACCGTTTTCAGTAATTTTGTTAATTTCACGAAATAGAGCATTCAATTTCGAATTGAAATGCATAAAATAGCTCCAGCTAGCGAACTTCATTGATGGCAGAAGACCTATTTTTGGGAGCCATGTAAATGCTTTAAAAAATGCAAAAGACCTTGGGTTACTTTGGTATGAATTCCACCTCAATTCGCAAAACTACAGTAACCCATCAAGAGAAAAGCATCTGAATAGTAGTTTTATCACTTCAGCAACTGCAGTAACTGTGCATGTACGGAGTTTAAACGTTCTCCGGGCCATTTATGGTCACAAATAGACGTCATTTAAAATAGTTACGAAAATCTATCATTTCATCATTTGACCACCCTTGGATACGTCGCCGTTAGGACAGGACAATATCCGTACTAGAGTAGGAGAATTAACAAATTATTGGGACGGTCTCGCCCGATTCATGTTTTGATCTAGGATAAAGACAACGTAATTTCATGATTAGGAACATATATCTTCAGTGTATTGATTCCCATATAACTGAAGAAAAAAGGTAACACCGTATTGACGTATGAATTCCTATTAAAGGCGACAGGAATTGAGGTCGAGCAGCGGTCTTGAAATTGTGTAAATATTGCAGTCATGTTTACACAGCGACCACACTTTGACCGCGCGTTTCGCCTCGCTGCTTTGTCCCCTTCCCTTTGCGCGAAGATCTTTGTCTCGATTGGTTGGGTATACTCGGGTTGAGACAAAGTTTTGAGAGCTTTCCGGAGAAAAACCTAGTAAGTGCGAGTGAATTAAGTGGGCGTGATTGAAGTGACTTAGGGTCCAGTAAAGGGGTGTAAGTATGCTTGTAAGTAAGCGGCTTGTATGCTTTTCAGCAATCATCTTTTTTTGGGCTCCGACACCAGTAGCTTTCTGTTTTTTTAGGGGGGGGGGTGGGGTCCGAGGCCATTTTTTTAATTCTCCGACTCCATGGGCAGGAATATCTTCTTTTTCTTGGAGGGCTCCGATACAAATTTTTTATTCTCCGACTCCAGGTCAGCGAACAACTTTTCCCACGCTGGCGGTTCCTCAGCTGGAGATGACCCCTTGTCGGCATATTTCCACCAGTGAAAACAAAGCTTACCCGGCGGTATCTTCCCTGCGGTGCCCGCGGAGGCTTCTGCAATGCCGGGCCTGTAGCATGGGGTGGGCTGCAGTGGTAGTGTCGATAGTGGTCGTGCTGATACGTACACAACCAGCTAACCACACTGCCAAGGCAGCCGCACACCGTCGCCGGCATCCTGCACACCGTCGCCGCCGACTGTCTTCAGCTGGAGGCAGCCTCACACCGTCGCCGCCGACTGTCTTCAACTGGAGGCAGCCGCACACCGTCGCCAACATCCTCCACACCGTCGCCGCCTACTGTCTTCAGCTGGAGGCAGCCGCACACCGTCGCCGCCGACTGTCTTCAACTGGAGCGCCTCACACCGTCACCAACATCCTCCACACCGTCGCCGCCTATTGTCTTCAGCTGGAGGCAGCCGCACACCGTCGCCGGCATCCTCCACACCGTCGCCGCCTACTGTCTTCAGCTGGAGGCAGCCGCACACCGTCCCCGGCATCCCTCACACCGTCGCCCCGGACTGTCTAGCTGAAGGCAGCCGCACACCGTCGCCTCCGACTGTCTTCAGCTGGCTATCGGACGTCACGGCTGACATGTTGCTGGACATAGCTGACGATCCGGCCACTCAGTTCATTATGGTCCTGGTCGGTGAACATTGCAACTTAGTTATTTGAGTTTCAGGGCGCTTCGACCAAAGAGCATTGCAACTTCTGATGAGCTTGCCTCACCTATTTACTTATTACTTACCGATGGACTATTAATCCAACCTAAGAACAAATAATAAAGCAAACTTCGAGTGCTTTGCAAGATATCATGGAATAGCAGTGGGGAACAGCAATCGTAGAAGAGGGGCTGCGTAAGTTTTGAGCGCTAGCCGCCTCTGAACTGTGTATTCAGTTGTGGGCATTGCGGTGCGGCGTTAGCAGGCAGGTCGGAGAAGGTTCGGACAGAGGTGGCTTCCTTTCACCCTTCCCTTTCGCCGGGAGCACCGTCGGTCGGCAGCAGTCACGAGGAGCCCGCCCCGGCCCGCCCCGGCCCGCCCTGGCCCGCCCCGTCTCGCCCCGTCCCGTTCCGCCCCGTTCTGCCCCACTGCGTCCCGCTCCGTCCCGCTCCGCGCCACTACCAGCAATATGCTGCAAGAGCGCACGACCATCACGGGCGTGACGGTGCTCCGGCCGAGCTGAGGCTGAGGCTGAGGCTGAGGCTGGGTCGGCACGCGGTGCCGAGGTCGCGCCACCAGGTCCGCGGAGAAAGGCTCGGCGCCGCTCGGCACATTCCGCGCGCCATGGCGCGCCGCCAAAGGCCGCATGCAATGCGATCGCGCCATCGGCAAAGTGAAGGGCTCGTCCCCACGGCGTGCTTGGTCAATGCGAACGTAACTGCGCAGTGTAGCCTCGACAGCTTGACCTCACGGCGTGGGCAGCACCAAGTCTGCACAAAACCGGCACCTTGAGCGCACTATGCAATATTAGTGGTCGAGCCGCAGTGGCCGGCTGTAGTGACCAGCTGTAGTAGCCAGCTGTAGTGGTCAGCAGCATATAGTGGCCAGCTGTGGTAGCCAGCAATAGTGAACAGCCATGGTGAGCGGCGATATTGACCAGGCAAGTGGCCCGCCGTGTTGGCCAGCTGTAGTGACCCATTGCAAACCCGGCATTGACGAGCTGTAGAGTAGAACCATATCGGAGATGACACGAGCCCAATGATGCCGGAGCCGTCTGCTCAGCAGCGACGCTTCCGTTTACAGTTGGTTGGCGGGCTCGTCAGGGCCTGTCACTACTCGCTCTGAGGCGGAACACAGCAGTCTCAGCGGACAGGCCTCGGCGTCGCGGATGTCACAACAGCCTGGCGTAACGCCACATGATAAGGATATGCGATCTGAAATACAGAGCCTCAATCTCAGTCTTCTAAGGTGGGGAAGACGAGGATATGTGCCATGTCGTGGTCTTAGCAGGGTGCAGCATCAGGTGCCAGTTTTGTGACGGGGCTCGGGTTTGGCCAGTGGTGTCAGGCTTGGGCATCGGGCTTTTGAAGTTGTGTGCAACGAAATTATCAGTTTCGTGCAGTGCGCTGAAACCCTGTTTTGTCTTGTCGTAATAAATGAATAACCCGACATGCACATGCTGGGCTTCCCACCCATTGGTATATAACCAGACTCTACCGTGGTATCTCAGATATATCAGATGCATAATAAGCATAGCGAACAGACCACATGTAGTGATTTTGAACAAGACGTTTGGTCGTGTCTTGAAGCTTTACAAATCGCTATTAGTGTAAAAGCAGAGAGGGCTTCAATCTACCAAGCGCAAAAAGTTTAGTGTCGGCCTCAGACAGAGCACATAATCACGGCCTACGCCCCCATAAATTATCGGAAATAGCACCCACTCGGTGAGCCCTAGTTCTGGAAAATAAGCATGTCTCCGAAAGGCATCGATAATTAAAACTGATAGCAACTTTGACTTGCCTGCTGAATTTGGTGGAGTTGTAATTCGACTCACTTACCGATAAATGAAAGTTATTTTTTCTTCTGTTCACCTGGTGCAATAAAAACAAACCTATTTGTCACAGGATCGTGGACCAAAGGGTGGCTCGTGCGATCCATAAAGCCTACTTCTTCCCAGCCATCGACATCGTGGATTGCATGATTAGCACCTGAAACTAAAGTGATGGGTCCACAGCCTTTGTAGCACACGGGACCGACGACCGAGGTCCACAGCCTTTGTAGCACACGGGACCGACGGCCGAGGTCCGCAGCCTTGGTAACACACGAGTGCGACAGACGACCGGGGCGAAGTGAGCGCCGGCGCACTGCGCTTTGCCCCGTATAAAAATGAGGTTGGTTCACAACTCGTTTACCACACAGCATACCACATGTGACAGGTCAGTAGACAGATGGTGCACCAAGCAGACGCGGTGAGCTGCAGATGACAGTAGCAGAATCCCTTCCGAGCTGACAAACATCTCCCAGCCAACATTCCGGGGTCGAAGATCGAGCCGTGGCGGATCTGTGTTGTTGTAGTCACGTGGTGAGGTGCACATGTCTCACGAGCTGGTGCACCTGCTACGATCGAAAATCATCGCGGAATTTCACTTCCATTCTGGTGACGACTTCTGAGGCTATGATGTACGGAGCGTAAAAATTCCGGTGGAGTGAGGAAAGACGAGAATTTCCAATTTACAACTGCATTTTTTATCATGGATTTCCCTAAGCGATACTGTGTTGGCTTAGCCAGTATCAAACAATGGCCCCGAAGTACTGAGTTGGGTCATTCGGAACTAATAAGTTTAAATAGATATACCTCGCCGAATTGCACTGCAAGGAAATTATAATTGCCCAAGCGAAGGAAACACAGTTACACTACGAAAGCGACCAGTTTCATAATCATCCCAAATAAAGGTTATGTCCCACACCTGCAAAAGGAGAACTGCCATTGACATTTGTGAGACAAGTACACGAATCGGTATTTAAATAAAAACGATGGCCCCAAAACAATTGAGTACATATGTTTTTTTTTGCGAGGGAAGGGAGATTAGGCAAAATTTCCGTAGCCTTCTTTTGCTCCTTTCAACTATTTGCATACGCCGCCCAAGGTCCACAGTGACAGCAGCAATAAGTGATACCAGTAACGGCAGTAACAACACTACAGTGGCCAATTACCGATCGCCCTTATGGCCAGGGACCCAAGGCCTACGGTGACAACGGTGACAGCAGTGACAGCAGTGACAGCAGTGACGATGATGCCAGCCGATGGTCCCAGATGGCGGCTACAGCGAGCAGGAGCCCCCCGCCGGCGTCTGACAGCCACGTCACTGAGCTGCCGTTTCCGGGAAAACGTAACGGAACTGGCATTACGGAGGCAACACTATGGAGCTGGTGTTACGAAGACGACATTACTAAGTCTGGCGCAATCGAATTCCTATCATGAACCTGGCGTCATGAAGACATCGTGGTCTTAGGGTCACGGAGGTGACTGGCCGGAGTCAGGGTCACAGAGGCGATGTCGTGAAGTCAGGGTCACGGAGGCGACAGCGCGGAGCCAGCGTCCGAGCCAGTGTCAGAGCCGGTGTCAGAGCCAGTGTCAGAGCCGGTGTCAGAGCCGGTGTCAGAGCCAGTGTCAGAGCCAGTGTCAGAGCCGGTGTCAGAGCGGCCGGTGTCAGAGCCGGTGTCAGAGCCAGCGTCAGAGCCAGCGTCAGAGCCAGTGTCAGAGCCGGTGTCAGGGCCGCCGATCTCAGAGCGGCCGGTGTCAGAGCGGCCGGTGTCAGAGCCGCTGGTGTCAGGGCCGGTGTCAGAGCCGGTGTCAGAGCCGGTGTCAGAGCCGGTGTCAGAGTGGCCGGTGTCAGAGCGGCCGGTGTCAGAGCGGCCGGTGTCAGAGCGGCCGGTGTCAGAGCTGGTGTCAGAGTGGCCGGTGTCAGAGCGGCCGGTGTCAGAGCGGCCGGTGTCAGGGCCGGTATCAGGGCCGGTATCAGGGCCGGTGTCAGGGCCGGTGTCAGGGCCGGTGTCAGGGCCGGTATCAGGGCCGGTGTCGTGACCGGTGTCGTGACCGGCATGGACAGCACGCCCGCGTCACCGCCGGACGTGCTGTGCAGCGCCCCGCTCCAGGAACCACAGTACGACGCTGCCGCGCAGAGTTCCCAGAACGGCGAGCCGAGCTCTGGCAGGCGGCGGCCGGTACACGGGTGGGTGCCTCCCGACGGCTGTCCGTACGTCACCGTCCACTGTCCACACACCGACGTCCACATACCACCGGGATGTTGCTGTACATACAGACTGTCCACACACCACTGCGCATATTCGCTGTCCACTGTCTACACACTACTGTGCATATCCACCATCCACTGTCCACATCACTGCGCACATCCACTGCCGACTATTCACACAGACGTTCGCATACAACTATCCAGTGCCCGCACATCACTGCCCAAAATCCATACAACACTGTCCATGTCCGCACACCATCGATCACTGCATGCACTGTGCACAGCACTGCCCAGTGCCCAGTCCACGCTCCACTGTCCAACCTCCGAGCGGGGGACAAGCAGTCTATGGGTGAGTTGCCTGTCTCACATTCTAAAGATTGCGTGTTCGAGTCTCACCTGTCACTACTCTTCGCTCGCGACCAATCGGCGGGAGAGATTGGCGACGCTACATGACTCAACGGTCGACGTGTCGTAAAAAACGATAACCAATAATCACTCCCCGAGCGCGCCACTGCCCTACCCATTTAATTGTACGGCTCCAGTGGCTGCTTCTCGTCCGCGGCCCCGCCCAGTGCACACACTCCTGCCTGGGTAGCACACCTGTCATCGGTGAAGACAGCTGGCCGCCGAGAATTACCAAGAAGCACACTAGCTTGCCGGGGAAAATGCTGTTGCAACAATCCCCCATCCCACGTGGCCAGGCTGAACATGCGCCCCTGCCCGTGCCCGGCCTCATCTAGCAGCTGCGTCAGACGGCAGAGGCACAATGTACGTCATGCACGGGGTCGCTTCGGGGAGCCTGGGAAAGACCCTGGATGTGCATGCAGTGTAAGCCGCCGGCCATTCGGACCCACTCTGGGCGAATGAGCACCTTGGAACTACGCAAGTGTTTCCCTTCTGGCTGCAAACACCAATGCCGTTGAGGACTAAAAGGGGCGTGAGTGGTTTTGGAAATTAATTCGCTATTGTAGAGCATCTGATATACAAATAAAAGAAATACCACGTGATAATTCGAGACAGAAATCCTGGAGTCGAGTACGAAAATGACAGGGTTAGATGTCTTTCAAAACAGTTGAGTATGGCATCAGAAGGCAGCTGATTTTGTGTTGGTTTATTTGAGACCATTGGAAAATAATTCGCTAATGCAGAACATCTGATATACAATTTAAAGAAATATAATGTAACAATTCCAGAGACAAATCCTGGAATTGAGTGCAAAAATGGCGGGGTAAGATGTCTATAAAGGTAATGCAGAACATCTGATATGCCATTTAAAGGAGTACAATGTGGTAAGTTAGGACACAACTTCTGGAATTATGTGCAAAAGTGGCAGGGTTAAACCTTCATGGAAGTTATTCAAAGTGATATAAAAATGTAGCACGCTCGATTTTCGTTTACCTAAGAACATTGAAATTTTCAGCAAATCACATAGCTGTATGACGTGTTTTAATCACAAGATGTTGCGTGGCCAATTGCTCCCATTTCACTTTAAGGGCAAAGTGACAGCGTGAAATGATCTGATAATAAAACGAACTGCACATCATAAGAGAGCTTGCTTCAATGTTTTTCTAATTTGACCATTGGAAATCACTTGCACCTTTTCTAGAAACCAGAATTTAGCATTAATCAGAGCCAGCCCACTCTGGTGGTGCTCCTTCACAAACCCACCATCAGAGCGGCGCCACCGGTATTGTCTGCTCATGAAGCCTAACGGATCATGTATTTCTTTGCCAACTGAAAAGTAATCATTTGCAGAAAAAATAAGTGGTCGCATCGTCTTACTCACACTAAAAAACGTATTAAAAATCACAAAAATCAGCATTTACCCTGATCTCCATGTTTACCGAAAACAATTCATTTTCAGGTTGGCAATCACTTCGCAGACCACTTCTTACTTGTTGAACATCTTGAAACTTAAACATTTTTTCATGTGCTACCACAAGTCCTTCCAGGATGCTACTTACGCTCCATTAACTCTTAGATAATGATAACTCCCTCCAAAGTTTCAATCTTGATTTGCAATGTTCATCAGTATGTGACGTCATAATATAAGAGGACAGGAAAGGGAATACCGCAAGGTTGAATGCATCTTGCCAGGTTGGTGGTTGAAAAATATACATTAACTCAAAATATACCGAAATAATTTCAGTGTATCCGAAAGCAACCATATCCTATAGCAAAACTTTCAATGTGATTCACCGTATATAATTGAATTAGGTCATCATTCGACGGTCACTGTCATGCAGCTGTTTGCCACTTTCTTTTGACATATCTTTTGTAATGACCGTCATGCGTTTCCAGCGTAGGTTGGGGGATTAGTAAGTACTTACCTGATGTTTTCCGGTTTTATTGATGTGCATGGTAATAATTAATGGTTGCATGCTGCTTTGCTTTAGCCGGGTAGTTCAAGGCTGCAACGAAATGAGCCTAAGAATTAGGGTGCAGCCTGAAGATGAATTCAACACAGGATACAAAAAATAAGGGAACTTAAATGAAGCTAACAATTATTCCACATCATTGCTCCATTTTTCAATTTTCAAAATGTCCTTTTCAACGTTAACCTGTCAACACCGGTTGAATGGTGCTAAGAAATCGAACAATCAAAGGCAATGCGTAAAAATGTCACCACAGTGTTTATGCAAATGACTACTATATTATATAGTCATAACCCCTTTAATACAATCCACCTTGCATCGGCATTCCTCATATCAGTAGCGATTTCAAACCATCTGACATGAAAAATGATGGTGTCAGTGGCGACTTTACGGTCATGAGGCTGACTATAGTCTTGTCACATACAAATATACGTAGTCATGTACAGAGATTGCTATTCGACCGATCAATGTATGAGCTCGTGGTCTACGGTCGCTCGCCTGCAAGCAGGGTGAACACGTGGCGGCCGTACGTCACCTGTCAGGTAACTGCACTACGAGATGACGTCACCGACTACGTGGCCACATTCCCCGCCCCGCCCCGCCGGCCGTAGCCAGCTGCAGCAGCACGTACCTGACGCCGGCCGCCCACGATCGCAGCCCCACCTCCGCTCGGGAGAGCTACACCAGCAGCTTATTATTTCGTTGTCCTTTTTCTCCCTCGGTTGATGCAAAGTGTCATCCGCCAGGGCTTAACCTTAACGCTTGACCTTAAAGTCACGCTCAGCCGGCTTAAGACAAGTGGCGCGCAGTGGCGCTCTGTACACCGGCGCCGAGTCGAGCCGGCGCCGAGTCGAGCCGGCGCCAAGTCGAGCCGGCGGCGGCGCACGTGACGCGGTCGCGCCGCTGCGTCGCAGCTCTGTTATTGACGCGTGGCGCAACTGCGCCGGTCGACAGTGGCCGCGTGCCCTTGCAAGGTCAGCCGCCTTACGCAAGTGCGTGCGCGTCGGCCGGGGGTTCGACAAACCGAGCCAGACGGCGATCAACAGCGCAGACCTTGCACAATCGCCGCCGCCATGCCGCCGCCGAGGACGGCCTGCAGCCGGCCAGCGGCCACTGGAGGACCGGGCGCCTCGCGTGCAGAGGAGCCCAGACACTTGCAGAAGCAGTATGCGCCGCGTTTGATGGGAATCCGCGATACAAAAACAAGTTTGTATGGGTGTTAAAATTGCGATGCAGTGGTACTATGGCTTCATGCGCAATAAAAACAGTTTTCCGGTTAAGCGAGACTTTCCCTGGGCTGACTCGGTGCTCGACCGCGGTCACAAAAAAGAGGGAATGGAGTTCTAGCGACAATGAATGTGCGGTTTGTCCGACGTTTGGTCGTTTGGTCGCCATCATTGCTGGCAGGTTACGTTTCTATTCACTCCCATTTTTGCATTTCCTCCCAATTTTTGGAAATAGGAATACGATGATGCTTCCGAATGGTTTTTGGCAAAATGTCATAGCGGACACAAGAGCCCATTGCACCGCGACTGGGAGAATCAATGGCGGACTTGACGCAAATCAACTGACGCGGAGAAAGATCATAAGACCGGCTTTACCACAAGAGGAAAAAATAACCTACTTTTTCTGTGATTGGTATCAATTACGATTCACCATGGATATTCTGTTTATGAGCCGTAAAGCTCGGAGAGTGGTCGGTGGGTTATTGGAGCTTAGAGGCGCATCGACTGCGGAAACTCGGCGATTTATATCATGGAAAAGGCATGCCTTTTTCGCATTCGGTGGTGGAACAGGTCCCAGGTAATGCAGCCCTTTTAGCTAAATGTCCGGCTACAAATGGAACATTTATAAGATGGTCCAGCCTTGTGAACACCACGGGCACTGACATAACCGATGTAGCAGTGCATAAGATACGTAGCGAATACAGCATCGGCAACCAAAACGAAAATTGTAGACCTACTTCATTACTTTGTAATCTATAGGTTGAAACTCCTCAAAAACAGTTTGCAGTGGCAGGCGGAAGATTTTGCAGTTCAGTATATAGGTTAGCCATGCTTTCGGTTATGTTTGCAGTGCAGTAGATAGTCTGAAGCCAAACATTACCGAGGGTCATCATTATGGATTTAAGCAAACACGCGCGAGCATAGTCAAGTCAAGTCCGCAGTTCTGAAGCAGCATATCGAGATCATTGTATGCATCTTGAGCGCATCCAGGCATCCATGACAATTCCATTTCACTGGTCCGATACGTTCACTTCCAAAGAAGCCTCGTCTTAGTGACTGTTAAAGCACTGGTCAATCCAATGAAATTCGTCCGACCACTACAGAGACAAGCCTGGACAAGCCGTGCACTGAATCACGGGCGCGCGCCACGGCAGCACCACCAGACGGACGGGCCTCCACCACCAGACGGGCGGGCCTCCACCACCAGACGGGCGGGCCTCCACCACCAGACGGACGGGCCTCCACCACCAGACGGACGGGCCTCCACCACCAGACGGACGGGCCTCCACCACCAGACGGGCGGGCCTCCACCACCAGACGGACGGGCCTCCACCATCAGACGGGCGGGCCTCCACCACCAGACGGGCGGGACGAGTACGTCCACCACCAGACGGGCGGGCCTCCACCATCAGACAAGCAGGTCGAATACGTCCACCTAACCTAACCTAACCACCAGACGGGCGGGTTTCCAACACCAGACGGGTGGGCCTCCACCACCAGACGGTGGGCTTCCACCACCAGACGGGCGGGCCTCCACCACCAGACGGACGGGCCTCCACCATCAGACGGGCGGGCCTCCACCACCAGACGGGCGGGACGAGTACGTCCACCACCAGACGGGCGGGCCTCCACCATCAGACAAGCAGGTCGAATACGTCCACCTAACCTAACCTAACCACCAGACGGGCGGGTTTCCAACACCAGACGGGTGGGCCTCCACCACCAGACGGTGGGCTTCCACCACCAGACGGGCGGGCCTCCACCACCAAACGAGCGGGCCTCCACCACCAGACGAGCGGGCCTCCACCACCAGACGAGCGGGCCTCCACCACCAGACGGACAGGCCTCCAACACCAGACGGGCGGGCCTCCACCATGAGACGGGCGAGCCTCCGTCATGAGATGGGTGGGCCTCCACCACCAGACGGGCGGGCCTCCACCATCAGACAAGCGGGCCGCGTACGTGTACCACCAGACGGACGGGCCACGGGCCGCGTACGCCCACCACCAGACTGGCGGGCCGGTCCACATCACGACCACAACACCACACCGCCGCCTTACCGGGAGCTGGTGCAGACGGCCGGGCAGCGAGGCGGGCTGAAGGGCAGGCCGTGCCGAGACCGGCGCCGGCGGCACATCCTCGGCCGACGGCGGGGGGAGAGCCACTGAGCCTACCTCACTGCGCCGCGACCGCAGCAGCCGCGCCGCTGCAGCCGCGCAGACGTGACGCTCCTGCAGCCGGCCGCCGCGTCAGCTTCAACGTCCGCTCCAACGTCGGCGGGCCCGGTCCGGCCTGGCGCGCCGCCCACCTGACACGATCGATGGTGCCACCGTGAGCGGTCAGACGGGACAGTGCCGCTCGGCACCACTGCGGGCTGCCCGGCTCTCGTGCCGGCGGCGGTGGCTTTGGCTTCTCGACGCGTCGACTGTTGGGTCGTCATGTCGTCAACAAACTCGCGCCGGTTGGACGCCGGCGATGAGTAGCGGCAGATGGGACTCGAACCAGCAATGTCCCGACTGGGAGAGAAGCACATTATCCCTCTCGCTTCCCGGCCGACGCAAAGGCGGGGAACGTCCACCAGAGCTCCTCAGAGCTCAACCAGCGCTGTGACCAGAGCTGTTTTAACACCGTACAACACTTCACATTTGTTGTTTGTACCTGCTGCTAGGAAGTCTCCTGATGTAGAGTAAGATGGATGACCAGCTAATGATCTGCGGTTACTATCCCGGCGGTGCGGCGGTGTGTGCGGCCCGGGTCGCCCGACCGCCTGGGGCGACAGGAGGCTCCAGTTGAGGGTCGCCGTGTTGGGTGTTTGGCCCAGGTGCAGATCGATCACTGGGAGCTGTGCGCGCCGGCATCAGCCGGGCTGCCACCGATCTTGGCATCGATTGTCGACCCAGGCGGCCAGTTCAGTTGTGCATTATGGACGTGACGTGCAGCCGCCTCCGGGCACGTACCCAATGACGTCCACGTCCCTCCATTGTACGCCACGCCACGCCCGTGCCGTGCATTTATGCTCTTGGGACATTTCAGGTCGTATTTCATCGAATTGGCCAGATATTGACGTGAAACTTGGAGGACGTAATTTGCCACCGCACTTGTTCAAGATAGTATTATCTGCGGTTATACCTAGTTCGAAAAAAACAATTCCCCTTTTCAGGTTTCATTTGATCAAGCGACTTGTTCCGATGTCACATTATATATGCTCGCATTTTTTTATGTCACCTATGCACCAATATTTCACTTTGAATATCGCGCATGGCTTGTTGATGGCAAATGCGTCATGCACATCTGAAAGTGGTATTGAGATGAGATAGGAACCTGACTCGCCCTGGCTCTTTTTAGTACAATATCCACACATCGGTTGACGGAAGGCGTGTCAAACACGAAAACGATATCGTGAGCGGTTCAAGAACTAGCTCCGAAAACGCTTGGGAAGGTTGGAATGGCTCCCGTACTGGGAAGGACCAGCCAGCATATATTATCGCGGGGCTGGCATAACATGCCCTGTAGGGTATTTTGGATGACTTAAGTGATACTGGAAATGACTCTGGAAGCTATCAAGGCCCTCCATTCTACACCATCCCTTTATCCGTTTCAACCCTGTATCTTCTGTTCCCCTTCCGGTTCCTGTGCCCTCACCATGATCCAATCTACCCTCATCTACGCTCCCATGCATTGCCGACCTTCCAAGGCCCCTTCCACCTCCGAGTCGCCTCCTTGCATCACCCTCCCCTTATCCATGCCCGTCTTCCCTATCACATCATCCCCTCTCAATATTCTAAGGCGCCTCCTCCCCCCACCCCCGTCCGTCCCCCGTGGCCGCTGCAAAAGCTGCAGAGCCGATATTGAGCTTTCACGGCCAAGCTCAAGGTCACGCCAAGTTCGTCGACAAAAACACGCCACGTGACGTCATCAGCGGCGGCGTCGTCGTATCGAGCTGCGAGGAGCGGCGAGGCGGCGCAGCCCGGGCCGGTGGTCGCGGGCGGTGGGTCTCTCCCCCCCCCCCGCCTCCCCCGGCCGGTGGAATGACGAGGTGACGGTGGTAGGTGCCCCGGATCCAAACATGGGCAGGGGGTTAATAGGTGTGCCAGGTCCGAATATCGCAGTCCAGCACAGGGTGGGAAACATTGACGGGGGAATTTAAGGGTTGGATTGATGGACTGGCTCCAACGGTGGACAGGGTGGACAGAGACGGTAAGGAGACAAAGGAGACGGCGCGCATATGTATCTCAATATAGGAATTTAAGAAGTGAAGGGCTGGTAGAAGATCTGGACCAGTTCGTCACAATTAAGGTCTTCCCACACTTAGGGCAGGAGCAATCCAACAAATCTAAGACAAACGTGAGCAAAATGTTCCGGAGGCGATAAAGCGGGGTGCAAAAGGTTGCCGAGTGGCATTCTTTCACAGGCCTTCACACCTAACAAGAGTGTACTCGTAAGTTGAATGGTTAGAGTTTCGGAGAACGTGGGGAGTGAATCATCTAAGTCCATATGCACGTGACACATGTTCATAAACATGTTCATGACCAAGCACGTTCTGCAGGGGGCCTTTTCCAACCAACGGGGCACCGCATTTCCATCAGAGGGGCCCATGGCTCCTTTGGTCCTTCTTGGAACCGCCCCTGATGTGCACTGATTAAGCAACAGCCAAGTGAAGATATACAAAGATAAATGGTTTTGTCCTCAACGAGCCTCTGAACGATCGGGTCGCCAGGTCTGATGAGGGCGGGCCGGGCGCTGCCGATGTTGCGCCATATGTGGCACTGCAGCCCGTACCATATGCCATCAGGGCGGGGCAGGGCGAGCCGGGACAAGGAGGGGCCAGGCGAATCGAAACCAAAATGGATGGGTGAGACCGGACGAGGCGGGATAAGACAGACATGGCGGGACGAGACGGGACGAGGCGTGACGAGACGAAGCGGGACGAGGCAGAATAAGACGAGACGAGACGGGACGAGACGGGATACAGCGAACCAAGGCGAGACGAGGCGGAATAAGACGAGACGAGACGGGACGAGACGGGATACAGCGAACCAAGGCGGGACGAGGCGGAATAAGACGAGAAGAGGCGGGATACGACGAGACGACGCGGAATAAGACATGATGAGGCGAAACGGTGTCAGGTGACGGGGAGGGATCGAGGAGCGTCAGCAGACGGCTGTGGCAACATCAGCACGTGAAGGATGACGCCCAGTGGGAAGATAAGCATCACAAGCAAACGACGCAAACCCGAGGGCAGCCACGTCTCCAACGTCCCCATCGGGCACAACCATTCGAAAGATTGAACTTTCACCAGAAGTTTCAACAGCTCACTCTTTACCTGCGGAATAAACTCCTGCACGCAACAATCACCATACAGTTCTCCAAACATCCAACGCTGTGTACAACCTTTTTGACCGATTACTTCGACGCAATATCATTAACCCAAATTCTCTATCTCAGAAATTTAGGCGACGCTGCATCAGCATCTGCGAAGAAGATAAATCTCACCCGCGCTCCTCGTGAGAAATGTGGACGCGGTAAAATTTGCATTGCAAGACAGCCAGTTTGGTTGTCACGTGAGCCTTCCACACGGTCCGTCGCCGGATCGGCCCGTCGCGAGCCCGGGCCAGCAGAGCAGCGCCCTATCAACAAGGGAAAGCCGGACGGCATCACCGTGACGTCACAACACTGCTTTCGTCCGGGGATAAACACAGCCGTTCGACCACAGCGTGCCCTCTGCCCGGGGGCTACAGGGGGTGCACGGCAGGCCGACAAGGCGGCCACGGAACAACGCGCGCCCAATCGCCCCAAGGTCAAAGCCGGCCAAGCAAAACGGCGCCGGGCACTGCCTGGCGCGGCCACCGGCGACTTACCGACGTAGAGGCAGCCGTCTGGCGACCGCCGGCCGTCTCGGGGCGGCCCGGGGCGGCGGCGGCCGGGCTGGGCCGCGCAGCTCCTGGCCACGTCGGCCGACAACTACGCCTCAGCGGCGGGCGGCCGCCAGCGGACGCGTGTGCGACTGCGCCGCCCGCCGGCAGGGTCCCTGTCCGAGCGTCGGCGGCGCCGCGTCGTCACCGCCGACGCGTCATCGGAGGTGCGCGTCGCTGCCGGCGGCTGGCGGCCGGCCGGCGTTGGCACGGTCACGGCGGACGCCGCCGGCCGCGGTCGGGTCCAGGCGTGCAGCGGGTCCGCACGCGCGCCTTGCGCCCGACGGTGGTGACGCCTTCGCCGGCGCCCGGAGCCGCCGCGCAGCTGCGTGGCGCGCGCGACAACTGGCATCTCCAGTCGCCGCCGCCGAGGGCGGCATTTCGCAATGAATCAATCCCGGCACGGCAAACAAAGAGACCGGCCGCGTCGACCTTGCTTGAGGTCACCCTGACACAGACGGCCCGGGCGACAGGTGAACAACAGGACATATGGGTGCGGGGGGGGGGGCGGCAGTCAGCACGTGCGAAACGCGCTGCGCGCTGCGACGTGTCGCGGAATGAAGCCAAGAGTCACCGGGGCGCCGGCGAGGACTTGGCGCGGAAATGACGCGCCACCCACTGCGTGACGTCACATGCCGTGACTAGCGTGGTGCAGCGCAGCGACACGTCGCCACGACTTGGTCACGTGACCGGCACTGACGCCAACTCCGACACCGTCCGGGGGCGCCACTCGGGCTGGAGCTCCGCTGTGTTCCAAAAAAACTGCAGCCGAAAATGCACGCACATTGCCAGCAGTCGTGCTTGTCGGGCCATATACTGAATGGGCTAATAGGGTCGGGGGCGCTGCGGGCACTTCCCGTCACCTCGATCTGCGTTTCAGGTCACTCCAGTGGACGGACCAACTGTCCAGCGAAGGGTGGGGCGTCCCTGAGGACAGGGCGTCTCGGAGGGTGGGGCGTCTCGGAGGGCGGGGCGTCTCGGAGGGTGGGGCGTCTGTTCCGGGGTTCGGCGAGTCCGGCAGCCGGGGCGTGGTCCGTGTCGCGTCGCCCGTGATGGTCTGCTCCAGATCCATCAGTCACATCCAAACTGACCGCAGCGCGCCCGGGGACGCCCAGAATCCCGGCATCCGGGAAAGCAGCGCCGTGGCTGCACACCGTGGCCGTGGATCATTCAGGGCGAGCAATCCGATCAAACAGCCGAAAACTGGTCAGGTCGACACGACAGCCAGGGAAGTGTCGGACGCCCTCTCCGATCGCCCGATGGCACGGTAGCACGTCCGCTGGCCGCTTACATCTCCCGCGACATCTATTCCGTCGTAGTTGGGTGCTAAACGGTAACACTCCCATTGCGCGACTCGCTCATCCTAGACGAATTTTGAAACAAACTAGGGCAGTCGCGCGATGAGACGTGGACAGGGAACCGAAAGGCTCGGGATACTTGGAAAGAACAGAAATAGCATGAAGCGTGTGTGCGGGAAATAGCATCACGAATGGGTGGGGGCACGTCCTCCTGCTATGTCCACCTCTGTTTCACTGCCAGTCGCTCTGTGCCCCCTGCTTGCTCCGTCCCCCGAGTCTTCGAACTCGGCCACCGTATGGGGTCGCGCATTGCCCCCCCCCGCTGTTTGCCACCGACATGTGGCATTCCTCGTGGTGTTGGCTAATTTTCAATATCCCCGATGCGCCATCTTACATTTAGGTGGGCGCCGCGGATCACGCAGTCCAGGTGGACTCCCGCGGGATCGCCGTCGTGACCGATCTATGGACGTCCCGGGATCAGCTGTTGAAAGTCGAGCAGTTGGTTACTTACCCAGGTGAACTCTGGTATAACTCGTCACGCAGTTGGCCAGCAGATACATTGAACACAGCACCAAATGTGGAGCTTCACAAAGCAAGTTAGTTGGATGAGTGGAGAAGGGATAATATGCATCCCTGCCGAATTTCATGATATCTGCAATTGCGTTATCCAATAAAGGAGACGTTCTCAACTTAGAAATAACGTGCTGTCGCTTTCAGTCGAGGACCATTTTGGGTTCAGCACATACAATAATGAAAAATGCACAGTAACATTGGCGACAAGGCAACGACCATCCAGTTGGAAAAAGCTCACCACACGGCAATTTCCCCCCTCGGTTTCAAAAGGCGATAATAAATGAAGAAAGGAAGGACCGGACTGGGTGAAGAAGTGATACAACTGCGCACCGGCGATAATCTCATAGTAGTTTTACTTTTTATACGACAGCAAAACACGCACCAGTAGAACAGCCGCATCCACTTTCACTTCTTTATCCCGGAAGTGGCGTGGTCACTCTAGCCAAGACGACCTTGAGCTATGGCACAAACGACAGCACTTGAGCTATTCTTTCGTGTAATGAGCTCAGAGTTATCACATTAGCATTACTCCGGACATGACACGAGCTTTCCACAAGCAACTATGCTCTCTGATGAAGAGCGGATATTTCACTAATTAAAAGGTGAATGGGTTACATGAAAACTCTTTGACATCGGCACACGCTTTGGTTATCAGCGCAGGACAAGCTATCAGCTGAAAAATGCGAGCAGGGTCTTGTCCCCATTTTATTTCGTGGACGCTCCCTTCCCCTTGCAAGGGGCACTGGGCGGAGTCCCGCTCTCTACCGGTGATGCACAAATCTACGGCACAGTAGCTGTCCCGACACAAAGTCGAGGGGAGCTGCCAGTGCAGGAGGTTCGGATGCAAATGCGATGCAGAACACGGTAGATGCCAGCCTGACCGTTACGTGTCGGGACAAGCTCATACCGGCCTAACCGTTACGTGTCGGGACAAGCTCATACCGGCCTAACCGTTACGTGTCAGGACAAGCTCATGAATGAATGCGTCATGATGCGGAACCACCAGGCCTCTCTGCCACGATAAAGCAGATAGCGCTGGTCAACGGGATCCTGTCTTCTCGGTTGCGCCTGGTCATAGGCGTAAGTCCAGGCTGGATGGGGGGGGAGTCGGAACCCCTGCTCCATTGTAAATTTAGAATTACTCAAAATGGCGTACACCATAAAAGGATTGGACAACTAGACGGTTTGCGGATTTTTGACATTCAAAATAGTATCCTCTCCCCAAAATTATTATCTCATGTTTCTTCCTTGGAGGTTCATGTTTGACAATGAAATACTTTGTATAAAGTGCACAAGATCCACCGGAAAGTACAAGCTGGGGCTCTGATGAAACATACCGGAAATTTATAACATATCCTCTTCATATTCGATTATCATATTTTTTATCCATATCCAGGCTTACAAAGCACAAATCCAACACCGGACCAGAATTTGATGTGCACTTGAACCACTCAATCCTCATCCGGTGAGAAAATGCAGATTCCCTCCGTCAGAAGTGAATGTGACATACACTCAATCCAGCTGCAAAGCAAGAGGCCACACATACAGTAGTTGTTAAGGCGGCGGGTAATCTGCCTACCCTGTAGCAGGTGGAATTGTGAGCACACCATGTGGATCATGGGCAGAGGGCCAGTCACGATTTTTCTAAGGGATACCAAGACTAAAAATATCGGCATGAAACATGGTCCGCTTTCGGCGCGTTTCATACGCCGAAAATGTCGGATCCTTCGCGGTGAACATTAAAATTTTGTGTTCCATCTGATTTATTTTTAGTCGCTAGGGAGGTGGCCCATCCCCACCACATTGGCCGCGCCTCTGAACTTGGGATTGATCGCTTCTCGCTTGAGCTGTAGCACGCGTCTTCAAAACAATCGTAGCTCTGTCCCAGTCAGCTCCAGCCAGATTCCTCACATGTTTGCAATTACGGGATGAAATATTGTACTCGCATACGAGTAGGTAGGGGAGAGTTGGGTAAGACGGGCATGCTAGTGTTTGACGCTTCATATCTCAGGAACCGGTGCCACGATAGCCTTGCTATTTGGCCTCAGACATGCCCACACATTTATGCAGGTATGTCCGAGGTTGCAACAGTTTCCATGCATTAGTGTGCAAATGGGAGCGTTTCCCGCAAGAGTCTGCAAAAACCCGTCTTACCCCACCAGGTGGGGTAAGATGGGTTTCCATGTGGGGCATAACGGGCATACATTTATCTGATCACATATATGTATTTTTGCGCGCTTTAAATCCTGAAAAGCAAGACGATATGTTAGCGATCATGATAGCATAATAGGCGAATGCTCCTTGGTCAATAAATGTACATTCTCAACGACATAGGTTTTCATTATAATACATACCTACTGGGGGGCCTAAATTACGAAAATTGTATGTATCTGAACAGCTCTTGTTGCTTTTGTATTAGCCTTGTTGCTATACTACTGACATGAACCCTCGACCCGATTTTTGTATCTTATATATATATATATATATATATATATATATATATATATATATATATATATATATATGTAAGCTTCCGTGCTGTATTTCATTTTAAAACGGCATCTGTATTTCAGAGAAACGCTTTACGAAACGAAACTCCTGTGAAAATGCAGGCTGATTTGTGAATGCCAAATGCACACAGACAGCTTGAGAATCCAAAGGACTCAAGCTGAACAAGCTACGCAAGCTGCCAAACTGAACTCAGGCAGGAGCGTAAATTCAAAATGAGATCGAAGACAACCAAACATGGGTGCCTGAACTTCCACAAATCACATATTTCTTCGGCGATAAACACTACATTTTGAACGCCAAATGTGTATTAGAAACATGTGAATCATCAACGGATTTTGGCTGTGATTATTCGAAAATTGTGTGATCAAATAGAGAACAAATCATGACGTATGTGACAATCGGCTCAATATGCACATCAGTTCATAAAGCCAGCTCAGGAGGAGCAAAACTCGCACTCGAAGCTGGTGTCGTTGTCACACAATCCAGCACATTCATCATGAGCCCATTTTTTGCAGCCAGAGCAGCAAGCCCATCCTTCACCGGCGACTGAATCACCGAAGGCTCCTCGACAGTATAAGCAGGGAACCATTGTTTCGTCTTCTTTTTTTGCGGCTCTTCAGCCCCCTTGTCTTCGGCTTTTCGACTAGTTTTGCCTTTTTCTTTGCGCCTCCTGTCTTCTTTGATGATGATGATTGTGCCAGGCTAGCTTCCAGTTCCTTTTTGCTTGGAGAGCTGGTGAGAATGACTGGCGCCGATGGTTTCCTCTTCTTCCTTGAAGAAGCAGAGGGTCCTGTGAGGTTTGCCTTCGGAAGCGGCAAAACATCCGCGGGACTGTACTCCAACGTGCCCCTATCTGCCGTGGTCGGTGACCCAATCGCTGCCGTGGTCGGTGACCCGATCGCTGCCGTGGTCGGTGACCGAATCGCTGCCGTGGTCGGTGACCCAATCGCTGCCGTGGTCGGTGACCCGATTGCTGCTGATGTCGGTGACCGAATCGCTGCCGTGGTCGGTGACCCGATCGCTGCCGTGGTCGGTGACCGAATCGCTGCCGTGGTCGGTGACCGAATCGCTGCCGTGGTCGGTGACCCGATCTCTGCCGTGGTCGGTGACCCGATCGCTGCCGTGGTCGGTGACCCAATGGCTGCCGTGGTCGGTGACCCGATCGCTGCCGTGGTCGGTGACCGAATCGCTGCCGTGGTCGGTGACCCAATCGCTGCCGTGGTCGGTGACCCGATCTCTGCCGTGGTCGGTGACCCGATCTCTGCCGTGGTCGGTGACCCGATCGCTGCCGTGACCCGTGTGTCACTCGCCATGCTTGAAGGCTCATTATATGCGGAGCTGGAGGCAGCAGGAAGCGGCATGTCGGTTGCTTCAGACGGAGCGTAGTCCTCCTCACCAAAGACATGTCTGTCTACAGGGTAGGCCCCGCATTTCTTGAAGGCGTTGATTGCTGTGGATGGCGTTGCAGCCCTGAGGTAGGCCTCACAGAACAGGCGGGCGATCTGGTACAGTGTGACCACTCGGCCAGGATTTTGCCGGAGGAACTTCTCGAGCGCTTGCGCATAAAACGTACTCAGCGGTTTCATGAAGCCTACGTCGAGTGGCTGTAGCCGGTGACTCGTGTGTGGCGGAATGACTATAATAGTCACGTGGTTGGCTCTCGCGAGTAGGATCACGTCCAAATTTCTGGTGTGTGTCAGATGACCGTCCAGTATCAGAAGCACTGGCTCTTCTGCACTAGGCTTGGCGTGTCGCAAGAAGTGCTCGAACCAACGTGTGAAAATGGCCGTTTGCATCCATCCCGATTGGTGGTACTCAAACGCCGTCCCAGGTGGCGCACCCTCCTCTAGGCTTTTCTTCACTCTGGCCCTCACTCCTGGCCCCTTGGCCCAGGATTTAATGAGGAAAAGGTTACATTTAATCTTATTGACTCATACTACAACACATTTTGTACAAAAGTAATGTGATGGGGCAAGACGGGCAATTTTTTCATATTTGCCCGTCTTGCCCCATTCGAGCATCACCAAATACAAAACGAGTTCCTTCGTCGCCATCTTTCCGGAACAAAACACCGATATACACAGCTTATCAGACCCCTTCAAATTAAGCCTCTGTGAGAGGCTGGGCGAAAAAGTCTCAAACACACGATCGTAGGACACTACAAAACAATATTTTTCAGTTCGGAAAGCAATGTACAGTTTTAGTTTATGAATAATATCTCGAAAACGACGGAATGTCCATACCCGTGGCTTTGCTAGCCGAAAGAGAGTCAGCTTGCTAATTGCTTCGCTAAGTTGGGGATAGATGTCGTTACTAGTTTAGGCTACAGGCCTGGTGCCCGTCTTACCTACCCTGCCCGTCTTACCCAACTTTCCCCTACTACGAGGTACGCGGTACAGGCAAGTACGAAGTCATGACGTAATTTACTGACGTGCTAGAAATGGCGCGTGACCAGGGCAGTGAGGAGCAAGCTGCAGCGCATCAGCTGACCAGCGTTGCGGTGCAATAGCAGCTGGACAAGCAGCACCGCTGGCCTGCTCATCAGCCAACCGGTTTCCCGACTGCAACCCACGTGACATTCGCCGGTCAGCAGTTGTTGTTATTGATTCCGACTGCGCCATCCGGCTGGGCCATCATGGCGCACCCGAGTCGACTGGGACGCGGTCAGCTGGCGACAAACGCCACGTCACGTGACGCGGGACGGACCCGTGAGTCAGCCGCGCCGATAATCAGACCGGGAAGCCACTCCGCGCGGCGCAGTTTCGGCGAGGCCGACTCGAGAAAGGGTGCGGTGTGCAGGCGCGAGATAGGCAGACGCCGGCGTCTGGTCACACTGGCGACACGACAGCGCGATATGAGCGTGGTGGTGGTGGTGGAGGGGCGGGGCGGGCGGCTCACGGGACGGGAGAGGCGACTGCCTTGGGGTCGCAGGCGGACTGGACGGAACAGCAGGCAGCTGGCGCCGAATACTGGTGGAACCCGGCAGCTCCAGATTTGAACGCACGGGCGAACGCACGGGTGGCTGTACAACACTCTCGTGACTTGGTTGGTTATTTGAGCTTTAGGCGCACATACTTCCTTCAAAATGCATCATTTAGTGCCCAGCTCCGATGAGCTAAGCAGATTGCAATTTCAACGGTGTACAAAATAAGCCGATTCCTCAGGTATTTACTCCGATGTTCTGATAATTAGGCAATATTGCAGGCAAGCGGAAAATTCCAGCCCGGGCAGAACTGGCGGGCAGGTGATGGCACTGCGCCCTTAAGCCCCGTCATACCGCCGGCCGATCTCCCAGACCTCACAGGAAGCTCGTCGGCTCCGTCCACCGACACCGATACCCCCTGGACAGTCCCGCCAACGCCGTCCTCCGACATCCCACAGTCAGTGATTTGTTACGCTCGCGTGGCAAAAATACTCGTGTGGTCAGGGAGCTGGTAAATTCAGATAAAATAACCGGACGAATCTGCTCCGACTGGCTGATCTTGGCACCTGCAGATGCGAGCCATGTACTACGGCGTGCAACCAGAGAGACAACCCCAAGTCGCAGTCACGTATGGCGAAGATCACCAACAAAGCTGCTCCTGCAAATTACAACGTTATAGTGTCCGTCAGGTTGGAGCTGTACATTCGCAGCGTGCAGGATTTCTGTTCCGGGCAGATGGAATGCAAATAAATGGACCAATAGACACATACATATATATATCAGCATATCAAGATATATATATATTTTTACAAAAATATATATATATATATATATATATATATGTATGTTTGTGAGTATGTGGCACTTAGTGTATACTACACAAATTCATGTTGTAATATTGGGCCACGAGCAAAAGGTGTTTCTGGTTGATAATATAAATTAACGATAATGATTCAACCAATGTGGTTGTTCCTGCCATTTCAGTCTTGCTTCTCCAATGCGCATACGGCGGAGTCGACTCCACGCAACATATAAAATTCTGAAATGCAGTATGGGACAAATTTAGACGATAACATGCGAGACCACGCCAGAGTCGGGGCCGGAGGTGGGGGACTGGGGCCATGTGACCCATGGAAAAGTGGCGCCCCACCCCACTCAAAGGATGCTTCAGCCAAACCCGCCCCTTCAGTATGCTTGAGTGCACCCCACTCCCACCATCGCTCAACAAATGGTGTCCCTTCAGGAACTGTGTGCCTCCTCCATGAACAAAATTATGGACCCGCCTCGGACCAGAATGGAGACCTTAATAACAACTGGTGATAGGTTGATTTTCTGGAAAAGATGTAAATGCGCTCATTACCTCCACACCTCATAACCTCCACAAATTCAACGCACCCGAAGCGCTCCTAACCTCCACAGGTCATAACCTCCGCAGCTCACAACCTCCACAAGTCCGCAGCGGTCATAACCTCAACAGCTCATAACCTCCACAACTTCAAGGCGCTCATAACTTCCCCAGCTCATAACTTCTTCAACTGCCTAGCGCTCATAACCTCCACAACACCAAAGCGCTCATAACCCCCATAGCTTACAACCTTCACAGATCGAAGAGTTCCATAATTTTATAGAATCAACACTTCAAATAGTTATCGCCAAGTAGCAACTTCTCGCTGGACCTGGAACTCTTTTCACGTCTCATGGATTCTTGTGTAGTAATAGGTTTATCTTCGTGTGCAAGTGAAACCATTAGTATTACTGTTCAAACACAATTTCTTCAACTTCCGCTATGTGCGTGTGTGTGTGGGGGGAGATTGTTCTTGCTAGCAGTTCTCTTGCTAGCAGTTCTCTTCACTAACTGCTAGCAAGAACGAAGCCTTCTTGCTGACCCATGATAAAATAATTATCATGATTGTTGCTGGAGAGGATGAAAAAAGGAAGGACGGGTGATCGCTGGTTGAAGATATTTGTATTCAGTGTGTGGGAAACTAAAATTGGTAAGGTGACAGAATGGGAAAAAGAAACTCAATAAATAATAATACGTGGTATTGCTTTCGCCCTCAGGGCCTACTTCCAACACATTAGTAATCATTCACCTTGACCATTTCTGTAGTACGCATCGTGCACTTTAAAATATCTGCCAGTTGAAACGAAATGCTACAACTGCATCACGTGGCACCCGGCCGAAACGGAATGAAAGCGCACAACAAATCAATGCAAAATAGTTGACAGGTGAGAACACACGGCACCTCATAAAGTTATAGCGTATTCAGATTTAGTCGCAAGAGCCCATCATGAATTCTATAAGATGACTAGCTCTCTTCTTCCCACGTCTTCTGGTGGCTAAGAAATCAAGATAACCGCTTAGCCCTGACGCACCTAATCTCTGATTAAATATCAACGCTTCCAGATTGGGTACCGAACTAAGACTCTAATTAGGTGTTCTTTTTAACCTTTCCGTTTTTCTTTGTCTTGGGATGTATTTTAAGGCTACAGCCAATTTTTGTGAGGGGCCCGGCACATGTTTGGGACCCAGACTTTTAAAAAAAGAAGAAGTTTTGTTGCTTTTTGTGCACCGACGATATTTTGTTAGATATCGGCGCGTTTTCGCAGACCCCCGAAATGTTCATTTAGTGGCCGGTCTTTTCGTTCCTTTTCTAGGACCTTGTCGATTTTTGGGGGCCCTAGCCTGTTTTTTGACGCCTCCATTCTGTATCAAGCCCCGCTATGGTTTGAGGGCCTCCTTGTGTCTTGACTTTTTTAAGTTCCGGTATTTATATTTATAACAGCGGTGTTTTAAGGCAATGTCGCTTTCTTTCAGACTCGGTACGCTTTGAAGGCCCCGGTGCATTTTCGTCCCCCAGTTGTACTCTTTGGGTCCTGCTGTGTTTACTTGGCGTTCCTTGCTCACATTTGTGGGACTCTAGCACGATATTAGGGGCCCCGGTATAATTTCTTGGGATCCCGTCTCGACTTTTCGGGCCCAGTCGCGTGGTTTCGGGGAGGATCCGACGTCATTTTTCTGAGCACGACAGTTTTCGGTGACTTATTCTTAATTATGTAAAGTCCGAGCCACGGCCTCATCTTTCGGGCCCTTGGTGACATTTCTTGTTTGTGTCTCGCCACGATTTGTCAAGCTCCGGTATGTTTTTAGGTGCCGTATGCGATTTGTTAAGGCATCTGGTGGTATGTTTGGACTAAGAGGGGCGATTTTCCTGGCTCGAACATATATTTTTCGGACCCTCACTTGATTTATTTGGGTTCCGGTTGGATTCTTGTCGGTTTCCGATGTGATTTTGGGGCCACGCTGTGCATATCTGTGGAAATCGACGCCAATTTTTGGGAGCCCCAAGTGAATTATTGATGCCTCGACCAGAACCCATCCGATTACAGACAGGAATTTTTGGTCCCATGCGCAACATTTGGGGGTTTGGCGCTAGTTCACAGGGCGCGTTGTACTTATCTGATCCCAGGCGATTTTAGCGTTTCCGGCGCAAATTTTTTAGATCTGTGAGCTTTTGGTGTCCGCTGTATTTATTTATAACTCCGAATTCTGGGGGCCCGACGCAATTTTATCTTGTCTTTGAACCATTTTTGGGACCCCGGCGCGATTCTTGGGTTCTTGGGAGCTCACCTCGTTAGGATGGAGGGGGATTTGCCTCATTAGAATGCCACTGCGGCTACACAACGAGTAATTTTATTTCCAACTGATGGCACCTTTCAGAGTAGAAAGGCCCTCGGGATAATTTTCTTTAGGGGCCTGTTCTGAACTTTCTGGTGCTCGGGTGGACTCTATAGACTCCATTTGTGATTTATTGAGGTCGACTTCTATTTCGGTAGGCCTCCTGCGCGATATTTGTGAGCCCCGGTACGATTATTCGGCTTCACGGCGCATTTTGTTTGTGCTCCAACGCGCTCCTTTCCGGGCCCCGACGCCCTTTTGGGTCTTTGACACAATTTTGGTGTCCGCAGAGTAACATTTCGGGTATAAATTTAGTTTGGGGAAGCCAGCTGCGATCTGTGGGGCACCGGCGCTACATTTCGGGCCCCTAGCGTGATTTCCCAGGCCAGCGGCGGGACGTTTTTGGATCTAAGTGCGATTTTTGGACCATGTCATCATTTGTTGGGATGCTTGCCTATTTCGCCCATGTCGGCCATGTCACAGGGACGACACACCCCGAGTGCAGTGCAGGCCTCATTTGAAAGGTAACGGGAGCGAGCAGTGTGGCATTTCCGTAATTAAATTTGCGGTAAAGTCCGACAGCACCGATGGCATGGCTGTCCAGTCCGCAAGAACAGCAATATCACGGAATGCGTTGGTTTCACATCGATGCCAAGCGTCCGCGTATCGGAACCACACGAAACAGCCCAGCAACGTCCCTCAGGCTGCCGGAACCCACCCAGACCGTGTTATCGCCAGCGGCCATTGTCTAGCCTTCAACTGCCTCACAAGCGCTAGTAATCTCTACTCTGACGGCACGCGCAGGACTTTACATCGACCTTCGAAGATGACCAAAAGCAATGGAACGATTAACCAGAGTAGATGGGCGAGCGACTGCGCCGCTCATGAGCCTCGCTGTGAGAGAAAATCAAGGTTGTCCCGTGTTGTGCAATCCCTTGCGACACCATGCGTATTAGCTGAAGCCATGGCCGTGCACATAGGCGAATGTCAAGGATGTCCCCGTGCTACGCCATTGTGCAATCCCCTGCGACACCATTTGTATTGGCTGAAGCCATGTCCGTGTACATGATTGAGCATGCAGTATCAATTGTCCTGGTTCCATTTCCCAATCTGATGGTGGTGGCGGTGGCGGTGGCGGTGGTGGTGGTGGTGGTGGTGGTGGTGGTGGTGGTGGTGGTGGTGGTGGTGGTGGTGGTGGTGTTGGTGGTCGTGGTCCAATGTTAGGCCCTCGTCTACCGAGTGCATTATGACATTCCCTATAATTTCGACCCGAATTAGGATAGGGCGGCTGGCCAAAAAAACAAACGCGGTGCGCGTCGCAAGCAAATCCAACGGAATGCATGGGGAATCCCATTTGAATACACTAGCCAACCAGTGACTTTCTATGGCGAAGTCAAAACAGCCCAGACTCAGAATGTTTGCTATTGGCAGCTTGCAACGGGGTCGTTTACCGAACTTCGGTTCATGCAAATATATTGACATCTGTTCTGACCTATAACACGTATGGTTAACGGGCCAGGTCAGGTCAAATATTCTGAGCTAGCGTCAAACTGACTTGCAAATGACTTCTTTGGAACTCGTAGTGGTAAACGTGGTCGCTGAATTACAATTCAGATCATGGAGATGTCCTAGAATACATTGAGCAAAACAAGGTCATTCCAGTTCAACGAGGGCTATTAGCCTCATCTGACACTAAAAGTGTGCCGATTTGACAGTGTGATATGAGGGCACCTAAACAGCAACACATGTCCATCATCTGTGAACGATAACTGCAGTACATAAATTAAAAATTACGATTTCAGCAGAGATGCGTCAAACATGTCTCACCAGTGACACTAAAGCTCAATGACCGGACGTGACTAGCCCACTTTACAAACACACATATACAGAGGCCGAACATCGGTCATGCCGAGCTGTCAGGCGCTGTCTTCTGGTGTTCTCGCGCAACCTTTCTCGAGCTGAAACGCCCGGTTTGACACCTTTCCCCGATGGTCCTCGCCACACAGGTTGAGAAGATATTGGGCCTGATACTTTTAGGCGCGTTCTGATGATGCACCGCCCACAGTGTCACGTGATGAAAACGTTGATATTATCTATACATTGGTACTGCTACGGAGTTTGGATGAGGAAGGGGTGAGGGTTTTCTCCGGTCAACTTCTTCCGAGCACCACAGCAGCCACAATGCTCCACTCCAGAGTGTGGAGAACGCGTCCCAACGTCGCCCACCTTGGCGACACTCATGTAGGTACCCTTCCAACAGCAAGACACCA
Source organism: Imbricaverruca yamaguchii (assembly GCA_034440575.1). Classification (NCBI taxonomy): domain Eukaryota; kingdom Metazoa; phylum Arthropoda; class Thecostraca; family Neoverrucidae; genus Imbricaverruca; species Imbricaverruca yamaguchii. The sequence goes on from JAOTOL010001492.1 coordinate 885,324, forward strand.
GATCCACGCACTTCCCCGGCGTCTACCTTCGTTCACATACGAACTCCTGAGCTCTGGTGCGACATAGTCGCCACCATCGGTACGGAACGAACCTATAGCATCGCCACGTCGAACATTTGAGTAGTCCCGAAACTACTGAATACACGAAAAGAAATACAGTGAATCTGATTTTCTTCCCGCCGTATGACGTTCTTGAGAGATGGACCAGAGACGTGTCAAGCGTGACCGTTCGGTCACGCTTGACGGATATGGTCAGCGGCTCCTGAGTCGCTCGGATAGATGCTGCAATGGTTGGAAAGTATCTCGCAACGGCCAGCCACCAACGCGACGGTCCAATTTGTCACGATGGCTGGAAAGTCTCCTGCGAATACCAGACGCCAGTGGAACGGTCAAAGTGCTTGCAGTATCAGCAAGGGGAGCGGTATCCTTTAAGGCGCGCCGTGATGTAGGCAGCAGCACACATCCGCCTCCCCCAGGAGGCGCGCGCTGTGACGCAGGCAGCAGCGCACATCCGCCTCCCCCTGGAGGCGCGCGCTGTGACGCAGGCAGCAGCATACATCCGCCTCCTCCTGGAGGCGCGCGCTGTGACGCAGGCAGCAGCGCACATCCGCCTCCCCCTGGAGGCGCGCGCTGTGACGCAGGCAGCAGCGCACATCCGCCTCCCCTGGAGACGCGCTGTGACGCAGGCAGCAGCACACATCCGCCTCCCCCTGGAGGCGCGCGCTGTGACGCAGGCAGCAGCACACATCCGCCTCCCCCTGGAGGCGCGCTGTGACGTAGGCAGCAGCACACATCCGCCTCCCCCTCGAGACGCGCTGTGACGCAGGCAGCAGCACACATCCGCCTCCCCTGGAGGCGCGCTGTGACGCAGGCAGCAGCACATATCCGCTTCCCCCTCGAGGCGCGCTGTGACGCAGGCAGCAGCACACATCCGCCTCCCCCTCGAGACGCGCTGTGACGCAGGCAGCAGCACACATCCGCCTCTCCTGGAGCAGTGGCGTCGCCACGAAATTCTTCCAGGGGGGGCGAGATAGAAAAGGGGCCTCCTGCTCCCCGAAAAGGGGCCTCCATTGTGTTAGGGCCTCCTATTGTTTTAGGCCCTTAGTATGGTTCGGGAATGGGAAACTGAGGGCTGGAGGGCCTCCTTTTCGTCCTGGAGGGCCTCCTTTTCGTCCTGGAGGGCATCCTTTTCGTCCTGGGGGCCTCCTTTTCATCATGGGGACCTCCTTTTCGTCCTGGTGGCCTTTTCGTCCTGGGGCCTCTGTGTCAATATTTGGCACTCGCTTGATTTCTGTGGTCTCCTACCCTCTCCTAGGTGACTTCTTTTTACAAATTAGGGGCCTCCTCCCGGAGGCCCCTAAGTTGTATAATCTCTTTTTCGTCTTGGGCCTCCTTTTCATCCTGGAGGGCCTCTTTTCGTCCTGGAGGGCCTCCTTTTCGTCCTGGAGGGCCTCCTTTCCATCCTGGGGGCCTCCTTTTCGTCCTGTGGGCCTCCTTTTCGTCCTGACGTACCTTCTTTTTGTCCTGGGGGCCTCTTTTTCGTCCTGAGGGCCTCCTTTTCGTCCTGGGGGTTTCGTTTTCGTCCTGGGGGCCTCATTTTAATCCTGGAGGGCCTCCTTTTCGTCATGGGGGGCCTCCTTTTCGTCCTGAGGTACCTTCTTTTCGTCCTGGGGGCCTCTTTTTCGTCCTAAGGGCCTCCTTTTCGTCCTGGGGGTTTCGTTTTCATCCTGGGGCCTCCTTTTCGTCCTGGGGGCATCCTCAAATTTCATGGGGGGCCACCAGTCTCACGGCAGGGGGGCAATTATCCCCTCTGCCCCCCGGTGGCGACGCCCCTGCCTGGAGACGCGCTGTGACGCAGGCAGCAGCGCACATCCGCCTCCCCTGGAGACGCGCTGTGACGCAGGCAGCAGCGCACATCCGTCTTCCCCTGCAATGGCCACGGCGCCAGCGGGTTTCCCAGAGCAGGCTGACGTACCTAGCACAGCATGGTTAGTAGGCTAAGACCTCGCCCTGAGTTCCTCGTAAAATATCATCTCTTCGTATATCACATCTCAAACAACGGACTTCGATGCTTGGCCCACAGCTCAGGTCACACATATTGCAGTGTCAATGGGCCGAAACAAGCCGCACAGGATCCTCACAGGAGCCGCCACGTGCCTCACGCGAAGCAGGCTCTTCCTTGGAGCACCAACACCTGATCGGCCCAAAATGGCGCCGACATCAGCTCCCGATGGGCAACATGAGATACTAGTCTGCGAACGGCGGCGAGGTTCACGAGGAAAGCTATATCGTAGAGATCGACGGCGCTGAATATCTTGGACTCAGACTGGCTTTCCTCGGGTGTGTGCACATGCGTTATGCATGTGTTGTCTGTTGCGATGTACATTTTCGGACGATACCTTTAAATGTTGAGATACGAGAGCGGCAGAAACTTGTCAGCCGTTTCCAGTCCCCTTTTTTCGGATAGCCGATACTGCTTTGCTGTTGCATGTTCATTTTTGCACGACACCAGCAAACGGGTGCCTGCATGGGAACTCTTCCAAGCGATAAGTACCCAGACCAGTCGTCCTTGATCGTTTCCGAGTCATTTCTTGGACTTCCTTCGTGGATAATTCCATCCATATTTTCATCCTCACAAAACACAGCATGCAGCATACAGCAACACATTTGCAATGTCACGACCTTCGCAATTGTTCACAAACGGTATATCTGAACTTCCGGAAGGGATCTCAAATTCCCGAAGGTATCTCAAATTCACCACGGTAACTGGGATCTTCCGGTTGAAGAACAATAGTATGCATACAAATATTGGGTCAGACCAGCATCATGTCGGCGTTACCACAACCACATGGCCACATAGGCATGGAGCCGTCCGAGCGATGTGCTCGCAGTACGGGGGTGGGGTGAGTACGTCGCACAGTTTGACAATGGCCTCCACAGCGCAGCTCACTTCACGCACTACAGGAGGTAGTGCACAGTACGCAGCGCGTAAAGTCCTGCTATGGAAACAAAAGTAATGCATGTCAGGACAGCTGTGTCGCTTTGCGGGTTTCCGGTCCCGGTGACTTTTCCAACAGCTGGTCACGTGTGCCGACGCGGCCACGTACCCAGAAATGTGACGGTGCTCACGGCACGACGCTCGGCGGACGACACGTCGGCCCCTAATATTGCCATCATATCGGCCAACTGGCTGACCAGCTTTTGCCACGTGATGAAGAGCCGAGTGCAGCGGGCATCAACAGCAAAAGCCCAATGCGGCGGGCTTCGACAGCAAAAGCAGAGTACGGCGGGTTTCAACAGCAAAAGCAGAGTGCGACTGGCTTAGACAGGAAAAGCCGAGTGCGGTGGGCTTCGACAGCAAAAGCCGAGTCCAACGAGCCTAGACAGGAAAAGCCGAGTCCAGCTAGCTTAGACGGGAAAAGCCGAGTCCGGCGGGCTCAGACGGGAAAAGTCGAGTCCGGCGGGCTCAGACAGCAAAAGCCAAGTCCGGCGGGCTTAGACAGTAAAAGTACCCTGCCACCACTAATGCCAGACGGGAGCAAACGAGAAGAAAAAGCCACTTGGCAGGAGTGTCCTCGTAAAGTGGGTTGGACACTCGCCATACTGTGTGAATGCGTGGTCACCGCCGGAAGAAGTACAGTCATGAAGGCTATTCGAATGATGCGTGTTTCCTCCCATTAATCGTGCGTTCAGCACACTGTTCAAACTAGGGAACGGGACGAGCATCCATGCACAAATGCACGCTATCCTTGCACAGTGTGTCCAGCGACATACACACTGAGCTAGCAGACAAGCTGACACAAGCTGACACAAGCTGACAAAGCTGCACAATGCACATATCTGCTATCAGGGGTGACCAAATGTCTTAACATGGGTTGCGAGTCCCCACAACATAGACAATTTTGTGATGTCCGGCGTCCACGACTGTAGAAGTTGGCAACAACACCGTCGCTTCTATAATTTAGCCATTGAAATTATGACGATCCGGAAACCACATAGTTATGGATGCCAAGTGCATGAACATCACTTGCAAAGCCAGCCATCACTTCAAATACCACATGTGTACGGATAATTTATTCAGGGACATTAGCGTAACGACCTGAACAAGATAGTAAATCGCTCTTGAAAGCAGCCTCAATGGTCAATGGTAGTGCTAGGCAGGTTTTTGAAGTATACCTCAGATCAATAATGTCCTGTGAGTCAACATCCACACCAATTCGAGCAATCAATCTTCTTATTTTCCACTAATGGATAATTTCTTGTTTGATAACGCTAACAGTAGTTCGTGTCGTAGCCGACGCAGGCTCTGGCTTACAACTGGTTAAACACGTATGCTATTTACACTGACCACATGTTTACCCCATACAGAAGCGGGCACTGGGACAGGGTCGATGAGGTGAGAAACACATCCCCCGATACCCCACATCCTCCCGGTATTATCATTCCTGCCGTCAATGGTGTCGGGGTAGAACATGTATCATTCAAGTTGAACAAGCACTAATGACTCCGTGGAAGCGGAAGTGTGCCTAGCTCACGTATTCGTCGGTACCAGATAATGTTCTAACTTGAAAAGGGATAAAACGAGTCGAGCTGCAGTTGTTAGATAAACAAACAGGGACACAGCCAGGATGTTCCCAAGAGTGGGCCCGGCCAAAAATATCGTTTTACCAAGATCACTTTCGGAACACTCTGCTAGCCGAAAATATTTCGTTTGTCGACGAACAAATACAATTTCTTGTTTCCTTCAGTGTATTTCTTGTTACGGGAGTAGAGGGGCGGGCCACCGAACCCCAGTTGGCTGCACCTCTGCACACAAGCATGATTGAAATGAAACAAAATCGTTTGTGACGAAGGTTTTCCCATTTCCCTTTTAAAATATTTATCACCTTATGTGTCCCCAACATTCCGACACATTTCACTTGTCACGTTACTTCGCTCGGAGTTATTTTTGTACGCATCAGGCACATTTGAATACAGATTCCATGCCTAACATTTTTTAAAAACAAAGGCCAGTTTGGGCGTTCACAACTGTCCTGAACTGCACTAGGTCTCACACCTCTGCTGAGCGGACATCAAGCTGGAGATGGACTGCACAGGTGTGCATGTCTCCGTACCACTTACCGTGCCGTGTCGAGCGGCGGCGCCTCCACCCACTACCGCGCGGCATCAGCCGGCCGCTGCTGACTGGCGAGTCGCGCGGCGCGGCGGCCGCGGCGGGCGCGCGCCGAGCCCCGCTGCTGACTGGCGAGTCGCGCGGCGCGGCGGCCGCGGCGGGCGCGCGCCGAGCCCCGCTGCTGACTCACTCGCCGACACAATGCGCTGCAGCTTCTGCGCCGCAGCCGGCGGCCGCCCCCTGACCTGGCCCCGCCAGTGTCAGCGCCAGCGCCAGGGCCCGCAGACACGCGGGACCCACGAGAAGGGCTCAGCGGCCGCTTTGACGCCGCTGCCGGCCGGCGGCAGCAGCAGCGCAGCTCGCGAGCAGGCGGAAAGGTCGTGTCGCCCGCCCCGGCCGGCATCGAGGTCAGTCGAGCTAGGAACGCCTCCGGCGCCGGAGAGAGCGAGCGGGAGAGACCAACAAACCGGCGACCTTGCAGCGGGCCCGGCTGCCAATGACCCGGCGGCGTCATCGTGACGTCACGCCAGTCACATGATCGCCACGGTTGCACCATGAACGGGTCACGTGACGCCGCGGCGCCAAATGCACGCCAGCGTGGCTTTCTGGTCGGGTTGGATTCGGCTGTGTCGCCGCGCCGCCGTCTCGAGCCTCTGCCGTGTGTGGCTCTGTCTCGTAAACTGCAACGAGGAGGAAGTCGTTCGGCGGCTTCTTCCGCTGCCGTTGCCGCTGCCGCCGCCCACCACCGTGTTGTATTGTACAAGTAGTCAGCATCGTGTCTTAGCACGCAGTCTTAAGTAATTGACAAGTTCGTTAGCTTCCTGTGGCCGACAGAACGGCGCAGAAGCATTCCAGCCGAGTACATAAATTACCGACAGCAATGAAGGAGGTATGTACAGCATTAGCGGCCAAATATCATGAGCGATGGAACCGGCTGCGGCCGGCGGCGCGCCCAGAGAAAATCCATTACGTGGTAGGGCTCGCGCCGTCATGGCGACCGGTACAGTGATCCAGGAATCAAGGCGGTGCTTTGACCCGGGCCTTGAAGAGCCAAGGTTAGCGCGGTTCAGCCGCTGGGGTCGCACAGCCAAGCGCGAGGGAGAGGCCAGACCTGGCCACCCAGCTCAGCCTCGCAGGCAACTCTCAGAATGTCACTGACCGATTATCGTCGCTGTGCAGACGCGTCGCGCAGTCTTGCCTCGCTTTTGTCACTGCGATAATTCCTCCCCAGCATTCCATTCCAATATCGGGATTATCGTATAGTCGTCATAGATAAGCATGGTAGTTGACGATTTATTTTTAAAAAATCGATACGGGCAAGGATGGTGACATTTTCATTGCTCCTTCCATGTAATAGTCAGGCATGTTCCTGTCAGATCGATGATATATGCATCTCAAAATTGAACGCTACTAAGAAAGCAGGACTTGAGAGGGCTGAAAGAGGCACGTAATGGATTTACTTCGCATGGTGGCTGGTGCATAAAGTGAGTACCTTACTTCGGCATTCACCCCTCCCCTTGGAAAGTCGCTTTATTTAGAGAAAACATCCATTTACATATGATGGAAACATCAGATATTCTGTAGCAAGGGTGTTGTTTCGACCAAGTAAACATCTATCTATAAAGAAATATATGCAACTAATGTTTCATGACTAGTTGGATATATCCGTATGGAAATAATTCCGCTGGGAATGTTTTTTGTTGTTCAAATTTTGGCTCCCAGGCACCCAAAAACTAAACTGTCCTCCGAACAGCTTTGGGGATGGGAAGGCAAAACATACATGAGAAACGAACGTGCCAATTTTTAACGACGGAAAGATCGCCCTTTTGACTGCTTCCAATGTACTTAAGGTCTAGTGAATGACTTGGCCAACCTTGCGCAGTAACATAGCAAAGAGGATGGGAAAAGGGATAGTTGGGGTGATCGACTCTCCTCCCCACGAACCGCAGGGGGTTTGTTCGTTTTTTTCCCTGACGACAGTCCTTCTTATGATTACACCGGGCTCTTCAGATGGCATGGGACAATACATGTTCCACGGGCTCCTAATTGCACAGGGCCTCAAACGTCCAGAGGGCTTCAATCCCTTTTAAGGAGCTTTGGATGTTCAGGGCTTCTCGGCCCTGGAGGGCCCCTGGTAGCCGATGTATGGGCCTCTTTGAACTCGATGGAGGAGTTCATGGTATTTTCGAAGCGTGGTTGGGAAGAGGAGGGGTCCCTGGGAGCTAGAGGGACCGTTCAGGCTGGAGGGGCCCCTTAAACCTGGAGGAGTTTCTTGCAATCGAGCGGACCTCAATAGCTGCATGCAGGATTTGACTCAAAGGAGGGGAAGGGAGGAGCCTCCGCCCCCTGCCCATCCTCCTCAACACCCAGAAATGCGCCCATGATGGAGATGGGGCATCCATCCTGGTGGAAAATAATGTGGCCCCTCTCCCGCGCTGAGCAAAATGTTCCGTCCATGGCGCTCCTCCTGGTGGGTAAAGTGCGTCCACACCACACCTACGGTTGTTGATTTCTGACAATTATTGGGTGGGAGTTTAGGGGCGTATCGACTACATCGGTCATGCAACAATGATTAGGGGGCAAATACATTGAAGGAAATGGTGAAACCAAATAGAATGGAGAGCACACACCCCAGTGTCCCATGTTAAAAGTTGAAATTATTGGGGGCCAGGCCAATATTGAGGACGTGCATAAACCTTGCAGGAATACGATATCAATATTCAGCAGAAATCGACGACCCCTTTGATTTCCAACGCATATTGCACATCGATATACGATGGGCTTCTGAACTCACGCACCATTGCGTTTCATGGGGCATAACATCTTTTGACCTCCAGAAATCAAAATGTTATGGATGTATCATGACGTGTACAATCATGTTATAGTAAACATAAAGACATAAAGACATAAAAGATTAGTGCAACTATGAGCCACAAGGGCCCTTCTTGGTTGCACTCTGTACACTGAACCAGTTGCCCACCAAATCTGTCAATCAGCCCTCCCTGTAATACTGAAAAGCAAGCCCTCTATTCTTATAATGATTGTCTATGCTGTTTTTACAGATGTTCAATGTGCTGCTACTGACGACAACATCCGACATCCGACACCGCTGATCATCGCACAGAACCACTCGAACGGTATCCCAAGCAAACAATGGTTGGCCAATCCAAACATCCGGCACATCTGATCATAACACGGAACTAATAACACGGTTCCCCAAGCAGGGTCTGGTTGAAAGGTAAAAGAGCATCATACAGTTCACTTTTTCACTTTATGGTTAATTTCCTGCAGGCTATGGAGATCAAAATCATGACACCTTAGATTTTCCCCAAACTTGCACCAGGTGAACCTCATTAGGCGTTACACTTGTGATGGCAAGCATTCCGCGACGAATTGCAGGTTGAAACCTACAGAGTTCGCCGTGTCGTCACTGAATATCAAGTAAGGTAATCAAACGGAATATTTCAATATATAACAATGCCATATGCATAAACGGATGTTCTATACAAGCCTCCCGCACATCTGATCACAGCACGGATCATATATACTCCAGTGGCGGCAACTAAGCTCCGTGGTGACCACCATCCTCAACTGGGGCTAGCTAAGCACAAGATTCCGTACACTTTTTAATCCTTTGAATCATACAAACGCAACATCATGTTTAGTTTCATCCAAAGATCACCTCAGGCTTTCTTAGTTATGAACTCATAGATTCACGAGTTTGCGTACGTTGGTTGATTTGTGCAAAATACAGGAACTTATAGAGCATTAGGGTATAATGAGATAGGACCCCTTGAGAGGATTCGATTTTAAATATGAACAAAAGCAACATTGGCTCTTGTCAACATATTGTGGAGTAATTCCGGGGACATGTGCAATATTTTGGGGCATTTCGACGTCTATCCATACTCGCTCGTACGAGCTGTCCTTGCCTTGGCCAATAGCTGGCTATACCGCTAGCTTACGGATTTGGGGGGGGGGACCCACCTACCCCCATTTAAAAAAGGTCCCGGATTTCGATCACTGTTTTCAAAAGGGACGATTTCAAATAAATGCAATCATAAATGAACAACTTAACTACCCTGTGAAGGGGACCCAATCTACCACCATTGTTTCTGAGTCACCGGATTTCAAAGTCCGGTTCAAATTCCCCATTCGGTCCGAATGTTTTTATTTTGGTACCCATTGATAAGTCACCGAACACTGCTGAAATCCCGCCCGCGCAAATAAATTAAGAACGTAAAATTTTCGTATTTTATGCATTCTAGTCAATAGCGCCCGGTCGCCGAACACCAACGTTCTTACACACGTGTACACCTGTCTTACACACTAGGCGCATTCGCCACACTTCGTGCGATTCCACGGTTTCGTTAGGTTGCACTACGCTTTGCTAATTGGTGCCACATGATTGACTTGTGCCATATTTGGCGTGTGGAATGCTTCGTATGGGGGATCGCTGGAAAAATTATATTAATTCGATGCCATGATTCACTCTACTTCCTACATTTTCTGGTGGTTAAGAAATCATACCCGTATACCTGCTGAGCTTTGATGCACTTCATCTCATTGGTTAAATACGCCCACATATTGGCTATCGAGCCCAAGGCCTAGTTACGTTATTTTTCTTTTTGGGGGGGGGGGGACACTGCCTTTTTCTTCACCTACAGATGTGTTTTAGGGCACTAGCGAACTTTTGTTAGGGGCCCGGTAAATATTGCTGAGACCCCGGCTTTTCATAGTCGTGTTGACATTTGTGTGCCGACGCTATTTTTGATGCACCGGAGTGTTTACTTGGTTTGCGGATATCTCGATTTATATATTTAGTGCCTGGTGTTTGTTTTCTCTACTAAATTCCTAGGACCATTTCGCTTTTAGAGGGCCCAGTCGGTTTTTGAGGCCCACATGCGGTCTTATGGCCCCGGTGTGCATTGAGGGCCTCCGTTGTGTGTTTTTTAGAGCTCCCGGTGGGCTTATTTACGGCTGCAACGCATGTTTTAAGGTCCTGCGGCTTTTTGCAAGGCTCGGTACGCTTTGGAGGGCGCGGTGCATTTTCTACCTCCCGCTGTGCTCTTAGGGTACTTATGTGTTTATTTGGGGCCCCTGGCGCGCATTTCACGGACCTCAGCACGAATTTTGTGGCTCCGGTATAATTTCTCGGATTCCCAGCGCGACTTTTCAGGCCCGGGACAGGATTCAGGAAGGACCCACCGCAAATTTTTGTTTGGCCTCGACTCATTTGTTGGCGACTTCTGATTTGTAATGCCCAAGTCTGGGCCTGTTTTTGTGATCCCCAGCGTCATGTTTTTGTGTCCCGCCGCGATTTGTTTTACTCTGGCGCTTTTTTCTCGAGGTCGTACGGAATTTCTGAAAGCATCTGGTGGTATGTTCGGGGCTCCAGACAACTTTTACTAGATCGAACATTTGTTTTTCGGAATCTCCCCTTATTTTGGATGGCTCGGGCTTCTTTTTTTGTCCGGTGCCGATGCGATTTTGTTTGGCGGAGTTGTGCTTATATTAGGGCTATCAAAGCCATTTTTCGCGTTCCGAGGGGAAGTTTTGATGCCCGGACCAGAATCTCTAGGACTACCGATGGGAATTTTATGTCCCAGGCGCGATATTTGGGAGGGCTGGCGCGAGCCCGCGGGGTGCGTTGTACTTGGCTGGGCCCAGCGCAAATTTCGCGAGCCCCGGTGCAAATTTCTGTCCCGGCACGAGCTTTTTTTGGTGCCTGCTGCATTCATTTAGATCTCCGTTCGTGAATTCTGGGAGCCCCGATGCGAGTTTATCTGGCCGTAGAGAGATTTCTGGGTACCTCGACTCGATTCTTTGGAGCCCATCCGTTCAGGAAAGGGGAGGGGGGATTTGGCTCTTTGTAAGCCACCGCGGCTGCTCAACGAGTTTTTTTCCAGCCGATGGCACCCTTCAAGGTAGAAAGGTCCTTCGGAGAACTGTCTTTCAGAACCTGTTCTGAATTTTCCGGTGATCGAGTCGATTCGTCGATTCGATTGTGATTTGTTGTTGCCGTGCTCTTTTTTTTTGTTGTAAGCCCCTGCAAATATTTTTTAGCCCCGGTACAATTCTTCGGGCTCCAGGTGCATTTGTTTTAGATGCCCCTTATCACGCATCGTTTTTTGCGGCCCAATGCGTTTTGGGGGTCTTTGACGCAAGTTTTGTGGCCGCAGAGTAATATTGAGTATGAGCATTGATTTTGCGGAAGCCAGCTGCGATTTTTGGGGCACCGGCGCGACTTTTTCTACATCCAATGTAATTTTGAAGGGCAGCGACGCATCTTTTTTGGCTCTAAGTGCGACTTTTTGGGCCTCGTCATTTGTTGGGACCCCTAGCGCAAACTTTAGTGGCCTCGACATGTTCTTGGGAGCCAATACGTTCTCTGGCCCTAGAGTGATTTTCCATGTCCGGACTGTGTTTTAGCTGCGTCAGCTTCATTATTGTTTTTTGGTGGTTCCGATGAGACTTTTGGGGCCCCGGTGCGACCTACCGAGCCCATAGTGTGATTTGCAGGGGTCCGGGCGCGACTTTTTGGCACCCCCAGGCCCAGCGTGATGTTCAGGCCCAAGCCCGATACTTTGGGGATGACATCATGATTTTCAGGAACCCGGCACGACTTTTTTCTACCCCCAGAGTGATTTTTAGGGACCACGGTCCGACTTTTTGTGAGCCACGGCTCGATTTTCTGTGCCATGTCCTGATGTTTGGGGCCTCCAGCGTGATTTCCAAGGGATCCTTCCCGTCTTTTTGGGCCCATTGTGATCTTCAAGGACATTGACACGAGTTTTTGAGCCCCCAGCATAATTTTCAGTGGCCCGGTCCGACTTTCGGGGAAATAGCGCGATTTTCAGTGTGCCTGGCTCAACCGTTTGGGACACAGCACGGTTTTCAGGGGCATGTACCGTCGTTTGGTCCCAGCGTGATTTCCAACGATTCCAGTCCAACATTGGGATTTTTGGGTGCCTGGTGCGACTTCTCTGGGATCCCGGTGCAAATGCTTTGGGGCCCAGCGGCGATATTTCCAGGTGTCCCGGTCCAATTTTCTGGATCTCCCGGAGTCATTATTAGGGGCCCGGGACGATTTTTGGGGGTCCCCAATGTGACCTGCATGGCTCTTGTTGCAATTTTGTGGATCCAATGTCATTTTCGGGGGCCACTGCGCTACTTGTTCGGCTTCCGGTGTGATTTGTTGGGCCACCGTGCGATTTTTCGGGCCGCCAGCGTCATTTTCAGGAGCACCCGCGCGACTTTTTGGGTCCCCAACGATATTTATAGAGGCCCGATGCGTTTTTTTTTGGGGGGCATAGCGTCACTTTGATGGCTCCTATGGGAATTTTTGGAGACACAAAATGTGATTTGTAGGGCCCTGGCGCGAGTTTTTGGGGCCAGCGTGATATTTAGGGAGCCTGAGGAAATTTTTCCGAACCTCGGTTAATTTGTTTAGGGGCTCACTATCTCTCAGAAGCATCATGCTTTTCTTCGCTGCGGTGTGGGGCGAATTGCATACGGAAAAGTTGTTCGCATCATTAGCGAGATGACAAGTTCTTGTGTCCAGGTTGTATGTGCACCGAGCATTAGTAATGAAGGATAAGATGAATGCATCGTGTTTTACGAAATATTAATGTTTTAACAACTGAGCGGCGTTAGTTTTAGGTGAAAGGGATACAGGAGAGAGTAGATGGTACGCTGCCCAACGTCAGTACCAAGCATTGGTGTAATCGCTGGTGGGGGGGGGGGGAGGGACATGTCCCTCCAATTTCTGAAGTGTGTCCCCCAAGCCTCAGTATCATCGCCGTAAAATTATCTGAGTATCATCGCCGCAAAAGTATACTTAATCATTCATAAAGTGAAAATATATATGCATGAGAATTACCAAAAATACTAAATCCCTATCTACTCAATCAACGGGCATCACAGGTTATCTGTCATCACAAAATGTCCGAATGGTAAATCAGCAAACGTTAGAAATTTCGCCATCGACCATTCTTGAATAAAATGAACTTTGACCATCTTCTGCTTTCGATTGGGTGGAAAATTGTGCTAGACAACAAACTTGCATTATCGCCAGAGATGTATTTGTGCGCCAGAGGCGTATTTGTATTGGCATCGGCATTCAACACCAGTTTAACACGCGGCCTGGAGGGCCTCATAAAATTACGCGCACTGGAGTGGGCGTATTCCGCCTCCCCCAAAATCTCGGCTCCTATTAAAGCTGAAGCAAGGAAATTCGCAGGGTGGGTGTATACGGTAGTGAACTCAATATCCTCAAGGTGAAATGAGGTTTTAAAAAATGTAACAATTTTCTGGTTTTGTGTGGCTTCGCTTGTCCTTCTTATGGATCGCGGTGATTGTGTTTAAGTGCTCAAAAATGAGCATCATTGTTTTGGACATTACTAATGATCCAATACAGATGTTAGTACCGGAATTTGACGTCAGGTCACCTATATAGCAGCACTTTATCAGGTCATTGCCTGCTCCAGTTACCGGAACAGGGCCGTCCGCCCGACTGCTCCGTTGGGCGGCTCGGCGCAATCGGCTAAGCAAAAGAAGAAGTGAAGTGCATGAATAAAGTACGGAAACGCTTAGGTACACAATGACAAATAGTAGTTTTCAGGATGCTTAGGGAGTAACATGCAAAGTGACATCAATCGCATGACAGTCATTTGCATTTATGACAACATTCCAGTTGACCAAGTTTGATTCCATTAACCTGTCATGAGCTTGACCTGACTTGACCTCGGTGACCAAACATGACTTTGAAACTAGATAACAGAATATACGGGATATACGGGATCAACGCACGGGAAGTGCATCGGCACTGATTTTCGTGGTTTGTGGCTGTGATTTTTTTTACTTTAACGACCCTTAGCTCGAAAAAATTTCTGGCCGATTTTCGTTTTTGTTGCTTTACCAACGCGCCGGTCATGTTTAAGCAGGTACGCAAACAATGGCGTATATCGGCCGGTAACATCTGGAATTATGTACGAAAAACCGGAGGGGTAGGGGGATTTCGCCCTCTCCCCCTCCAGGGCGCGTGTTAAGATCGTTCGAATCAATTACGACAAATGCATCTGCCTGTACTGAACATGCCGGAGGGAACTACGTAGGTCTCACTTTACCACCTTAACCCGTCCTATCTCGGGAGCGGGGTCTTCAACCCCCCCCCCCTCAGGTTTTTCACGGATAGTGAACGAACTGCGCGCCAAAATTGGCATACCCTTTCCCACATCAATTTGGCATGCTGTTTCAAAATTTTGAAGTCAAATCGTCTAGGGTCAACGAGTTAGCCAAGGTCAAGTGAGGTCACCTCCAAAAACGTTCAACCAGTCGTCACGCTTTAACGGATACAGATATTTTAATGAAACTTTCAGCGTTTGCTTATCTTTAGGGATGCAACAAAACGTATGAGGGATTTTCCATTTTCTCCCGTTTTTTTACTACTTATTAATTTTGCATATTTGCCTATTGGAGTTCAAATCAAAGATTATAGCTAAAGTAAGCATTTTTTATTAGAACAAGTTGACTTCGAACGTTTCTCGGTCTGCTTTACCCATTAGACAAGGAAAATGAAAGAAAACTTGAAAACTCAAAATTCTGAAATTTCAAAAAATACAATTATTTTTGAGGAGCCAAAAATATTGTATGGCCCTGGTCCATTTCGCTGTCATTTTCTGATTCCAAGTATCTTTTTCCTCAAATATTCCCCAAAATGAACTCCACAGAGGCAAATGCAAAATGCAAGTCGGAAAACCTAGACCCCCTAGTGATGTCACTTTTGGGGGGAAGTTGTTTTGGGATGTGGATCCGTACCCTACTCGTCGAGCGCTTTCCGATGACACCTCTTTCGTTTTCGTGCGACGCTTAGTTTGGATTTTATAGGGGGTTACTATCCCCCCTCCCCCTCCCCCGAGACGGGGTGTGAGGATCTGACCGGAGAGATGGCGCAGGTTAACGGTCAAAGTTCAACGCAAACCGGTTTTTTTTCAGCCGCCTCCCATTATTTTTTCGTTTTCACCCACACATACACAAATCAGCTATCAAGCAAAAGCCTGTGGTGAACCATCTCGCAACATTTCAAATCGTTGCATGTCAAGGTCAAACTTCCCGGCCAAAGGGCTTTACTCATTGGATGGCAATTTTGCAGCGATATCAGTCGAACGCGAGGTTCGGTTGCATTCGCTTCAATTCCCATGAAATCGGCGTCATTCGACGTGGCTTGCTATGCAGCATCAGAAAGCTAAGCATTCGACGTATTTTTCCAAGGACGAATGCCAAGCTGATCCTTCAGTAGCCTTGTTTCGTTTTCTCTCAAACCTATCCAAATCTGGTATTAAGCAATAACCAGTGGCGAACACTCGAGTAGCATTTCAAATCGGGATATGTCAAGGTCAAAGGTTTGATTGAGTTCCTTGGTGTTCTTGCGTTGCGTCACTACAGTTTCAATTTGCAGAAAATAGATGTCATTCTTGTTGTGTCGCTTGTATTGTCTTCTTGTGCAGTATCGGAAAGTTGATATGACGAAATAATTTCGGTGGATCAAAATTCAAGCTGATTTTTTTGGTCGCCTCACATTTGTAATGTCTTTCCCCCAAACCTACCCAGATCCACTATCAAGCGAAAGTCCATGGTGAACCATCGAGTATCATTTTTAAACCGGGGTATGTCAAGGTCAAACCTCAAGGTCAAAGGCTAGTTAGAATTTTTGAAGTCCTCTCGATTCGTCACCATGGATTCAATTTGCACAAAGTGGGTGTCATTCGATGTTGCTCGTGTCGTATTATAATGTTGCAAAAAGAACTAATTTCTAAGGTCAAAGGCCAAACCGATTTCTTTTGTCGCCTCGCACTTTTTTCTTCGCCCTAACCTGTCAATATCAAACTACAAGACGTGTCAATGCCAAACTACAAGACCGAAGGTTAGCTTAAATTGTTCGAAGTGTTCGTGCCTCATCGCTATGTCTTCAATTTTCATAAAATAGAGTCATTCGACGTGCCGTGTCGTACCCTAGCGAACTGTTCAGAAATCACATGGAATAGGATTCAGAATTCAGAGTGCAATAGCAATAGGAGGGTCAGACCTATTTTTGTTTCAAGCCGCGTTGTGATAGCAAGCACTCCTATCCTATATGATTAGGGCTCCCCAAGAAATCCGTCATAACCTGCTCCAACGGTGCTCTCATTGCTGGTTTTTAATTTTCACTGCCACATTGCTGTTCTGGACATATGAAATACATCACTCTTTTTTAATTGTCCGCTTTCCCCTTAATGGTTCAGTAGAAGTTGTCAAATTTGCGACAGAAGCCACACGTGAATGCGCACAATTGTATAACTAGCCGTAGTTCATAACCACGAAAGAGCAATGTTGTAATCAGGGGTAGATCCAGGAATTGTCATGGGGGCACTTATCTGGACGGATGCAATTTCTTTGGAGGGCGTCACTGCGAAAGCAACCGGAGGGGCGCCTCTGGCTGCAAAGTTCGAGGGGATGGGTTACACTCAGCCCCTCCTGAAGAGTGCCTTTCCTTCCAAGGAGTGTGTTTTCATTTCATAATAGTCACCTCCGGCTGCAAAAAAAAAATAGAGCGGATACGCTGGAACCTTTTCAGAGGGACACTTTTTCCCGGCCTGGGGAACGCCACCTTCCACGTGGAGGTACATACCCTCAGTGTCAGACCCTTTATCCGCCCTGGTTGTCATTGGAACGAAATGTGTACCCGTAAAACAGAAAAGCATGGGAAAGGTAACTGCATGTCCATATTTGCTACCATAAAACCACCGTCCGTTATTTTATGTTTTCCCTGCTACAAGAGGGCAACGTTTAACATATATACAGCATTGCTCTATTTTGATCGTTAAATCGGGTCCAGCACATGCGACATAAAGCTAGATGTTCATAGGTAGTGATAATTAGTGAAACGTGTTAATTTTGGTAGAACTTTTAGTCCCCAAAATATCCTTTTTAATGGTAAATTTGAGAAATTGAGATACACTGAACATTTTATTGAAGTGTTTGAAAATAACGTTGAAAAAGAAGTGGCTCAAATCCAAGGATTTTTTTTTCGGGGGAGGGGAGGCGGGGCTAGGCCCTCTATCCTGTTCAAACTTACCGCGTCCGGGATTTGCCCCCCCCCCCCCACAATTTCGTATCCGTGGTTACATCCATGGTACCAAGCACATCAAACCTGGAGAAAATATTGGAAATTGTCCTGGAAATTACATAGGAAATTATGAAAATAGGTTTTAAGATAGATGGGCTGATGCATTCGTGTAAAATCCACTACAATGATACTTTTCACTCATGCACATCATGATAGATTTTACAAATCAAATATTTTAAACGCCATCGCAACACACGACAATGATAATCAGGTACCACTCGGATCCGTATCAAGCCGACTATTGCGACTCAACAGCACGCCTCCGGCTGGCTCGAAAAGCCGGTGATAGTGGATCGATCCCGATCCTATTCAGCATATCCATGCCTCAATAGCAGACGGCGTCTGCCCGCTTCTGTGCGGATGTCTGGAAGTGTCCAGTGATCTGCACGCCTGGTGTTGCAGGCATGTCTCCGGTTGGCACGCTGTCCGATGGTACGATACATGCAGTCAGGCTGGCCGCTGGTAGTGATTGTCTACACAGCACACATCGTGTGATTATAATCGATGAGCTGCTTGACAGTCAACCGCCTGAATTATTTCGCAGTATCTGATATGTGGTCATGTTGTCTACTGCCAGTCACGACTCGCGCAAAGAAATTCACGATCGTTTGCACACGATGCACCTGGGTATCTGCACGCGCGCCACACACGGATATACAATATCGCACCATAGACAACAATAAAGTCGGTACGATATTCTTTAGCGTGGCGTTTGGGATCGCATGCGTCACGTGGGACAACGTCATGAGAGGCTTCTGACAAGCTCGTTCTGTAAAGCTTCCTTATACTAGGCGGTAAGGTTCCCCCGCCGGCTCGCATGGACGTCTTGGACGTGGCAATGATGGTGGTGATGGACAAAACCATTAATTTACTCTGCGGCACCAGCGCATTTTTTTCTGCTACGCAATGTGTTGGTCCCAGACAGAATGACTTGTCCAGGACGATTTGGGGGGGAGGGGACTCCAGCCAGATTGTTTCTGGTTCCGGCGCGGTATTTGGAGCGCCGGGTGCAATTTTTCTTGTCGGGGCCCCGGCACGGTGTTTTCAGGATCCTAAGCGATTTTCGATGTGACCTATAAGAAATGAAATGTTCGTTGGTCAGTAAGTCCAGTCCAGACATTTCGTGAAAAAAATGCGGTCAACCTCGGACAAATTGCAACAGAAACAACAGAAACTGTCAACTGTTTTATACCCAGAAATATGTCCTCTATGACATATCAAAAGTCTTAAGGAAGCCTGGTGGTAGAAATTGCAATGGCAGCCATTTTTATCAATGGCCGCCATAAACCTTGTATTTCCCAATATCTCCACTTCTAAATAACATAGAGCTTTGATTTTAAGTGCTAAACAAACATTTTCAGGGACAATGAATAAAATGAAAAACTTTTCGATAAGCTAAACTTAGCCGAAAAGCGAAAATGGCAGCCATTTTTTTAATGGCCGCCATAAAACAGATATTTTACTATATCTCCGCTTCTAAATAACATAGAGATTTGATTTTAAGTGCCTAAGCATACATTTTCTGGGGCCAGGAATCCAATAAAACGCAGTATTATCATTAGCAGTATTATCTGTATCATTATCATTTTCTGTATTTAACTGTATATGTTTCATTGCAGAGTCACGTTGCTGATGAACAGAAGACGCCTGCTGACTGGTGGTGGTGGTTGCTGGTGAACTGAACTGACGCCTCTAGACTGGTGGTGGTGGCGGTGGTAGCTGGCCGTGATAAACAGAAAATGCTTGCATACTAAGTACAACATAGAACCACATATAAGTGCAGGCACGTGGATCATACTGAATGACGGAGTGGGATCATACCCTATGTCCCATTTGCAAGAAGCGGGCAGTGGGTGGGGAGCGACCACCAGCAACACTTGGTGTGAAGGGTAGCGACGCTATTAACAGGGCAAGCGCAGACAGAAAGGGTGTGATCCAGACACTTCCTGGCGAACAGGTACATCAGGACTGTCGTAAGAAGTACTGTAATCCCCAGCAGATCGCCAAGGCAGTGAAGGAAAAAGAAGAAGGCCCTTCTACCCAATGTATACCTGTACTTCGATCTACGGAGAGAGAATTCAACTATCAGACGGACTGCCTTTTCTGTGGAAAGGAAGTGAAGCTCGGGGGCAAGAGAAGGAGTACAGATCTACCATCATTCCCAGTGCGGACTGTTGAATTCAAGGACAATATCTCGGAATCATGCGACGAAAGGAACGATGCCTGAGCAGAAACAGTCAAAGCCCGTGTCCCCCATGTGCACAACCTTCATGCTGCAGATGCGGTGTACCACCAGGTCTGCAGTGTTAACTTCCGCACCAACAAGCAAATACCCACTGTCCATCAGACCGACAGAATAAAGGCAAAAAAACAAAAACTTGGTCGGCCCAAAGATGAAACACGGGGGATGCATTTCTCAGTTGCCTATTTCCTTGTGGAAAATGATGATGAGCAGATAACAATCAATGACATAGTTAGCCTGATGGAAGAGAATCTCCATGGATCAGGGCTTCAAGCATATACCTACAAACAAATGAAGATGAAGCTGGATGAACACTTTGGCGACAAAATCTTGCAAACAGAGGTCAATGGGAAGCCAAACGTGGTAACATTCCGAAGCACAGCGAAGGTGGTTCTGCAAGATTTATATTGCCATGCACAGGCCGCTGATCCTGAAAAAGAGAAGATGAGATTAATCAAAACGGCAGCTAATCTGATCAGAGATGACATAAAAAGTGTCATGACATCACATGAGATGTATCCTGACGTGCTGTTGGAAGAGGAAAACGTGAATTTCCTGCCAGAAAGCCTAAGGCTACTGCTGGGAGTATTGTTCGTCGGGAAGAATGTGCGCATGAAGACGACCTCAATTGGGCAAGCAGTTATGCAAGCAGCCCGACCTCAAGTTCTGCTGGCTCCACTGCAGATTGGACTGGGGATCCAAATGCACCATAACTTTGCATCACGCTTCTTGATTGATTCCCTCCACAAGCTTGGCTTCAGCTGCTCCTATCAGGAAGTTCAAAGGTTTGAACGGAATGCTGTGATGTCACATGGGACAGACATACCCGACTTCAGTTCGGAGTTTGTCCAGTATGCTGCAAACAATGTAGACCGCAACATCCGTACCCTGGATGGCAACAATGCCTTCCATGGCATGGGGATGATTGCTGCCATAACCCCAGCCACCAAGACCAGCAGACCTATCCTCAGGGCGCAGGTCACCTCCAGTGATATCTCCACAGTGGGACGAATTCCCATCCAGTACCACAAAGAAGAGAGCCGCAGTATGACAACACTGGCATACCAGAAGCTGGTCAACAAGAATGCAAAGGATCCAACAGCAGACCTTGATCTCCTCTGGAAGACATCCATCATGTTCACCTCGTCAAGACCGGCATGGTCTGGACTGATGCAGCTAGTGCATCATGGTGACCACCCCGGGAAATCATTGGTGATGTTTCTCCCAATGATCGACATGAATCCCAGCGATGTCACGTGCATCTATTCCACACTGAAGTTCGTGTGTGAGCTTGCTCGTCGCCACGGTGTTACGCCCATCATCACCTTTGACCAACCACTATGGTGGAAAGCCCTCATGATCATCGAGACTGAGCCCACAGGAAGTGTCTTGAATGACATAGTCTTGCGCCTGGGGGCTTTCACACATAAATGAGTTTCTTGGGAAGCATCGGGCACCTCATGGCTGGATCAGGACTGCAGGATGTCTTGGGAGTTAATCTATGCAGACAACGCGGTGGTACACATGATGACAGGCAAGGCTATTGCACGAGCAGTACGAGGACATCTCCTTGTTGATGCAGCACTGAATGCCTTGATTTTGTCAGACGTACTTGGTGTGCCACTTCCTCAACCATCCGCAGAGCCGCATGAAGTGGAGGAGACCAATGAGGCAACAGTGTCACCAGATGATGAGCCTACGACAGACGGAACTGGAAACACTGATCTTGATGAACTTGCTGCCCTCTACAAGAATCTGATGGAAGGCTCCGTGTCTGCAGAGGAGTTCCGCAAAGCTGATGTGTTAACCAGGATCAAGGAGCTCCTCAGGGCCAAAACCGAATCCTTGAAGTCCTCTAGGACTGCCACACTTTGGCTACAGTACATGGAGATGGTGGACATACTACGGAAGTTTGTCAGAGCAGAGCGCATCGGCAACTGGGCGTTGCACCTTGAAGCTGTGTCAGAAATGCTGCCCTACCTGGCAGCCTCTGGGCACAACCTTCACACCAAATCAGCCCGCCTCTATGTGCAGCGGATGAGCAAACTCAAGTTTGAATATCCAGATGTGTACCAACGATTCGAAGAAGGGTTCCATGTTGTCAGAAGAAGTGATCGCCTATGGACTGGTCTGTCTGTAGATCTCACCATCGAACAGGTCCTGATGAGGAGTATGAAGACCAACGGTAGCCTGACGAGAGGGCGAGGCATGACAGAGCAAAGCTATCTGCAAGAGATAACACCCTTCAGCTCAGATCCGAGCTTGCACAGCATCTCGACACGGGTGCATGCAACCAGCACAGTCAATGTTGACTCAGCGAAAACTGTTGGAGCAGCTATCCTGACCAACATGGATGGACAAACTGTTGCTGACTACACATTCAAGAGAAAAGATCAGGCCATTACCTTGGCTGCGAAATCGGCAGTAAAGATAGATGGTGAAGCAGTACAGGTGGATCTCCAGCTGCTTTTCCAGCGACTGACAATTGCTGCAAAAGCTACAAATGATCTGGAGTCTGTGTTAAAATATGAGCTCTACAGTTACCCAGCAGCTCTGTTTGATTCCACACTGCTACTCCATCAGCCAGAGAAGCCAGTGCTAGCAGATGCTATCTGGACACTCCTGACACACGATGCACCAGGAATCACAGGCCAAGTCCACTACGTGTTGGATGGTGGGGCACTAGTCCAGCGCATTCCATGGGCACGTGGCTCAACATGCAAAGGTATCTGCACGCAATACACAGAGTATGTCACAAAGAAGTATGGACAGGCAACAGTCGTGTTTGATGGCTATGATGGTACATCAACAAAGGACACTACACACCAGAGACGTACGAGAGGGAATGCTGGAGCAACGGTGACGTTTGATGAAGATATGCAGGTCACAATGAAGAAGGAACAATTCCTGGCAAACAAGACAGACAAGCAGCGCTTCATCAACATGCTCAGCACTAAACTACGGACACATCATGCTGCAGGTGACGCTGATCTCCTCATATTGCAGAAGGCAGTGGAGTCCGCAGCCACTACTGATACTGTGCTTATCGGAGATGACACAGATTTGCTCATCTTGCTTATCTACCACACCAACCTCAAGTCATGTGACTTGTTCTTCAAACCCGAGCCAAAGAATAATGTGAAGAAACCACGTGTCTGGAACATGAAGTCTGTCAAGCAGAAGTTAGGCCCCGATGTATCACAGCACATCTTCTTCATGCACCCTCTCCTGGGATGTGATACTACTTCCCGCGTGTATGGCATTGGCAAGGGAGCTTCCCTCAACAAATTCAAAACCAGTGCGCACTTCCGTGAACAAGCCAATGTGTTTGACAGATAGACAGCGTCCACCGATGATGTTGTAGAAGCAGGAGAGAAAGCCCTGGCATGCCTGTACAATGGGAAGCCTGGAGAGTCACTCAACGTGGTGCGACATAAGCGGAAGGTCGCCTCCAACACTTTTCATGTGCAACCCCAAAGTCTACCGCCCACATCAGCAGCAGCGAAACGCGACAGCCTTCGTGTCTACTACCAGGTCTACTACCAAGAAGCACGACATAGAGTGTTCAGCTGCATGTGACAACTGTAGAGGGTCGGCATGTACGAACTCAACACAAGTTACATGTGACAGTGATCACGATGACTAGACTTTTTGAGGAAGACTGATCGATGCTTCTGCACATGTAACGACTATCGTAGTCTGAGGCGATGTTCTGAGGCTATGATAACTACATGCAGTAGTATACTCATTATGACCTATACATGTATGTCGTCCATCAGAATATTGTTTTTTGGTCAGGTTTAGATTATTCAAATGTGTGTCATTGGATTCCTGGCCTCAGAAAATATATGTTTAGCACTTGAAATAAAAGCTATATGTTATGTAGAAGCGGGGATACTTGGAAATATAAGGTTTATGGCTGCCATTTTAAAAAATGGCTGCCGTGGCACTTTCCACCACCAGGATTCCTTAAGAGTTTTGATATGTTATAGAGGACACATTTCTGGGTATAAAACGGCTGACAGACTTTCTGTTGCAATTTGTCCGAGTTCATATCAAATAATGCCTGGACTACTACCCAGAACTATTGAACAAATCATCGGGCGGGGGACACACAGATTATCTTTGCAAGTGTTTCAAGTCTTGACGCTGAACAAAAATCAAAATGAACCAAAATAAATTCATCTTAAACCTGCACTCTTCATTCCTGTACTCCTGTCGAAATCGAACTCAATAAGGTGTGTGTCCTCACTGGTGTAGTACCACCGAAAGAGCGCAGATGCGGCCAGACTACAAGTTGTCTGCGGCAACGGTATGGTGCGGAATTGTGTGCCTCAGGCACAAGAGCCACATAATCTGCCTTTCCATCCGCTCTTCCAGCGCCTCTGATAATGTTTTATGTCGGTTGTTCATCTGATAACGCTTTATGTTGGTTGTTCCTCTGATGACGCCTCATGTTGGTTGTTGTTCTGACAACGCTTTATGTTGGTTGTTCCTCTGATATCGCTTTATGTTGGTTGTTCCTCTGATATCGCTTTATGTTGGTTGATATACTCGACCATTCTCATTGGACACGGACAATTCATTGCCACACTACTTGAGACAAAAACACCATGCGTGACCTGAAAACATATTAAACCCTATATTATAAACTTTACTTGCCTGGGCCAAATGATGTTTTTTAAACGCAATTAAATGTCATATGACACCTCTACAATTATTACAGGAGTAGCGTTGACAGTTTCCATAGAGCTTTACCTTCAAAGGAGAAGGCCAGGTCTCTCATTCAGCAGTCACAGGGGTCTTCCGAGCCCCATGGAAATGTGCCAGGTCCTTCTTCCAGCAAGGCGCCAATACATTCGGCGCCCTTATAACTTGTGATTCCCCACGAGTCACACGCTGGTGCAACAGGCCCGCTTCATAATGTAGGCACGTAGTGGTTTGCGTAATTGCTCTTGGCCGCCCGTAGGCTCGTACATCCTGGACATTTATAAGGTTGGATCACGTGAAGATTGTCTGTGAAGCCAGTAGTATACAAGTATCCTCATGGGATGGGGACAAAGGAGTTCTACTTGGGGAGTTCTACGAGGAATTCTACAAAAAGGTCCTTTGATGTGTCACGGATGACAAAAGTACTTCAGGTAATATGAAATGCCCATATCTTCCATTCACGTCATCAATATTAAACAATATAGGATGTAGGACGCTACGTGTACTGAATTTCACCGCCAGCAGACCCGAGGAATTTACCTTTTTCATGAAGCGGATCCCCTTGTCAGCCAGAAACATTGAGGTGACAGCTAGATAGTTTCTTATTTTGCCTTCAGAATGCATCGGCTGTTGCTATGGTGTGGCAAAGCCGTTGTCCAACAGTACAGGGTCAGTGAGTGGAATATTAGTAAGCCCTGTCCTGGGACGGGACGCTAGGTTTGGTCGGGACGATATCAAACTTTTACCAGAGCACTAGCGGATTTGGGTGGGGCACGAAGGCCATGACCTCACTCCCATCGTCCGATTTCCAGAATTTTTGCACTAAAACGGCATTTTCCGAAGCTCTAAAATATCATATTACCAAAATATTGTCTCAAACGAACCCACCGAATGGTTGCTGCTCAAGTCTAAATAGGTTTTCCACATCCGAGAAGAATACTCGAACTTGCTGCACCCCAAGCCGGTGGAAAATCAGCCGCCTGGACCCGTTTGGAGTGAGTCCCAGAGACATCATGGTAAGTACATGAAGAAGCTATTAAGAATATAGCATGGGACACGTTTGAATTATAAGACAGAGTTTCACGATGGCGAGAATATAGGCAATGTTCCAGAGATTAGCAGAGATTAGCCTCCGAGTGTTTAAAAGAGCTCAAGGTCTGCGGACTTCTTCAAAGAAATATTCACGGGGGTACGCCACAAAGCCGCCAGAGGATCCCGGGTCATAGCGGTACCCCGAGACGGCATGAAGGGCCTCTGGGCTGACAGAGAGGGCCCTAGGCAGAAAAAGAGGGCCCTGGACCAATGGAAGGTAGTCTTGATCTGATTGAGGGGGCCACTGGCCACCAGAGAGGATACCGGGCCATCGCAGAGTGCCCAGAGACGATACAAAAAAAACTTGGGCTGATAGAGGGGGCTCGGGTCTGTGAAGGGCCCATGGCTGATGGAGAGAGCCCCAGCCAGTAAAGAGGGCCCCTGAGCCAACGAGGAGGAGCCCTGAATCAGAGAGGTTCTTGAGTCGACGGCCAGTTCCCCCATCCATTGGAAATGGCTCTAAGCAGATGTGAAGAAGTGTCATTGAGGCGATGGAGGCACCCCAAGCCGATATGATCTATTATTTGGCTTTAAGGGCGCGCCGACTACAGTTATTTGGCGTCCACCAAGCCGATATGAAGGGTTCCTGGGATTACTGAAGGGCCGCAGGGTCGTTGAACCTTGGAAGGGCCCTGTGCCGACAGAGAAGGCTCCGGCCAGTATAGATTGCCCATGAACCACCGGATGGCCCCGGATTGATTGATTGATTGATTGATTGATTGATTATTTGGGCTTAAGGGCGCATCAACTGCTACTGGTTATGTAGCGCCCAGGATGGCCCCGGAGCCGACGGAGATGGTCTTTAAGCCGGCAGAGAGGATCCCTTGTCGCTGGAGAGGATCCCTCGCCGGCGAAGAGAACCCCAGACAAACGGAGAGCTCCGAGTCGATATGAAGGGCTGCTGAGCCGACGGAAGGTCTCTGGGCCGATGGCTCAGCAGCCACTTAGTAGTCAACGAGCCTACACCACTGAAAGGAGGTTCAGTCTTCCTGGGTACTTAAAAATGTGCGTCATCCTTGCGAAGAACCTTGCGTTTAAAAATTGAGCACCCTAATCGCACAATGTCACGTGCTTTGTATGAATGATAACAACAAGTCACTTACGTAATCTTCCACGCATTGTGCTTAAAGTAATTTGCTGAACAAAAATTGGTCAAATGGTGAAGGCCAAAAAATTGGCATTCACCAGCCAACTTCTGCGACTTTCCACAATCACGAACTTGTGCGCTATCCAGACCAATTCACCAGCAATGGTATCACGCAAGACCTGCACCCAGTCAGCTATTATGTTCATGATGCGCCGACCGCTCTGGTCAAAAGTCTGACCTTGGAAGGGTTAATGACTATGTAGATCTATGTAGGATGATCTGAGTTTTCCGTCACCACACCACACTCATTATTTAGGTGCAATGAGCGAGGAAAATCGCGGATGATTCACAATTTTGGGGAAAACCGACCAGACATGTTACTCTGATGACGTCACAGGTCAGTGACCAGATATGACAGCTTGACATGTTATACACCTTTAAGTTGCTCAGGGATTCGCCATCAGATTTGCCGAGCGGCGGCATGCTGACGCCAGCCCGTGGTCGCTGAAAACCTCACGAGCGTGCTGCAACAACCCTCCATCTCTGCCCAGGCGAGGGTTAAGACGTGGGGCCTCATCAGTCATCTACACCTCATAGGGATCCTGTTCGTCCCTCAAGGGGTCTTTGGAACCCCAAAAACGTCCCAGTCCTCTGCCTCTCGGGCGCCCTGTGTATTACTCAGCTGTTTAGGGTCCCATTCCAGCTGATGCTGCTCTTTCCAGCTAGCATGGGCATTCCAGCTCTCGGGCTGGCCCTCCCGTCTTTACGGTCCTTGTTGGAGCCCTGGGTGGACGTCTTCAGGCATCTTTCTACACCAGCTGTTAGATGCATTATGATTTGTCCACGGTTGTATCTTTGCCCCTCAGGGCTGTCGACTGGACTGTCTCATCGGACTCACCATGAGCGGGCTCCCAAGAGCACTACCTTTCCATGGGGGAAGGGGGCAAATGCTCCTCATGTATCCGCCCCTGAAGAGGATCTCAGCTGGAGATTGACCTAGCTCTTTAAATAAGAAAGGGAATGGATGGTATGCCTCATAAATATCATAAGAAGATGGCATCAGTGTCCTTGAGCAGATCTGGGCTCATTGGACAACATCCTGGGACTGCTAAAATGAGTACGTGCGTACTCTTCATGTTCAAAGAGCTGCCTGGGTGGTTTGATATTGGGACCATCATTGTAAGAGTTCTTGCGTTCTCATAGTAAGTAAATATAGACACTGGCTTCTCGGTGCTTTTTTCCCCTGGTATGACCTCTAGCACATTGCCTGATAAAATGAGCGTGGCTGGTAAAAGACTGTTCGCTCAGCACAGCATCAGTTGGGACCATCCTCCACCGACCATCAAGCGGCGCCGACCATGCCAGCTGAAAAGTGATGAATAGGCTGAGGAATGTGACAAGAAAGCCTTCCCTGTGACCAGGCGTGTTAAGAAATGCCAGAGCCGGCTAAAATGACGCGGGATATGCGGCTTGAGTGTCGCTCAGAAACGTTCTTACCGGCTTAATGTTGTCAATCGTGGGCTCCAGCTACTTTGGACACCTTCCGTTTGCTGTGCAATCAGTCTTGATGGATGTGCACCGTAATTCACGCTGGTTTAAATGGAGTCGAAGCCAGGGTGGATCGCACCGAGTCGGTTCCAGGGTGGATCGCATCGAGTCGGTTCCAGGGTGGATCGCATCGAGTCGGTTCCGGGTGGATCGCACCGAGTCGGTTCCAGGGTGGATCGCACCGAGTCGGTTCCAGGGTGGATCGCACCGAGTCGGTTCCGGGCGCACCGAGTCGGTTCCAGGGTGGATCGCACCGAGTCGGTTCCAGGGTGGATCGCACCGAGTCGGTTCCAGGGTGGATCGCACCGAGTCGGTTCCAGGGTGGATCGCACCGAGTCGGTTCCAGGGTGGATCGCACCGAGTCGGTTCCAGGGTGGATCGCACCGAGTCGGTTCCAGGGTGGATCGCACCGAGTCGGTTCCTACCTGTCGCGGACGTGCGACTGCGAGATGGTTGGTTCGCGCCTGACCTTGGCAGATGTGTCATCAGCCGGCTCTGTCTGGTGTGGCAACCGTCGGGAAGTGTTGCTGTGTTCCGGCGGATACTGGCCGGTCAGAAATTGTGGTGATGTGCTGACACACATCACTATCCGGTAACAATCGCAGTTTCTGATACATTTTTCATGTCGCAGTACGGAGAAGGGCGGGTGATTTGTTCCCGGAGATTTTGCTGTGAACAAGATAGAGATGCGCTGAGCAGCATCTCTATTCTTGAACTTTTTGAGCTAATTCAATATTTCCCCGTTTCTTTTGGTTGACCTTTCTGAACAGGTTAAACAGGCCAGTGTTATCGTGCACTCAGTGAGCCGTCTTCGCCGTAGATTGCCGACCACGGTCGTAAAAAAACGCAATTTCATGCTTCAGTATTGATGATATGCAAACCGCAGACTTAGTCTGGCACAGGCGACATGTGCAAAGGTCAAAGTCATCGATCCCTTAAAGGTTAAATATCTGTAAATGTATGATGAACTGCTGATGACAATTTTTGAAACAGATGCATAAAGGAAAGGGTAATGAGTGTCACGAAAGCGAACCCAGATGTTTCAACCATTTTTGGGTTTCTTAATCCAAAAATATTTATGTTGAGGGCTTTTCACATAACGTTCGATAACAGTCCACAATTTTCCAAGGGAATCTGGTAGCCAAATACCCAGGGAATGAATATAATACCAAATAACATCTACTTCGTAGTTGTCCGCATTTAAGCCTCTAGCACCTGGACATCATGCACCCTCGCGACGCTTCAAATGATATGTCAGTGACCTGACCTGATTTTAACTTGAAACTTGAACCGGAACCTTGGATTCTTTTACGACTCATTCACTTGCTATGTCACATAACGTCTCCAACCTCTCACGCCGATTGGTCGCGGATGAACTCCGTAATCCCGCCGGTTGCGAGATTCAAATCCACTCACTTGTGATCAAGAGTCCGACACCCTATGAAATCGGTTTCGGAAGGCATGGTCTGCTACTACAGATATCTCGACATTTAACAAATACATTATCCAGGACCAAATGGCTACGTAATTATATTTCAACCTTTACCCTTCATTTGGTCTGGGAACCTGATCTGAGAACACATTGGGTTTTGTTGTTTTTTTAAAATAAATATTTTGTTTTGTCATTCGTCGACACACCCCCATTTCACTTTGGACTGTATATTTTATGGTTTGTTTATGAAAACAAAATTAAATGTACATCCAAAGACCAAACGTATTGATACGAGGTCGTGACATAGCTTCGATCCGCCCGAGCTGAGACTCAATTTGTGATAATATGCGCTCATCAATTGCCAATAACTATGCCAAACTTCAAAGCGATACCATGAATGGTGCAGGAGTTTCCTCGGAACGAAACCTTGGGCGGGAGTTAAATTGACCCCCGCACTGCGCGGTATAAGATACCATTCGACTTGAGCCGTGCCCTGTGCGTACGGCTCACTTCGTGTCTGAAGTAGCGCCCAGGGTTCGAGGAATCGCCGGAACAGCACTGGATGCGGGCAAACGTGAGAGGGAGCGAGAACACGGAGTAGCACATGGCACAAGGAAGGCCTGCATATCGTGTCGGGTACTCAAACCTTTCTCAAGAGTGCACATCAATGTATAAAAGAAAACTGTGTGCACGCCTCTGCTGAGCACCACGTTGTTCCCGTGTTCCTTATGGCTCCTTGTGGGTGAAATTGTGACGAATATTGACGGAGGAAACCATGCACACTCACACTCATATAAACGTTTCTTTTATACAGCAGTTTGCAATTCGATGCCAGCCACATATTGCCCTTTGTAAATAGCGTTTACGGATTGTTCAGTTTATTATCAATGTCAGTTTATTACAAACGCTTCGGTGACAAACACAAACACTCGTCGTTCCTTGAGATGTTTGCCATATATTATGATTTATCCGTTGTATTGTTGATGCAGCAACCTAGATGTGACTCAAACTTGAAATGTGGGTTCAAAACATCATCCATAATCAAATATCTGGCGAGATATGCGCATATAAAATGGATTGCATTCATAAATTTGATTCGAGCCAAATTATATTCCTTCTATTTTTGCTTTCACTAATTCGTCTACATGAGCAAATTGTCATCAGCCTAGCTCAACATCCGCTAATGACGAGATCACTGTGGGGGTCTGAAAGTTACCTCGCCACAGTTCAAACTGCAACGGTCGCCGAGGATTTGGTGTCCCTCCCCCGCTGAGCGCACGCGCCGTGGAAGAAAGCGCCTCTGCCTCCCTGCTGAGGTGATCCCCTCACATCGAGCTGTTCGCAGGCAAGGGGAGCTGCTTCAGACCTGACGCCGCTCACGAAGGGATCTGTTTCAGACCGGGCGTCGCAGATAAGAAGAGCTGCTTAAGATCGAGCGACGCAGATAAGGGAACTGCTTCAAACCGAGCGTCGCAGGCAAGGGGAAATGCTTCCGACAGAGCGTCGCAGGCAAGGGAAAATGGAAAAATCAAGACATAGCTCGATGTGTAACTCGGCAGCCTCCAGCAGCTGTGACAAGAGCAATGATGCAAGTACGCCACTAAATTCACCACCAAATGACGGTTCGTATGTTTAAAAAAGAAGCCTTCGAAATGCAAACGGTAGCTCAGGAAAACTCCAGCACAGGGCGGCTGCAGAAGTTGCAGTTCCACGACATGGACTACAATGCTTGGACGCCATCCGACTGCTCTGTTGACGCCTCTCTTGAGACAATTCTGTACGCCTGGACGGTTGGCGGTTCACCGGGCGCGAGCCGCTCTCGTCTGTGTCAACGAGCTGCGGCCGGCCGTGCCACCGGCACCCGGAGGCTTATCGGCCACAGTTTGACGGACCGCGCGACCCCCGCGTCACCGGCGGGCGTCCCGTGCCGCGTGACCTGACGTCGGCCGAACACCGCCGGTGCCGCGCCGCCTCGCGCTCCCGTCAGCACGCGAGTACACGTCAGGTGTTCCGGAGCGGACCTGCCGCAACAGCCGGCCCTGCGCTGGAGTCCGGCCACAGCCACCGGGGGTCCTGCGCCGGTCTGTCCAGAGGTGGTGACACACCATCCGTGCCAGAGTGATGTACTTGGACGCCCTGGTGGTGGACGCAGTGATATACTTGGACCTCCTGGTGGTGGACGCAGTGATATACTTGGACCGCCTGGTGGTGGACGCACGGTGATATACTTGGACCTCCTGGTGGTGGACGCACGGTGATATACTTGGACGCTCCTGGTGGTGGACGCAGAGTGATATATTTCGATGCCCTTTTAGTGGACGCATGCTCTGGGCGCGGAGGCGTAGTCGAAGGAATGCCTTTAATATCTTAGAAATATTAACATGTGCCCATCTCGACACCTCGGAGTTAGTTGTTAGGGTTTTGGCGCCAAGGCACGCGACGTCCCTCGTGAAATTTGCCATTGTATCCTTTCCGCCCTGGCGCCGAGCTGTAACAAGAGTACACTGATGCCCCCAGGGGTGTATAAGCGGCTTCCGACCGGTGAATGAGCCCAGCGTGAGCAAACGAGTTCTGGGGTAGGTAGGCACAAGCACGCCACGTCACGGTAGTAGTGTGTTCCCTTACCGATTGGAGAAATAATCAGTGTCTCAACACGCTTGCCGCGATATATCGATGTAGGAAAACACGGCCAAGTGCAGTGACGTGAACGCACCGCAATCACGGTAGCGTAACGCCGGGACGTTCTGTGGAAGAAAAGACACCGAAATAATTGTGCCAAGTCATTTTTGCGTCAGCAGACCGACACCAAAACTGCCATGCACATCTGATATCAAGTCATTGCAGCGAATGAATGACAAGGTAAGCTGCTAAGCACCCCTTTCGCCACCACTCCCGCCAGCTTACACTGCTGTCGAAAACATCGTGGGCTTGAGCAAAACACCGTTGTCCCCTTACACAATCACAGCAATTCCACGCGCCAATAGTTAGAAATCCACCAGCATTCGTAAGCATCGCTACACATACAATTACGGTACGCGTCACAGGTCGGGTATTATCCATGGGCCGATGACTGTCAGTCACGTCGTAAAATGCACCCAGAAGCAGATAAAAACATAACCGGTGTGTGACGGGTGGAACTGTCACTGGGAAGGGCGGCGTGACGGGTGGAACTGCTACGGGGAAGAGCGGCGTGACGGGTGGAACTGCCACGGGGAAGAGCGGCGTACACCGCGCAGCTAACAGGCGAGAGCGCTGGTCGGCGGCTCAGGTGAGTCGTGCCCCACCTCGAACAGGCGGCAGGTGCACGTATCAGGTGGTCGGCAGCGCCACCTCAGGTGAGTCGTGCCCCACCTCGGACAGGCGGCAGGTGCACGTATCAGGTGGTCGGCAGCGCCACCTCAGGTGGGTCGGGGCACACCTCGAACAGGTGGCAGGTGCACGTGTCAGGTGGTCGGGGCGCCACCTCAGGTGAGTCGTGCCCCACCTCGGATAGGTGGCAGGTGCACGTATCAGGTGGTCGGCAGCGCCACCTCAGGTGAGTCGGGCCCCACCTCGGACAGGTAGCAGGTGCACGTGTCAGGTGGTCGGCGTCTCAGGTGGTCGGGAGCACCAGCCCAGGTGGGGCGTGCCGCCGGCTGCGGCCCGCTCGGCGGCGCGGTGGCTGGCCCCGCTCCCGGACGTTGCCCCGACGGGGCCCCATTGCCATGACGCAACATCACTGCACGGCGCGCACCGCCGGGCCGCCGCGCCGCGACGCGCCACTCTGACCGCCGTTCATGACGCTGTCACGCCAGCAGGCCGAACAGTGCCCAGCCCGGTACCGGCACATCTCCTGACGGTACCGGCACATCTCCTGACGGTACCGGCACATCTCCTGACGGTATTGGTGCATCTCCTGACGGTACCGGCACATCTCCTGACGGTATTGGCACATCTCCTGACGGTATTGGCACATCTCCTGACGGTATTAGTGCATCTCCTGGCGGTACTGGTATATCTCCTGACGGTACCGGTGCATCTTACAGCACTCATACGTCTTACGGTACTGGTATATCTCCTTACGATGCTGGTACACGTCCTTACGGCACTGGTGCATCTTCGTACGGTAATGGTACATTTCACGGTACTGGTACATCTTACGGTACTGGTACATCTTACGGTACTAGTACATCTCCGTACGGCACCGGTACATCTCCTTACGATTCCGGTACATCTCACGGTACCGATACATCTTATGGTGCTGGTACACCTCCTTACGGCATTGGTTCATCTGATTGTACTGGTACATCTCCTTACGGTACCGATGCATCTCCTTTCAGCACTGGTACATCTGGTACATATCGACAGCCTTTGTGCGCCTTGGTGGTGGTCCTAATGCACACCAGATGTGGCACCATGATTCTCCCTAGATGCGGACAAGTTCACCCTCTCATTGTACCCGGTTATTCCAGCATGACAATCAAGGAAGGCTTTCTCTTGTGGGGTCGGGAGGGAGAGAGAGAAAAAAGATTGTCGACCGTATCCCCCAGTTCGTCTCAGCACGCTTATAGTTGTCTGAAATGACCACCTGGTGGCGCCATGGAATGTACGCCATGATATGTACGCCTTTAGTAATCCGATATCCCCTCCCTGATGACGTCCTTGTGACATTGAATGTGACAGATCAAAAACTGTCTTCTTGTCGACCTGGGAAATGCCTCCCCGGCTGGTATTGGTCGCGTCCTGACCGACAGCGGTACCGATACACCTCTGTCCGTGACTCGTTGGCCGGCTCTCGGACGGTGACTGTCTCGCCGTCAGGTGCGTCGCCGGTCGGGGTCCACGCCGCCAAGCCGTGTTCGGCAACACCGCCAACTGCGCCGCCGGTGAAGCTGTCGCCGCCACCGCCGCCGCCGCCGCCGCGCACTCGCTACCGCTGCCGGAGAATGCCACTGCGCACATGCACGTGCACGTGTACCACCGCGCGCACCACCTCGCGTCTCACTGTCGGCGCCGACGCGCGGTCGGCGGCCGGAGCGGGGCCCGCCACAAGTGACGTACCAGTGAATGCATTTACAGCTGGAGACGATGTAAACGCACCCGCTGGCCGTCGCCCGTGGCTCGGCGACATTGACCTGACCCGACCGGCGGCGGCTCTGCCACTGGCAGCGGCCGGCGCGCTCCGTCGGGTGGAGGCGCGCCCGGCGGGAGGCCGGCCTGCCAAGATCTCCAGGGGGGTCGCGCCGCGCCGGCCGGCCGCAGGGCGCACGTAGTACGAGAGCCGGGTGTTTTGCGCGGCCATGGTGCCACGCGCCGACAGCGGGCGAAACAGGTCACCGGCGGCGGCGCCAGGTCGCTGTAGACGTGCCGCTGTGTCCAGGGGCCAGATGGAGAATGTTGGGACGATGAGTCGCGCTGAGAACGTGCACCGGAGAGCGTTGCAGCGGTGTCGAGATTCCCGGTTGTGTGGGTGGGGGATGGGGGAGCAGGCGCGGGGAGGGGTCCAATTCGTAATTTCGAGAGAGGGCGCGGGCGGAGGCGGGAGCGCGAGCTTCAGCTTGAGCTCCATTTGAGAAAGGGGCTGTACACGCGGTCAAGGGTTGGATAACTGTCGCCAGTGGCCGCCACCGTCGTATGTAACGTCATCTGGCGTCACCACCCGCCTGCAAATGGAAGGGGAGGAGTGGGGTGGGAGGGCGGCTGAAGTGGGTCAACAATGACTGGAACCGGGATGAGATCCGGGATTGTCGACGCCGACTGGGTCGGCGCCGATCAGGTGGGTCGGCGCCGATCGAGGCGGGTCGGCGCCGAGGTGGGTCGACGCCGATCGAGGTGGGTCGGCGCCGATCAGGTGGGTCGGGCGCGCCGATCGAGGCGGGTCGGCGCCGATCGAGGTGGGTCGGCGCCGATCGAGGCGGGTCGGCGCCGATCGAGGCGGGTCGGCGCCGATCGAGGCGGGTCGGCGCCGATCGAGGCGGGTCGGCGCCGATCGAGGCGGGTCGGCGCCGATCGAGGCGGGTCGGCGCCGATCGAGGCGGGTCGGCGCCGATCGAGGTGGGTCGGCGCCGATCGAGGCGGGTCGGCGCCGATCGAGGCGGGTCGGCGCCGATCGAGGCGGGTCGGCGCGTCGATGGGCGGGTCGGCGCCGATCGAGGTGGGTCGGCGCCGATCGAGGCGGGTTGGCGCCGATCGAGGCGGGTCGGCGCCGATCGAGGCGGGTCGGCGCCGATCGAGGCGGGTTGGCGCCGATCCCGGTCAATACGTGCCCTACCGCGTGGACACACTAATATCTTTTGGACCGCAAATCAGCTGGCTGGTCACGGAAGCTTCGCCCCACGTCGGGGCGAACCCAGAGCCGACACACCCCGGAACTGGGCGCCCAGCCAACCTTCAAGTGAGAGTTGCATTTGGCACGTGAATGCGAATAGTTTTACGTCCAGCACGTTTGGGTCAGTCTGGGCGAACCACGCTGGACGGTGAGCAGAGCCAATAACCGGATGGCACAGAGGCCGGATTAAATGATATGCCACTATGATTATCCTCACCTAGCGGATGGCTGGCGTCACTCCCCTCGGACAACACAGAATCAGCCGAACGGGAGTGCACCAGTTTAGCTGGGCCGCCTGCAAACTCCGACCTTCTGTAGCCTAGGGCCACGAACAATGAGAAGGCTCATTATTTCAAGCCGGAAGGCATTAAGTGAAGCTTTCACCATCGTCTGCGTCATCAGCACGAGGCCGGCCGGGGAACACAACACTGACCGGCGGGTCGTATTCGGGTAATGATAATTGACATGGATGAGATACACGTTGAGGAGTACGGCCACCTAACGTTCCACCTGAATCAGCACGTGCTTTGGCGTTATTTTTTTTTTTTCAGTGGTACTTCCAGCACTGAATAGCATTGGTGTCTACTGATAGTTGTCACATTTTCACCGCATTTCTGAGGACTTGACTACCAGGGTAATAAATATATTTGATGGGAAACGCATATGCCCCTGAAGCCGCACCTTACATCTGATTGCGACTGTTCATAACTTAGTATTTGTATTGAGTATTTTCTTTAGTATTATAGTATTCTTTAGCATTATCTTTATTTAGTATTATGTTTCGTATTTTCATAACTGTTCATAACAAAGTATTTGTTAATCCTTTGCCCTTGGCTTATTCCGTCAATAAATGGAGAGTTCGTGCCCTACGTTTACTTCACCCCATTGGGGGTCAAGGGAGCCCTTCCCTCTCTTCGGAACTCGACCTTTGCGAAGTTAATTTTCGCAAGCGCATGTGCACTTCCCATGTCAAAGAAAAACATGCCACTTAAGCCAAGTATTCTGTTCATATTGTAAACCTCCCGTTGCCTTTCGTACCATTGGAACCGGCAAGACATACTTTTTTGGTGTACCCTTGAACTGCTCCATGCTGACACATGTTTGTTCCTCTGAGCTTCCCACGAGCTTCAAAGCCTTCCACCAGAGATACCGTCTGCACCTCTGGTGGACGGTTCGGAGAAGTGGACGTGCGTAGACGTCCGTACCATAGAACTAGACATGCCCAACCGTCCGTGCCAGAAAAGTAGACATACCTAACCGTCGGTGTCAGAAAAGTAGACACACCTAGAGAACGAGTCCGTGTCAGAGAACGAGACGTACCTATAACTGCCCGTACCAGAGAACTGGACGTACCTAATCGTCCGTGTCAGATAAAGAAACGTACCTACAACTGTCCGTACCAGAGAAGGAGACTACCTATAACTGTTTGTACCAGAGAAGGAGACGTACCTATAATTGGCCGTGCCAAAGGAGACGTGCCTGTAACTGCCGGTACCTGAGAACTGGACCTGTCCGAATGGTTTTGTTTCTGCTCCAATTCACATTCAGGCGAAGCACGTACAATTCAGTGAAACATGCGGTTTATTCTGCTAGAGAAGTCGAAGTGTGCCATAAATGTTGTTCGCACATTTCTGCATTAAAAGAAGAAATGGCGCCGCATAATGTGCAGAGGGAACGCGAGTAAGCATTCGTTTCAATCCAGCACGTGCTATTCTGGATTTTAGTTTTTGCTATTCGGAATTTGAGTGAAGGTTCCCAATTAATGATTGGAGGTTAAACTACATTATCTAACAAAAGCTTCTTCATGGCGCCACGACGCAAACTCGGCCAGCGTTCACTTCACGGCCACCCTGCCGGCTCCACGCCGGCATTCCGGAAAAAGAGCCCTCAAGCAGTGAGTGTGCGTGCCAGCGTAGACGTGGTGGCACGGCCTGTCGCCTTGGTCGGCTCGCCGGGGCCACGTGCTGACGCCGCCGCTGCGGCGTGGGGGCGGCCGCGGAAGAGGGGTCGTGACGCGGGAGGCGCCCCCTGGCAGGAGGCGCGTCGTGTGCCTCAGCGGGAGGTGGCTGTGTGACTCGCCGCCGGGGTCGGTCCCGCCCGGCCTCGAGCGGACAGCTCAGCGCCGGTGCAGGGTGCTACTACCACACACATAGGTAGACAGGGTGCTACTACTACGATACAGCCGCCACCGGTTGTGACTGAAATCGTGGCGGTCAAGTGCACCACCGGCTGTTCTGTACCAATGAACAAGTTTCATGTCGGGACAAACCGGTTTTGTTCAAGTTTTACTTGTGATTTTTAACTTCAAAGATGATTCATTTGTTAAAATCAGGGATGCGGAGCCGGAGCCGGAGCCGGAGCCGGAGCCGGAGCCGGAGCCGGAGCCAGAGCCGCCGGAGCCGGAACATTTTGCCCGGAGCCGGAGCCGGAGCCGGAGCCGCCGGGACATTTTACTCGGAGTCGGAGTCGGAGCCGGAGCCGTCAAAAGCGGAGCGGCTCACGTTTGGGATGTAAGGAGCCGGAGCCGGAGCCGGAGCCGGAGCCGGAGCCGGAGCCGGAGGCGGGACATTTTCTGGAGCCGGATCGCGCCGGATCCGGCTCACGTTTGGGATGTAAGGAGCCGGAGCCGGAGCCGGAGCCGGAGCCGGGGTACTTCCCCGGAGCCGGAGTCGGAGCCGGAGCCGTCCAAAATTTTCCCGGCTCGGCATCCCTGGTTAAAATCCCTCAAGCATATACATAATTCAAACAAGCGCTTCAGAGTGCACCGCTTCGTGAATCGTCAAAATATGTGTGAAGTCACGTCTGTAGAGATCAACCATGTTTGACTGCCGCCCATTAGATGTTCCATTTGGCACGCTACCAGTTCGTAATAATTGCGATAGTTTTAGCCTGGATCACATCCAATCGTCAGGGGCAAATGTATCGTAGAAAACGGCGCTATTATTCGTATTTGTGCTGAGGTAAACAAATGCAACTGCAAGTAAGCCAGAAGCAATGTTTATCGGCCTCCCGACGGCCAAGAAGATGAGGACTTTGTCGAGCGATCCTGTACGACGAGACAGTCCGCTGATGTCTGCTAGTGGCCACGCTTGCTGCGACAAACATTTATATGCATATGCACCGTTGGTAGCCATGGGTACGAGTATTTTGATAGGCGTGGGCATGCGTAAGGATGAGGGGAGGCTGGAATCGGAGTACTTTCCTCAGAAGTGTTAACATTGAGGTATTTCACATCAAGGTTTAGCTTGAAAACTATGATTATATCTTCAATTTTCGTGAAAACTTCCACGAAATAAAGACATACTTTTGCAAAGCTGGAATTGTGACTTGTTAGTATTTATCTTGTTGGAAACATGAATGCCCACAATCCTTTCATATTAGCATTAAGTGAAGAGAATTGACCAATAGGCTTGGAGATGGGTAATACTAGCAGTATAGCAGAAAAATAATGCAAAAAATAAAACATGTAGCATACCCTTGCCTAACAAAACCTTACTCTCCATGGAAAAAAATCCAAAAAGAGCACAAAATTCCAGCAATTTTTGCTCTAAAATATTTAACTCGAAAAACGAAACTAAATGTAGAATGGCCAAACCCTACTTTAAGAAAAAAATCGAGATCAACGTAATCAAACCTGATATAATCAAACCTAACCACTTTGCTTCATGCAGGTAAAATGTATGCAAAATTTGTGTCGTGAATATCTGAAAGCACAATAATGCCAGACTGCCATTACATTTTGCAGAAAAAAAATCCTGCTGAAACCCCAGCAGTAGTATACTTTTAATGCTTTTCTGAAGTTGATTGAACTTCCACAATATGCCTGACATTTCATGTAAAGCTTCAGCCAACTGTCCTTGCCCTCCATCATAATTCCATAGCAGTTCTAGCTAGTAAATCACTTCAATACCATATTTCATCGTCATCCCATTTTGCATTATCTACCTCAATATCACAAAATATGGCAGCAGTTGTAGAAGGCATCTTACTCACTTTGCATCACAATATTATGCTTGAAGATGTTGGATGACATTGGTCTACACCTGCTGATCTCCGATTGCATTGATCTACACCTACCTACTTACATATTATTGATCACGTCAGCCTGTACCTGCAGGTAGCTGATCATGTCTGCCTACACCTATTGATATTTGATTGCATGAACTGCTACACATGTACAATGTATATCTTCCTACAAGGAAGATATACATTGTACATGGAAATCTCATCGAGGTATTTAAATTTGTCCATGGTCTGGAGAAGGGATATCTTGAAGAAATGTTTGAATTTAACAGAAATGATGCAATTAGAGGTCATCAATTCAAAATTAAAGTTAACCACAGCAGAACAAGGTTAAGACAGTTTTTTTCTTCACCAACAGGGTAGTAGAACATTGGAACCAGCTGCCAGAAACCATTGTCAGTAGCAGCACATTGAATATCTTTAAAAACGGCATAGACAATCATTATAAGAATAGAGTTCTTGTTTTTCAGTATTACAGGGAGGGCTGATCGACGGATTTGGTGGGCAACTGGATGAGTGTACAGAGTGCAACCAAGAAGGGCCCTTGTGGCTCATAGTTACATTAGTTTTCTATATCTTTATGTCTAAGGAAGCTACTTAAAATTTAACAACATGCCTGCCATTCCACGTAGGGATCAACCTGAAAACAGGTGTGCGTTGCCCAAAATCCATACAGTATAGTGAAATAATCCAAGCAATTTTCCATTCAATAGCAGTCCCATTTTGCAATATCTTCATGGGCATCATCAATATATTGCAATAATTGAAGCAGGCATCCTACTGTCTCTGTTCCATCACAATACTGTTTGAAGGTATGCTATGACATCGGTACGAACCGCGGCACTGTGTTGCGCCGGGTTTGCAACAAAATGTTAGTTGCTGTATTACCACCATAATAGATTACCTAGCCCTCCGAGGGATACATTTTTGTAAAAATTGGTAACATTTCAGTTTCACAAGCCCTCGCCCTAGCATCCATGACGAGAGTCGGATGAAAAACCTTGCATGAAATAATCCAACGTTTCGTTCCCTGCGCGTTTTTGGCCTGGCCGCTTCGAGGCTCCGCATGTGTCACGTCACTGCTACGAGGCTTTTAAATCGATGGCAGCCCCTAAGTGAAATTATTAAATTATGCTGTACATGCTTCCCCTGTGAAAAAAAAAACAGTGTTGTCTACAAAGTATTATTACATATTTTTTTTTCCAATCAAAAACCAATTACGTGAAACTTGTCCATTGTGGTGTGTACGGCTGAGAAGTAGAATGGCCTGAATCACCTCCGGCTGTTCTGCACCAATTGTAGTGTGTACGGCTGAGAAGTCAAATGTCCTGACCCTGGGCCGTTCTGTACCAGTTGGGGTGTGTACGGCTGAGGGGTCGAATGGCCTGACTCATTGTCGGGTAGGAGCGATGCCGCAATCTATGCATCTCCGGGATTATTTCTCTGTAGATGCATGTGACAGGATTGCGAAATACGTCGCGCAAAGCATTCATTGACATTTCGCACTTTGGCATTGCGCATTTTGGCATTGTACGTGAAGAACGAACATACCATTTTGGAACGGAGTACCTTTCGTCCCCGATATTTCGCCGCTGGCGACGTTCTTAGCCATCAATTTCCTCAATGTTCATCAGTCGCTTCGCTAATCAGCTGTACTAGTCAGCATTGCCTTCTTTTGTTAGCCTGAGGGGGGTATATGTTGTTGTTATTGGGGCTCAGGGGCACGTCAACTGTTGTATGGGACACACGAGGGTTGCATTTGTGGTTTGCAATACTGTATAAAATGGGGATAATATTTTGTCATACATGTGGCTTCAGAATTTCAGCTTTCACCTCCCAACAACTCCAAGCACTTTATCACACCCTGTCAAATAGCACCATTTAGCATCCAGAGGAAACAAGAAGAGGGCAATTTTATGGAGTGGATAATGTTATGGATGACAAACATCCAGGAAAGGCCAATTTTTCCAACCCTGGTTATACAGCGCCGATGAGTTTGATAAATGACAGGTTTGTTATTCATCTTTCCGTACTTCAGTTTCGAGATTCCACGGGTTCTGATAATTTCACAAGTAAAACGGTTGTTTTTAAGCGGGCATCCGACGTGGCACGTCACGAAAACAAGTAATTGTTATTGGGATAACTATTGTAAATTGAGAGAAGCATGGGCGTAATTAATTTCAATCAGGATCGCCGAATCATTCTCAGCTCCCGTCGTACATATAAAGACTTGTCACACAATATGTCTCGGCTCTAATCATCTGCACACGTGGTAATCCGCTCGACCTCGCGGGGGGGGGGGGACTGGCGGATAGGTCGATGAATTTCAGCCCCATTGTGAAGGGAAACAGGACACACCCTCAAGTTCGCTCGCCTACGCCGGCGAAGGCTTCCTCTGCCGACAGCCGACATTACTGAGAGCGGCTGGGGCCCAGCG
Organism: Imbricaverruca yamaguchii; assembly: GCA_034440575.1. Lineage (NCBI taxonomy): Eukaryota > Metazoa > Arthropoda > Thecostraca > Neoverrucidae > Imbricaverruca > Imbricaverruca yamaguchii. The sequence continues at coordinate 927,481 of JAOTOL010001492.1, forward strand.
GGGGCGATGCCGATCCGGCGGCGGGCCGCCCCCGGACCCCCAGGCTGATGACGCGCGTGCCCACGCTTCGCGGAACGACCCGCCACTGAACATGCACGGCATAAACATACGAGACAATTACGACACGTGTTCTCGGAAGTCTCGGCTCGCCGACACGAGGGTGGACGCCGGCGGCGACAGACGCCGCGTCGCAGGATCGCTCGTGGGACATTGTCAAGGACACTCGCATGACAACAAATGGCGCTGTGCCCATTGCCCGCGCAGCCGCTTTGTGGTCAGCATGAGATATGGCCGCAGTGGAAAGCAATTTAGTTGCGGTCTGTTTGGTTCCCACTCGGGGCCTGTGTCCGTCGTTGGCTCATTCAGAATAAATGAAGGGAAATTGGTCAGGTGTGTTTTTGTATTAACGTTTTCAAGTGACTTGAGTGCCAAGCAAACCAGAAATGGCCACCGTTTTAGATAATGCATAATTTGTCTTGCTGAACGTCAAGTAAACATGAGCACCCTGGAGTCTCAAGAACTAAAAAATTCATGGAACACTCAGGCATCGATAATGTAATTGGTATATTTGGTATAGAAGTAGTGGATGACCGTGATCGCTATCGGTCGGAACGAGAAGATGAATGTGAAGGCTTGGACCTACGCTTGAGTGTGTAGAGGAATCGTATTGCTGGCACAGTCAGCCTGTGAACCATATCAACGAATCTTCACCTGTATGGAAACACGTGACCAACGCCTGTAAGTATCGTATCGATCGTCTATATAAATATATATATATATATATATATATATATATATATATATATATATATATATATATATATATATATATATACATTTCTGTGTGTGTATATATATGTACGTATCATCGTTATGAGGTTGGAACGGTGAACCATGAAGTACGAAGGCCTGGTCTAGATGTGAAGGCATTCTGTCACACGTCATCACAAACTGGATTTCCTACCTACACACGTTGGCAAGCGATCGCACCATCTGAAGACGCCGGATATTTCGCCGACGACCGAAAGTGGATTGCGAGTTCCGCCAGTGGTCGAGAGTTCCGCCAGTGGTCGAGAGTTCCGCCAGTGGTCGAGAGTTCCGCCAGTGGTTGAGAGTTCCGCCAGTGGTTGAGAGTTCCGCCAGTGGTCGAGAGTTCCGCCAGTGGTTGAGAGTTCCGCCAGTGGTCGAGAGTTCCGCCAGTGGTTGAGAGTTCCGCCAGTGGTCGAGAGTTCCGCCAGTGGTTGAGTGTTACGCCAGTGGTCGAGAGTTCCGACAGTGGTCGAGAGTTCCGCCAGTGGTTGAGTGTTACGCCATGCTGACATGTGACGTACTGGCGCGCATGCAAAGCTTGCAGCCACATCAACATGTCGGCACATGGCAAGACCAGCGGCTATAGCATCAGGAAGTGCACCGAGCACGCGCGTCCAAGGCGATACGGCACCAGGAAGCGGACTCGTGGCCGGTGGTGGTGCTGACCCACATGTGGAGCGGCAGTGGCGAGGTTTCCCGCGACACCGCCAAGTACGGGTGTGTTGCGCAGTGCGGGATCTCACTGCCAGATTAGGTAACAAGACCACCATTGCATGACCGTACACAGCAGCAGGGCTGCAGAGAAGTCATGTGCAACACGCTCTGCACCGGCACCATCTATGACACCCTATAGGGCAGATCCGCCGTACGGTATTTGTGGTCAAACTAGAAGGCACGCGCTCTGGGATAGTTGGACAGTCACGGAGTCATAAGCGTAAACTGACACGAACTACCGGCGGTGCGAGATGCGTCCACATCTCGATAAGAAGCTTCAAAGTTACGCTTAAGTACAGAAAAACATGGCGACTAAAGTTGGAAATATTCGACGCAGGTGTTTATCATCCACATAAGTTTCCTTCAGTTTCCAAGTGGGGTTCAAACCTTGGGGCGCAGAAACTCTTTTTAAACAGAGACCGTGACAGCCTTCTGCCTTAGGAGACAGTCGCCTCCCCCAGCCATGTAACATAAAAAGCACATAACGGAAACTGTTTTCGAAAACTTTGTCTCAGCAGCCCAACATTTGTTTCGGTTTTTATTTGCACGGCCAAGATGTCCAATTCAGCGGCTCAAAATCTTAGCCTGTGCTCATTCCATGCCTTTATAATTCTGCATGGACACAACCCAAACACAAGCAGCTGACCACACTGACTTCCCCGTCGTAAAGCCAGAACAGCGCTTTTCCGTGGTCATTCAATGGTATATTATTGCGCCTTTAGTCCTATGTCTTTAGACCATTACCGACTGGCATTCCTGCTGTATCAATGTCTACTGCCGTTGCTGGCCGTTGTAATAGATAAACCATTTTATTGTGCAGCTCGCAACCAAAGCCGCAATGAAGTTGAACGCTCCAGCACTAGAACGGAGGGAAGGAAAATCACGTTTGCAATTGTGTTGTACACAACGCTCAGCAATAATTGTACCACACTTGTAAAGGTGACACACATCTAAGTAGGGGACGAGTAGCCTAGGGGTAAGTTGTCCGTCTTACAATCGAAAGGTTGTGGGTTCGAGTCTCACCTGTCGCTACTCTTCGCCAGCGACCAATCGGCGTGAGAGATTGGCGACGCTACATGGCTGAACGGTCGATGTATCGTGTAAAACCAATAACCAACCGTATATTTAAGTAGTGGTCAGACGGGCAGGCGAGCCCACTCGTGTACGCCGCGGGCCATGGTGGCAGTGATCGCGACGGAGACCCGCCCAGCGCACCCGTGGCGGACCAGTGGTGGACCCACTGGTCGGGCCCGCCGCGGGCTATGGTGGCAGTGATCGCGACGGAGACCCGCCCAGCGCACCCGTGGCGGACCCACTGGTCGGGCCCGCCGCGGGCTATGATGACAGTGACCGCGACGGAGACCCGCCCAGCGCACCCGTGGCGGACCCACTGGTCGGGCCCGCCGCGGGCTATGGTGACAGCGACCGCGACGGAGACCCGCCCGACGGACCCGTGGCGGACCTACTGGTCGGGCCCGCCGCGGGCTATGGTGACAGCGACCGCGACAGAGACCCGCCCGGTCGACCCGTGGCGGACCCACTGGTCGGGCCCGCCGCGGGCTATGGTGACAGTGACCGCGACGGAGACCCGCCCGGCCGACCCGTGGCGGACCTACTGGTCGGGCCCGCCGCGGGCTATGGTGACAGTGACTGCGATAGAGACCCGCCCGGCGGACCCGTGGCGGCACCGTCCGACCAATCCATCTATCCGATTGACAGGTCACCTGATGCAGAAACTGGGAAGTTTGAAGAAAATACCGTATTTTCCCGAAACTTAACAGTTTTCCAGATAGAGTTGGACCTCACAAAAAAAAGAAAGGTTAGGACCCAGAAACCCAAACGGTGGCGACACCGGCAGTCCAATACCATCATATGCTTGGGCTTTCAACGTTTGGATGCAACCCAAAAATGTAACCTCTGACCCGGTTCGACACATCGACGGGGGAGAGAAATAGCGGAGTTGATTGTGCATTAAAAGACGAGGAGAGTTAAGCCAAGGATAGAGTCTGATGAAGAGTCAAGCAATGACTCATGTACAAACAGTGTGTGCGATGAGCGTACACCAGATGAGAGCAGCCATCCGTCTAGTACCGCAGAAGCGGAAGTTGAAGTAGGTGTTGCAATAGTTATAGAAGGAGCGGTCGAGTTAAGGTGACCGCTGAAGCAAGTCACATAGTGGGGAGGTACATAGGGAAATAGGGATGGAGAGAGGAGATGTGAGGAGAGCGGAGAGTGGAGAGGGGGTAAGTGATAGGCGATAGGGGATAGGGAAATGTAAGGGTGAGGGTAGATGATAGGGGATAGGGGATAGGAAAGGTTGAGTGTGGGGGTTAGGGTGAGGGTGATGGTGATGGTGATGGTGATGGTGATGGTGATGGTGATGGTGATGGTGATGGTGATGGTGATGGTGATGGTGATGGTGATGGTGATGGTGATGGTGATGGTGATGGTGATGGTGAGGGGGTGGAGTGGAGGAGAGAGATGAGTGGATGGGATGGGAGGGGAGATGAGAGTTGAAAGAGGAGAGGAGAAAGGAGATAGAAGGAGAAAGGAGATAGAAGGATAACAGAGGAGCCAGGAAAGAGGAGAACTGAGCAGAGAGAGGGAGAGGGAAGGGAGAGGGAGAGGGAGAGGGAGAGGGAGTGGGAGTGTGAGTGTGAGTGTGAGTGGGCGTGGGAGTGGGAGTGGGAGTGGGAGAGGGAGAGGGAGAGGGAGAGGATATGGAGATGGAGATGGAGATGGAGATGGAGATGGAGATGGAGATGGAGATGGAGATGGAGATGGAGATGGAGATGGAGATGGAGATGGAGATGGAGATGGAGATGGAGATGGAGATGGAGATGGAGATGGAGATGGAGATGGAGATGGAGATGGAGAGGGAGAGGGAGAGGGAGAGGGAGCGGGAGGGGAAGCGGAAGCGGGAGCGGGAGCGGAAGCGGAAGCGGGAGCGGAAGTGGGAGCGGGAGCGGAAGCGGGAGCGGGAGCGGAAGCGGGAGTGGGAGCGGGAGAGAGAGAGGGGGAGGGAATGAGGGGAGTGCTGTCGACGTTCATGGCCGAGGTCTTCGTGTTTGTTGAATGCCAAGAGAACTGCGAAGGCATTGAGTTCTAAAATAATGACATACCGCGGCCTGCCGCCGCCCATGATTGTATGCAAAACGCGACCGTAAAGGCATTGCAATAGCGGACCGCAACGGTGAGAGTGGGTATAATTTGGCTTTGGCCGCACTGGCAATGGTGTAGAGCAGCATGCGACTGCCTCGGTGCCGGTACTTAGACGGTGCAGCAGCAGCAACAACAACTGCCGCGGCAAATCATTTCACGGCAGTGTGATGACGCCACTGATCCGGCAGGACAGCGCGCCGACTGGACGCTACCACGTCCAGTCTCCCCGCCTACTTCCCTGAGGACGTTCCTACCGATCTGCCACGTGTTTGTAGTTCACCAGTCATTGGCGTCGCCGCGGGTGGGTGTGGGATAGGAGCGCTCCGACGTCGATTCTTCCCATTCCATAGACGTGATGTTAAATTTGCTAAGTAACGGGACGTCCGCTGTTCCTCGCTTTGGTGACACGACCGCAGGTCACATACAGGCTCGTCCAATCATACACCGGACCCACGGTAAGCCAAACCTTGCTTACTTGAAATACGGCTACCGTTGTTCACTTCAGTAAAACGCCGCAGCTTTCCACTATAATTTAATGAGCAACTGCGTTCTCTTTTGAAGGTCTGCATACTGTGATATGCTTTAAAAAGAATGTTTGGAATGCCTAAGTCCTGGAATTATCCATGGTACTTTTGCATGCAGAATGGACTTTCAAACATTGGAGAGGCAATGATGCTTCCCTTTGCAGCGTCAGTTTCCATGCCGACACTATGATATTCCAGCACGTTGTTTACACATTGGCTCTCATTGTGTGTCTCGATATTTCTGTAACACCAAGCCTGACAACAAACGGAAGTAGTAAGTTGGAGCTTTACACCATGCGATCACTCGAATCGATCTCACTAACGTGGTATGGATCAGAATGAATTCGACGTAGCAGCCCTGAAGCTCTGCTCACCAAAGTGGAGCTGTTGGGAAAGTTACCAGCATGATCAGCACACTAAGCAAACCGACCAAGTATGGAACAGACTTTGGATTTTGCACTCTATCCTTGGAGTCGTTAGAAATCAGCCCTCTCCGGGACATTTTGTGCCACAAATGATGGCAAGCTCATCATTGCCTCTCACTGTAGTATAAATACGCATGCAGAGCTACTAGGGTAGCCTGAGTCGATTTACGACATGCATCTCACGCACAGCATATTAATGTACAGTGCGCAACATCACGTCCATATATTGTGCAGGAACTGAGCTGAGCTGAAATTAATGCGAATCTTTCGTCAAAAGCATATTAGCAAACATGAGTTACCGTGGCTTCCAACAAGAAAACGCAAGGTAATAAGCGACGTTATTTAATGAAAATGTACGGAAAATGATTATAGTCACAACGTTGAGCATAAATTGCGAGAATTATGCTCATAAAACATACATCTACTTTCCAAATTGTACGTAAACAATTTAAATTCACACACACACACAACGTTACCCAATAGCAAAACAGTGCACTGCAGACACGCAAGATTCATCATGTATTACGTCATTCCTTTACAAGCTGATTGTCGCATTCTTGTAGTTGTTGCCATGTTGCCATCTTTTCCGCCATCCTTGTTTAATGATGGTTGTGAAATGCTTTGTCAGTTGGTATTCACTTCAATATATGATGTTTTTTCGAGTTATTCACTGTGCGTTGCAATCACTAAAGGCTACATAATGCATTAGCTGACATCAAAATTCACAGTAACCACGAAATGAGTTAAAATCAAGAAGTGCCAGCTGAAGGCAAAAGCGTTGTAGCCAACAATGGTAGGTGAGATCATTTATACGGTTGGTTTTATCGGAGATTATGATGAGGTTGAAGACCCAATAATATTACAAGTTGGATTTCTGAATCTGTTAAGTGTATGACATGATTATTAGATGGTGCCACATTTCACAGTTTATTGGGCCACAAATGGTGCGCGGCTCGCTGCCGACCGCCCGCCACTAACGTGGCCGGGCTCGGAACATCGACACCACTCCCAGAAAGCCAATGGGCCCCAATGCCAAAGTTACAGGCATATTTTCACTTCTGAAACTGTAGGTAATGCACCTGACATGATTCCCGTCACCATTGGAGTCGAGACAGACAAGTTCCCTCGATATTGTTTAAGAGCATTGCGCTCATGAGAGTTAAATGGAACGAATGCATCTACGACCACCAACTTCCCGTGCACAACTGTGGCGTGGCAGTGCCGATGTTGCTTAGTCAAGGCTTGATCACTTTTTTAACGTGTCGCCGCTCGGCGGCTCTGCAGGTATTCTGGGCAACAAATGTCGGCGCTTGACGCGTATCGAGCCATACCTGAGTCTGCATAATGCTAGAAAGCTTCATGTAAAAATGTGAAAATGAGAAGGTCATATATCCATTTTAGAAATGGTAGAATATGACATCAGAAGGCAGCTGATTTTATGCCGGTATATTTCCGACAATTGGAAATTAATTCCCTGATGTAAAACATCCGATATATAATTTAAATCGATACAAGGTGATAATAGGACAAGCCCTGAGATTAGATGCAAAAATGACAGGGTTAAAACTGCAAGGGAGCAATTCAAGATAATATCAAAATGTAGCACGTTCGATTTTAGTTTAGTACGAATCTTCGAAATTGTCAGCACATTACACATTAGCCGTATGACGCATTTCATCACAAAAAGTTCAGTGGCTAGTTGGTTGGTTATTGGTTTTACGACTCATCGACCGTTGAGTCATTTAGCGTCGTCAATCTCTCACGCCGATTGGTCACGGGCGAAGAGTAGCGACCAATCGACGTGAGACTCCACAAGCGACCGATCGACTCGAACCCACAACCTTTCGATTGTGAGACGAGCAACTTACCACTAGGCTACTCGTCCCCATTCAGTGGCCAATGAGTCCCATTTCAATTGGAAGGCAAAGTGACAGTGTGAAATTATTTGAAAATATGACGAATTACACACTATGAGGTAGCCTGTTTAAATGTTGGTCGAATTTGACCAATGGAAATTACTTGCACTTCCTGTAAAAATTAGAGCATGACATTAATCATAGCAAGCCCACTCTGGTGGTGTTCCTTCACAAACCCACCGGCAGTGGCGCCACCGGTATTATGTTCGCTCCTGACGCCTAACATCATGATGTTGTTGTTCATGCCATCCAATGCAGTGTCTTAACAACAGGCTTATTTCAATTCTTCTTCTGGGAATGAATGAGTGCTTCAAAGATGGTGTGAATTGAAATGCGAATGGTACTACCTGAACTTAACGGTAAAAAAATATGATGTCGTTGTTTTACGTGAAATAGAAACATTTATTATAAAGCCGGCCTTTTCACCGGTCTTCAGCGCATTCTGGCCGGTGCCCAATCGGGCTTGGCCACGTCAGGCCGACCAGTCCCGGGCTTCGGTCTCCATATTTCGGGTATTTGGCACCTCTAGTGAATACAAATTAAAATTGTTGGTGGAGAACAATACATGGAGACTGCGATTCCCGCCAAGTTGTTTCATGGAGCCTACCACATAGGGTCCCATCTTAAGAGAGCAAGAAGTTGGTGGGGCCAAGACAAAAACAGGCTCCACGAAATTAATATGGAACTGTATCCATAAAGTCTCGGCTAACATTGCACAAGACCATCAACTCACAAGCCCTCCCGGTGGAGTGGGAAGCCCAGCTTGCATTATATATGAATACCGACTGACAAGCATGCCGAGTGGGGTGGATCGCTCAGTGATCAGCAAGACCATGAATATCCAGCTAATCTCTGTACTGAGCTTCTTTATTCGGTTATAAGTCAGACCTGCAACCTTTGCAGCCCCTCTCCCTCCCTCCCTCCTCACAAACCACGGGCGAAGCGCACGCCAGCCCGACGAAGTTGAGCACGTCAGCACTCTGGTCACGGTCCAAGCACCTGTGATCATTCTGTGCGGCCGATCAAGGACTTCTCGGGTATCGACACTGAGAAGCAGGGCTGACCCGCTTGCGTCTACCATCCCCACATCGTTCTAGGTACTGCCGAATAGTGTGGGCGAAAACATGGCAGCATGATAAATGCAAGTCTGACGAATAATTACGTATTCGAGTGCCGAACGATGTGCAATTAGCATTGTGTTTTTCTTTGGAAATATAGACTATCAACAATCACGTATTATAAAGGCGCAGTTAAGCAGTTCTCAGATTCGGATGCTTTTGACATTGAACGTACTACATTCCAGGGTATGTATAAAGACGAAAGCTGGTCGTAGCTAGGGCCGTACAATGTGATAGCTACGCAAGCTCGGATCAACTGGCAAATTATTGTTGATACGGCAACTGTCTAAAAGGAATGACAAAGTATTTTTGTGTTGGTTAAGCTTGTTGGTGAAAACCAAATTTAAATCAGCATGACGCAAAAGAAAGCCAGCAGAGGTGAGTAACGATCATCAGACACCATGCCTAACTGCTCTTGGCTTTAAGCAGGCTTACTATTTTGCTCGTCAACACCCTTTCCACTCTGGACGATTATCGCACAGCTGCTGCGCAAGTTTCGTTCAACTGTTTGATCTCCCACCAACGAATGTCTTCATGACAACTCCGAATAGCTCAAGCACAAATGCGGTGGAACCAATGCATCTCAGTCGTTACAGAAGCCAAGTAAGCATCATATTGCTCTCTTGCTCGCCAACGAATGTTTCCCAGAATGGCGTAAGTGCAAGTGCGGTGCAATAAGTAATCACTAACAAAAGCGCAGCCAAAGGGGCCGCCCCTCCCTCTAGCAACCAAAAACACCCTAGATGAAACAAGAAATATATGCTTTCGTCATGCAGAACCCTGGGTTTTTGGCGCACTTCTCGCTCCCGAAGCTGTCTCAGTTTCTTTACGTTTCTTTTGGTTTGCCCCCTTAGGAAAATCCTGGCTAAATCACTCGCCACTGGGTCAATGAAGCGGAGCGAGCCGCGACATGAGGAGTACCACCGTTTGAAGGAAAATAATGTGTGACTAGGTAACTAATCTGTTTCATTTTTAAAAAAAAATCCCGAGGTGAAGGTACCACAATGCTAACCAAAATCTTCGCAGAAACACAAATGTGCTGTTTGTATGTAAACATATGATATTCTTATATTTTTTATGTTGGATAATATCAATTTAAATTACTATGTGCCACAAGATAACCACCTCTAATGTAATGTGGTGGACAACTGCATTGTGTAGAATTCGAAACCAAGTTGGTTATTTTGGTTTTATGGCGCATCGGCATTCGAAGCCCAATTATAGGCGATTGAGACTGCTTGCTGCGGAAATATTTTCGTGAAGCGCTTCAGGCTCTTTTGGGGGTACATTACATCTCCTGTGAACAGTCCTGAAAAGAATGCCAGAATTCATTACGTTTGAGCTGCATTCTTCCGACGCCATACCCAGGGCTCTCGTGTGACCTGCCAAAGTAGCTTGCATCTTAGTATCCCTTGCATCCCGCGGTGTCACCGCACACGCACAATATGAGCTCGTCTGAGCAAACTCAGCCATACTGCATGTCCCACTACTCAACAAACTATTTCAGTCTGCCATCATAAGAAAAACTAGTTCATTAAACTGTGACATTACAGAATGGAGAACAAAACATTTCCTTCACCTTCCATTTTCTAAGACCCAAGCATCTAAAAAAGAGAGAGAGAGAGAGCCAATGCATACCGATATTTGTTTGACAGAGATCATTTTCACACGGACGTAGGGATTATTTTCCAATACGTTAGGGTTGGTGGAATGAGATTCAGCAAAAATACCTTGTGTGAAATGGCCAGACACTGGCGAATGTGCTTTGTTGTCGACATCGAACATTTCCTTTTAGATATTTTCATTTTGAAAGGGCGCATCGACCAATTCTCATCATTCCGCGTCATAACTTAATGATTAGTGGCGCTAAATGTGATTGTCAACGCTGCTAATTGAATAGCTAGTAGTGAACTCCAACGGAATACGGCTCCGGCTGAACAATCCAGCACCTTCACTCCCCAGTTTCGCTACTCGTCTTTGCCTCTTCCCAAGCCTTCAGAGCATCTCTATGATAAACACGAGACAGACAGATAGATTGCACATTGCACATGTTATTGTATTGCAGTATACCACAGTGGCCAAAATATCAAAACCGAGCCCATGCGCACTGGTACGTAGAAAAGAGTTTGCATGGACCATCCCTAGTAAAACGGCTTAACAACCTTGCAAATAAAACAATAAAACGTCTGCCGCCGTCATATATCAAAATACACAAACACCACCTTCTTTCGAACCGGAAGCTTTTCCCTCCGGTTTACGAGCCAATTCAGAAGCAGCGAGACGACCGTCCTCGATCTGGAGTGTCGAGTCCAGTCTGTGCATGAAGTAACCGAAACAGACTGGCCCTGTGTGCATGTGTGTGTGTGACGCGCCCTCATCCCCGCGGAGAGCCGCACTCTGTCTCAGTGTTCCCGACCCAAGGTCAGTCGCCGCGGTGACCATTCTGCATTCGAAGTCGTGAGCCGTCGCAGACGGGCTGAACGTGCTGTCATCGTTCTGAGAACGCAAGTACGGAGTAGCGTGGGCGGTCGTGTCAAATGTTCTTGCATGCAACTTCAAAAAAACCTTGCCGCCGCTGGACTGCCGCCTGCCGGGAGTTGGGCCGGTCTGCCGGGAGTTGGGCCGATCTGTCGGGAGTTGGGCCGGTCTGCCGGGAGTTGGGCCGATCTGTCGGGAGTTGGGCCGGTCTGCCGGGAGTTGGGCCGGTCTGCCGGGAGTTGGGCCGGTCTGCCGGGAGTTGGGCCGGTCTGCCGGGAGTTGGGCCGGTCTGCCGGGAGTTGGGCCGGTCTGCCGGGAGTTGGGCCGGTCTGCCGGGAGTTGGGCTCAAACCGAAAATTCAACAGCCAAGTATGCCAAAAACAGGTGGTGGAGGTGGGAGTGTTGGTGGGGGGAGGGTGCCAATTGTGACTACAAGGGCCTGTTGCGCCCTCGTAGTCATAATTCGAGCCTGTTGCGAGGGCGTGCGTAGGGACAGATAGTGGTCGTCTTTGCTTTGCTGAGAACGTCTCGAATGGGCGCAGCATCCATTGTGTAGGTGGGTTTGCTGTCCAGCCAAGTTAGCGACATAAAATGTATAGCGTGTTTGCATGTGCATCCAAGGTTTTAGATCACACAAATATCATATATCATAAGGATATCACAAAGACATCATACGGAGATCACAATGGACAATTTGTCATCCCTAATAACCCACATAACTAACCAACTAACAGCTCATCTAATCTGTGATCTAAGTTTGCATTTTGCGCTCACGCGACAGGTCGCATAGACCCTCTGATGTTCGGCTGTTGACTGAAAATGTTTGTTTTTGGTCATTTGAAAATTCTTTGTACAGATACGGGTATATGAATAGCCCGGGCTTCTGCCGTGTATTCAAATGGCCCAGCCGTTGCCGCTTTACCCCATACGTGGGGTATGCCGCTTTACCCCTCATTGCTCTTTACGCACCAGCAGGGTTAAACGAATACCAGCGTTTAACTGTTTTGTTGATTGACGATTGGCGTTTCAAGGTGATCACGATGGTCATTTAGTGTTCAGCGTCTTAAATCATACGGCTGCATTTACATTCGCACACTCCCAAGCGCACATAAACGACAGGGTAGGGTCAGTGCAGGTCACGCCATATATTCACTCTCGACTGCTTTCGACTCAGGTTTCTTCCTTCCACAATGTTCACGGTGATGTTCCCGCCAGCAAAGCGCTGTCCTTGGTGCAGAAGCCGTGGGTTTACCCCATCCCATCCAAGAACTTGATGCGCCAATGGCTCCACCGCATGATTCTCCAATATGATGAGGTCACTCATATGTCCTCCGTCGTTGGTTGGTTGTCGGAGTTTAGGGGCGCATCGACTACATCGGTTATGCGGCGCCCATTGTCCTTCGTCTTTCGCATCTGGAATTGGTTGGGTCCGAAGTAAACCGCATCTGAAGTCAGTTGTACTTAGAATCATGGGTGTAACATCTGGGGGGGGGCTGGGAGGCATGTTCCACAATTTTTTTAAAGTGGCGATTTGTCCCCCTCAATTTATTTCGTGTCCTCCAAGACCCAGGTATTAAAATGGCAGTGCATGACCCCCGCAGAATGATACTTAATAATTTTGTTGTCAAAATATACCTACAAGAGAATCGCCAAAAATACTACAAGCCGATTTAGCCAATCACCGAACTTCACGGACTATCTGTCGTTACAAAAGTTCCGAGTGGTAGATCAGCAAGTGCTAGACAACTTTGTTTCCAGACCATTCTTGCATGAAAAGAACCTTGACCATCTTTTCTTTTCGCTTGGGAAGAGAGTTGTGCTTTGCAAGGAGTCAAATTTGCATTGTGGCATGGCCTTATATGTCTTAGGCTGCCTTCCCCTGCGCATATATCGATATATCTTGAACACCCGTGATTCTGGATGTCATTGAGTATATTAAATGCCATAGAGAAGCGTCTTAGTCAGCCTCTCTATGGCAACTTTAACGTACGTCAAGTTAGCGTTGTACTCGTACTCGGGGGCAAGTTATTCAAAGGCGTATTCGTATTCATATCCGCATTCAGCGACTATATCTTCGTTAGAAACATCCACCACAGATACTTCTGCCTGTACTGTACACGATGGGAGCAACTACATAGGTCTCACGTGACTACTTTCATGGTCAAGGTCCGATCCAACGCAAGTCCAGTCCGATCCAACATTCCCAGAGGGGCACTTTTCCTTCCAAGGGCGGCTTTTTCCCTCAGAGGGGCGACTCTGACTGAAAAAAGTCGATGGGTGCACTCGAACCTCTTCCAAGGATCGCCTTTTCCCGGCTGGAAGGACGCCACCTTCCATGGTGGGGGCACACGCACCAGTGCCACCCTCTGGAATGGAATGCTCAGTCGGGAATGGATATACCTGGTTGTTATTGCATCAGTATGTGCCCCCGAAAACAGGAAAACGTAGGAAATGCTCATGTAAGTCCATATTTACTTGAAAAAATCAATCATTCAATATTTTACGTTTTCTTGCTACAAGAGGATAACGTTTGACGTAATTACAGCATCGATCTATGACGATTGTGAAATTGGGTCAGCACTTTGGACATAAAGTTAGCTGTTCACAGGTTGTGATAAGCAGTGAAACTTGCTAATTTTGGACGAACTTTTTACCCAAAATTTGAGATATACCAACGCAAATCTGAAAATTTCACCTTCAAAATGAAGTAGCTGAAATCCATGAATTGTGTTAGTAGTTGATGGGGGCGTGCGTCTCTATCCTGTCCAAACTTGCCGGGCCCTCGTGTGTTCCCAAAATGTCAAAACTGTGGATACACCCATGCTTGAAATCAACTGCATCTGAAATAAGCTGTTCATGGAGTCGGTTGAATTTGGATTCGGTTGCACCTGGAACCGACCGCATCTGAAGTCGGCTGTGTCCGGGAGTCGGCTGTGTCCGGGAGTCGGCTGTGTCTGGGAGTCGGCTGTGTCTGGAGTCGGCTGTGTCTGGGAGTCGGCTGTGTCTGGGAGTCGGCTGTGTCCGGGAGTCGGCTGTGTCCGGGAGTCGGCTGTGTCTGGGAGTCGGCTGTGTCTGGGAGTCGGCTGTGTCTGGGAGTCGGCTGTGCCTGGCAGTCGGCTGTGTCTGGGAGTCGGCTGTGTCTGGGAGTCGGCTGTGTCCGAGAGTCGGCTGTGTCCGACGAGAGTCGGCTGTGTCCGGGAGTCGGCTGTGTCTGGGAGTCGGCTGTGTCTGGGAGTCGGCTGTGTCTGGGAGTCGGCTGTGTCTGGGAGTCGGCTGCGTCTGGGAGTCGGCTGTGTCTGGGAGTCGGCTGTGTCCGGGAGTCGGCTGTGCCTGGCAGTCGGCTGTGTCCGGGAGTCGGCTGTGTCTGGGAGTCGGCTGTGTCTGGGAGTCGGCTGTGTCCGGGAGTCGGCTGTGTCTGGGAGTCGGCTGTGTCCGGGAGTCGGCTGTGTCCGGGAGTCGGCTGTGTCTGGGAGTCGGCTGTGTCTGGGAGTCGGCTGCGTCTGGGAGTCGGCTGTGTCTGGGAGTCGGCTGTGTCTGGGAGTCGGCTGTGTCTGGGAGTCGGCTGTGTCTGGGAGTCGGCTGTGTCTGGGAGTCGGCTGTGTCTGGGAGTCGGCTGTGTCCGGGAGTCGGCTGTGTCTGGGAGTCGGCTGTGCCTGGCAGTCGGCTGTGTCTGGGAGTCGGCTGTGTCCGGGAGTCGGCTGTGTCTGGCAGTCGGCTGTGTCCGGGAGTCGGCTGTGTCTGGGAGTCGGCTGTGTCTGGGAGTCGGCCCTGGCCATGATCGCCAATGCCTACGCCTCCCGATGGCGGTACCCGCCGCCGGTGGTCCCCGACGCCGGTTGCGCCCACCGAGAACTGAGATACCACCAGCTGTGTTCACAGAGTTCAATGTGCTGTGAACGCAGGGTGGCCCCCGCCCTCAATGGCCAGCTGCTCCCAGTGCAGTCGATCAGAGACGAGGCTTTCGCTGCCAGATGGCTGCCAGATGGTACCGTCGTACCGGTCCGAAGTCGCCGACCCCCAGCGGCGGAAAATACCGCCGTTCCAGTCTGCCAGTCGACTCTGAGTACCGCACTGTACCTCTGTACTGGCCCTCCAGTCTTCGACTCTGAGTACCGCACTGCACCTCTGTACTGGTCCTTCAGTCGTCGACTCTGAGTACCGCACTGCACCTCTGTACTGGTCCTTCAGTCGTCGACTCTGAGTACCGCACTGTACCTCTGTACTGGTTCACCAGTCGTCGACTCTCAGTACCACACTGTACCTCTGTACTGGTTCACCAGTCGTCGACTCTGAGTACCACACTGTACCTCTGTACTGGTTCACCAGTCGTCGACTCTCAGTACCACACTGCACCTCTGTACTGGTTCACCAGTCGTCGACTCTCAGTACCACACTGTACCTCTGTACTGGTTCACCAGTCGTCGACTCTCAGTACCACACTGTACCTCTGTACTGGTTCACCAGTCGTCGACTCTCAGTACCACACTGTACCTCTGTACTGGTTCACCAGTCGTCGACTCTCAGTACCACACTGTACCTCTGTACTGCTTCACCAGTCGTCGACTCTGAGTATCACACTGTACCTCTGTACTGGTTCCCGTCGTCGACTCTGGTATCCACTGACCTCTGCGGTTTCGGTGTGACTGTACCACACTGTACCTCTGTACTGCTTACCGTCGTCGACTCTCAGTACCACACTGTACCTCTGTACTGGTTCACCAGTCGTCGACTCTCAGTACCACTGTACCTCTGTACTGGTTCCCGTCGTCGACTCTGTACCACGTACCTCTGTACTGGTCTTGGTGTGACTCTGTCCACTGTACCTCTGTCTGTTCCCATCGTCGACTCTGAGTACCACACTGTACCTCTGTACTGTTCACCAGTCGTCGACTCTCAGTACCTACACTGTACCTCTGTACTGGTCCGCGGACCATGCCTCCGCATAACATCCAAGCACTTCGAGGAGGAAGTCCGCGATACAAGTGCCAGCTTCCCCCACGTTTGGGACATTAGCATAGTGCCTATGGACACATTCTTAGCATGATATATGTACTTATAAGATGATAGTACCATGAGAATCTGAATACACTCTACAACGAACATCGGCCGGGTCTGTCGCATCTAACATACGCGTGCGTTATTCGTTTTGTAATGCCTTGTGAGGCTCTGTGGTGATGTGTAAAATTGTCTATGTTCGACTCGTTCATCTGTCTGATTTAGATGTCATCCATCCAGGCATCACAAAATACGTATGTAAGCACGGCGTGAATGTCACATCATCTTACTTGTCTTACCCAGATTAGGAAACATCTTACATTATACTGAACATTCGCCTCGCAAATTCCTAACTGCACTGTGTCGGAACATAACTCACACAGCATACACTGCTTGGGCTGAATTGTGATTCTCAGGTCAGATTGGAAAAAAAATTGCATGCTACCAAATCCCTTGTTCCAAGCTTTAATATATCCAGATGGAGCTTCAGTCTTCGAAGTGCAATTTGCAAGAAAAATCAACCTTATCATACAACATCATACATGCATGTAAATATACAAATGTGTAAATGTGTGCATATATAAATGTAAATATGTTGACCAATAGAGACGCACCAAACGGAGGCAGTGCCCAGGGCAACTCTCCAGCACAACGCTGACATCGGATCGCAGACATCCTAAATCGGTCAGAATTAATCTTGAAAATCGAGCATTTATATGTCATTTTGTTAGATGAGCTGGCCTGGCTTGACCTTTGCCGTTGCATATAATTCCTGATACGACGAAGACCATTCGCGTCAAACTAGATTCCACGCCAACACTGAAATGGCAGCGGTGCCACGACATGTCAGCTTTTGCGGTGCTTGAGCGGTCATTCTATCTTGAAAAGCTTCGATATTTCACGAAAATTATCAGAGCATCTACATAATGTGCTTGTATACATGACATAGTTTGCATGTATCATGTCAGTTTCATCAACGAAGCTCACTATTTGTTAATTACAACTATGCGCTTTCGTTCTTTGTAGTCAAACTAGGCACCATCATGTGCACGTGATAAATATATGCAGTCATCACGACCCGGAGTCTCAAAGAGCGTTGAAAAGCCGGATATGAACGTGTGTATCTGTGCACGATGTCACATTGGTCACATTGGTCACGATGTCGCATTGGCCAAATTGGTCACGATGTCACATTAGTCTTATGTCCAGGTGGCAGAGGAGCGTGACGTTGTTGACAGGCTGTCAATGGTGGCAGCTCTGCCACGGCCAGACAGGCTGCGAGGCGACTTTCCGGAACACATGCAAATCTGTGACGAATCTCTTGAATTGCATGCCAAAATTGCGGCACTTTGGCACGGGGGCGGTCCGTGGCACCGGGGCGCGCAGAAGCGCCGCGGGCACTTCCACCCAGCCGCCCCCAATCGATTCGATGAGGCTCCGGCGCTCGACCAGCTCGCCGGCTCTGGCTTTGGAACCAAAACAAGCCGACCGGCCGCGATCAATGGGCGCGCAGCCAGAGCCGCGCATCTGCGCCAGCGCCCAAGGTGAAGGTCAGAGAAGAGCCGCGCACGGCGTAGGCCGGCTCTCGAATGTTCCCGGCCCCGGCTCAACTCGGCAGTAGTCGGCGGCGGCGCCGCCGCGAACATGCGGGCACCACCTACTGCAGCATGTCGGACGACAAGCTGACAGATGGTCGGAAGCGGCGCCTCCCGGAGAGGTGCTGAAATCACCGCACACCATTGCACACCTAGCAGTACATGCTGACGGCTGCAAGAAGGGAAGCTAATTTGTGTCTGTCTTGTTCCGGAGATGGGTAATTATGCAGTTCTGACGAATTATGCGCTGCCCCAGAGGACTTGTGTGAGTGGGCATTCTGAAGGTGTCATGTGAAGCCACTGTTTGAAAGCGTTGCTTCGGGTTATCATGATTAGAAAATTGCACATGGAATGTGTTTGATCCCACACCCATACGCCAAACATATCGGTAGGATGGCACAAAAGCACATGGCGAGCTAATTTATCGAGTTCGCCTGTATAGAGACAGGTGGGTTGACCACAGGCGAAGCTATGCATACCATATGGGGGTACGCACAATGCAAAAGTGGTGGCCTACACCCAGCTCTCCATAGAGACTGTAGCAAGAGAGCAAGTGCTGTACGGGTATTTTCACCGGCACAATGTCCGGTATACGAGCAGACTGGCTGGGTGTATAATGAGACGGATAGCTGGGTTGGGTGGGGAGTGAGAGGGTGCTGACGGAGACCAAGTGACCACGTAAGTGGACGGAGCAACAGGCGGCTCAGAGCAAGAACCAGCTCTGCCATGAGGTCCTCACGAGACGCAATCGCAGGAGCAGCAAAGCACGGGGTAGGACGGCACCGAGCGCGGCCCAAGGTGGGTGGGGCTGCACTAAGAGCGGCCCAAGCACGGGGCAGGATGACGCCCGGCGAGACAAAGAAAAATGACAGCAAAGCGACGACACCGGCATCGCAGCGGCGCGGCAGCCGTGGTGCCCGGGGCACGGTGCGGGTCACGGGGTCCGGCCGACACAATGGCGCAACGGCGCGCGCCACCGTCACCGACGCGCCGCTCTCGTCGGCGCCGCACCAGGCGCGTCGAACGACTGCCGCAAGACTGACCTGGTGCCGACTCCAGCCCCGACAGCCCCCCACCCGCTCTGCCTCTCCAGCCGGCAGCCGCCCCCGAAACCCTACCCGCTGCGTACCTGCCGACCAGGGGCCGGCAGAAATCCGACCGGCAGTGTCGCCGGGTCACGGCACCGCCCACCACTCAGCCGACACGGGCGCAGCACGCGGCCTCGCCGTACCGGCGGCCAACGTGGCGCTGCTGCCGCTCACTGCGGGCCGACAGCGGCCCACCGTCACCCCACCGTCACCCCACCGTCACCCCACCGTCACCCCGCCGTCACCCCGCCGATCCCGACCGAATTTCTGTGTTTTGTTTGCCTGAACACCGCCCCAGTAAAGTATCAGATTGGGGAAGGATACGTCTGCCCACCATGGCTTCAAAGCCAGAAAGGCAGCTGACTGACGCGTTGCTCAGCCACCGTCACAGCCAATCACATGACTTGACCTAGCCTAAGCGAACCACACGTTATGGAACGTGATGGTAAATTCCATGGACCTAGTTGGTGCAAGGGGAGGACGATGGAGGGCTAGCCCCTTTGCATACATACCCTCTTTCATACATACAGACCATGCGCATTCGCCAGCATTCTCATGCGAGGGTGAGTGTCATCGCCACCTCATTGCCCTATATTGAACAAGATACGGCAATTCTATATCTTGAACAAACGTTACTTTCTTTGGGCATCTTCAATACCAACGGAGGTGAGTCATTGGCAGCCTTAAGCAAGTACGTCAAGTTAACGCCTTTTTCTTTTCTATCTTTCTATCTTTCTTTTTCTATCTTTAGCGGAGGCAAAGTGCCATACACTAGACATTTTTTACGTTAAGGAAAGGCTTACGTTAATCCGGCTCATGTGACATCCGGCTATATCAAATTAGAAAGAGAGGAATGATGAGACGCCAGCAAACAAGGAACGTAGCGTAAAGGGCCGATACATGCAGACACAGGTGAGACATATAGACATATATGCACGCATACGCAGCAATCAGGACATTTGGAGGGTGGGCAGCTTCGTCGCTTGCGGAGAGGCTCCGCCGCCGACCTGCGACCTGAAACAAAGCGGAGGCCCGGCGCCCAGGGCGAGTCGTGGGCGTCGGGCCCAACCTTGTATGTGTAGGTGTATATTTGAGTTAAAGCTTGTAAAAACCTGAGAAGGAGAAACCAAGCAGCTTGGAAAACCCGTAGGTAAAAGCCAAGCGCAATTTAGCACCAGAACCGTTCGCTTCGGCCAAATTGGATGTGCCTCTGCCTACCTAGTGTGAAATATCCTATATGTATGTGTTATTTTATCGACGACGGAGAGGAAGACGGATGTAACGCAGACATAGAGCTAACATAGGGTGCAACGCGTGTCATGTATACTTCAACATCACATCAAGTCAGGTTGAGCCGGGTAACGTGGTATGGTATTGTGGAAAAGGCGGAGGAACAGCTCGAGTGTTAAGTTGGTGGGTCCGAGGCGAAGTCTCGCGAGCATTCAAGCGGGAGTGCTGGTGGGAAGAGGGCCAGTTGGGGAGTGTTGGCTTAATAGTGTGCAGGCGTGTGGTGTCGCGCGGCCAGTAGGCTTGGACATATCTGTGGAATAACATATTGTCTAGAGTAAGATCATCGGATGGTATTGGGGTACAATTATTCTGAGGGAGGTCAATTGTCGCCCGTGCAAGGCTGTCCGCGCGCTCGTTGCCCGGGATACCCCTGTGTCCGGGGATCCAAAGGATGAGCTGAAGGTGTGCGTGGTTGTGGTAGAGGTGTCGGGTGGCGTGGAGTGTGGGGTGTATGGTGCTGTGTATGGCTGCGAGGGCGTCAACGGTCGATCGTGAGTCAGTGCAAATTGTGGCAAGCGTAGTGATGTGTCGTGCGATGGTGTGTTGGAGGAAAGTGGGCATGGCGACTAACTCTGCTGTGTATACCAAATGATGTAGTTAATTTGGTTTGTCCGGTGTCGGGCCCACCGCACCAGGCGGCGGCCGCACCATTGCTGGCACGCGAACATTCAGTGTAAAATAATGTGTTTTGTGGGTGGGCCTCTTTATTTTTTGTTTAATTGACGAACGTCGATGGGGTAAGCAAGTTTTGTTGTGCCGAAAGAGATACTCGAGTTTGGGGTGTTTCATGTGCCAGAGTGGGAGAAGGGGAGAATTCGGTCAGGGGTTACGTCGGGAAATTTCAGTGTGGATGTGAGAACCTGCTTCAAGTAAATAACAATGCTGTATTTATTTTTGTTTTTGGAGCGCCGAACCGGGGGTTTAGACCATGCGACATTGGAGGGATTATTTAGCTGTGCTGTTGTCCTGAAGTGGTATCTAACGAGTTGTAGTGTGCTGCGGTGTTGTAGGCTATGGAGACAGACCTCACCCCGGATACTGGTATAGGTATTAGGCCATGTCGTCGTTCGTCAGATTAAGATTTGGATATCGGCGGGGTTATTTTTTTGTGCCTTGCTATGTAGTCATGTAAAATAAAAACAAACATTCCCAAAAATTTGAGTTTCAAATCTATAGAAACGAGGATCTTGTGATGTCTGCAAATTTTGTCTCCAACGCCCCAGGCGAGGGTTGGTTGGAGGTTTTTACTCGTCACCGTTTCTCTCCTAATCAAGTTATAGCTGCCAAACAAAAACGAGCATGTTGCCCGTCATCAAAGGAACACGACGGTACCCAGTTTTGAGGTTTGGGGTCAACTGGTGACCTCCCAGGTCAGGTCAATGACCAGAATTAGGCCAAAACATGCATATGTTTTTGTTTATGGCGGCCGCATGTTAAACATATTAGGGTTTCAGGCACCGGAAATAAATCTGATGGCCCTCTGATGCTTCTCAAATCTAATGGTGTGCCTGCTTTCAGATCTAATGACCGCCTACTTTGTCGTAAAGCTGCTGTGCTGTGAGTGATCACCGGCCAAGCCGCAAGAAATGGCGGCTCGCAAGAGAACTCGCTCTGAGTGCAGCACAAGGTTGACGGAGTACTTGGGGACGGGGAAGGAGATGTGTCTGACCGAGCTGCCCATCCTCCGGGACTGCCTTAGGTACGGCATCTACCTGAGAGAGATGAACCCCAAGTACCACTACGCCAGCCGCGAATTCTTTCAGGAAATCGTCATCCAAATCAAGCAGAGGTGGGCCAGTGCTAGCTTCAAGTTCCAGCCTCCCGTCATTGCGGCAGACAAGACGATCGTGGAGAGACTGCTCGAGCTGTGGGAGAAAGCCAGCAGAATAGCCAGGAAGCACCTCAGAGAGAAGCAGATCAGTAAGATGGAGGAGCAGCTGGACAGACTTTTTGACGTCACGAAGTGCCGCTGCCCAATCCTCCCCTGCCAAGAGGCCAACTGACCTAGCTGCCCCATCCCCAGCAACGTCGGGCTTCCGCCCTGCCACATCACCTGCACTTGCCCCAGGGAGCAGCAAATCTCTGCGTTGGAAGTTTCTTTCATGATGGTCCAGAGGTAAAAGATTGGGGAAAAATTTTCATGCATGATAGGTCGTATGGACAAGAAGGAGAGCAGCGAGCAGGTGTTGGCCTACCAGAGGAAAGAAAAGAAGGAGCAGTCGAAGCAGAGGATGGCGGAGAAGAGAAAAGAAGAAGAAAACCCGAAGAAAGCCACCATGGAAGTTAATCAATTCGTGGAAGAGCTGACGGAGGGGGAACAGATCGAGATGGAAGAGGACGATGACTGCTACAAGCGTGACCCCAACTACTCTGCTAGTGCCGCTACCAGCTCCAGCACGCGCAACATGGCCAGCATCAGAAATGTCGCCATGGCCTCAATCCGGTACGGCATGTCCTGCAACGCCACCGCAGCTATTGCCAATGCCGCCATGCTCGACTACGGAGTCATTTCCAAAGACGACACCTCAAACGTCATCGACGTCAAGAAAGTCCAGCGCGCGAAGGAGGCGCTCTATGGGGAGCTGCAGGAGAAGGCGGCAATGACGTGCCATAGGAAGGACATCGCCTGCTTGTACTTCGATGGACGGAAGGACTGGACGCTGAAGTATGAGCAGGTGGAGGGAAGTGACCAGCTCTACCCCTCGTTCCAGAAGGAGGATCACTACTCGGTGGTAGCTGAGCCCGGCGGGGCTAGCTCTTTCACTTTTCACCTCCGAAGGCAGATGAGACTGCCACCGCCGCCGAGCAGATCGCCAAATGTCTGGTGCAGTGGATGCGGGAACACGGCGTCGACAAGACCATCATGCATATTGGAGGCGACTCAACCAACACCAACAGCGGCATCTGGGGCGGCGTCTTCCAATTCGTGGAGAAGATGCTGGGCAGGTCGCTGAATTGGCTGCTGTGCGGTCTCCACCTCAACGAACTTCCTCTCCGCCACCTGATCATCAACCTGGACGGGTCAACCAGCAGCGACACCGGCTTCACTGGTGAGTACTGTATCATTTACGTCAACATGTGTTGCAAGATTCGAATGTGTCCGAAATGCATAATTTTGTCATCGACTGCACTGCTCTTTCATCTGTATCACTGAAGGAGATGTAGTCCTGTATCACTCATTGTGTATGTATCACTGATTGATATTAGTTTTGTTTTATCTTAAATGTTTTTTGTTGTCCAAGTTGAAGCACTGTTATCATTTGCATTCTAAATAGCCATATCAGCCGTACGCCCTCAAAGTCCCTGTAAATATTTTAAGTAACGGTATCGACTGCCGCATGGCTAACAAGCATCCATTTACGACGACTAACTACCCATTCGACGATATTTCAGGTCCCCTGGACAAGGCCCTCGCGACTGCCACCAAGCTGCCAGTCAAGAGGTTCAGCAAGATCACCATCGGGCCAGCCCTGCCGGAGCTGACGGAGGAGGTGAGGGCAGACCTGTCCACCGACCAACGGTACGGGTACGACATGGTGGCAGCGATCCGCTCCGGGCACGTGACCGACCGCCTCGCCAACCTGGACATCGGCCCGGTCAACCATAGCAGGTGGCTGACCACAGCCAACCGCTTCCTCCGGATGTGGGTGGGCCGCCATGGCTTCGCCGAGAAGGAAGCCTGGCACCTCCGGCTCATCTGCGAGTACATCATCGGGGTGTACTACCCCCACGTGGTTCAGGTACAAGATCCGTAACCACTGGATCGAGGGCGCACGGATCTGTCTGCAACAGCTGCAGCTGACTCTCGATCAGGACGAACAGGTGGTCAAGGAGGTGTTCTCCTACCTGGAGTCCAGCGCCTGGTGGGCGCATCCGGAGATGCTCCTGCAGACGCTGCTGTGCAGCGAGGATCGGGAGGACCGCTGCTTCGCCGTACAGAAGATCATGGAGGTGCGGGAGAAGGAGGCGCTCGGAAGCCGAGGAGGGGAAGAACAAGTCAACATCCGCACAAGGTGCAAGGTGGACCTCAACAAGCAGGCCACAGGCCTGCGGAAACTGATTGTCTGGGATGATGAGCAGATCTCCGAGCCCATCCTCACCCGGGACCTGCCAGCTGCGGTCATCAAGAACTTCGAGTCCACCCCCATGGAAGTAGACTCGATGCCAGTCCACGGACAGAACGTGGAGCGATGTGTCAAAGAGGTGACGGCCGCGTCCAAGGCAGTGTACGGCCACGCGAGAAGAGACGGCTTCATCAGGGCCAGGCTGGCACACAGAGAGCTGACCTGCGGCGTCATGAAGTCCAAGAAGGACCATGCGAAGATATGTTTGTTAGGTCTGGACCTGTGCTCTTTGCTTGTTAGTGTGCTGTACTGTCGGCCGGTTTTGCGCTCCTGGGGCGTGTAAGCATATTGTGCGCGGCCCGTTAGCGGCTCTGTATCGATACGCTATGGCAGCCGGTGCGCGTGCGCATGCGAATCACTGTGATGCCACCGGCATTTGAACCGTGAAGGTCAGACTGCAAAGGTACTTGTAGAAGAGTGTGCTTTTCCTTTGATGCAAAGAATATTAGTATAACACTGCTCTATTCGGAAAATGATTTGCTTTTGTGATGTTTAGACCTGAGTTAATATGCTATGGCTTACGTCCTTTCATGTCAATGTGACACCTGACCGGATTTGTCCTGACCTGACCTCTGTCTGTGACCGAGAGCGGCAAAGATTAGAAGAAACCTCAGAAGTTGTCAGTTTCTTCTCCGGCATGTTGGTGTGGTTCTTCGGTTTGTTCTGTGGTCCTTCAAAGGATAAAAGTCCGTTTTTGGCCTAATTTGGGTCATTGACCTGACCTGGGAGGTCACCAGTTGACCCCAAGCCTCAAAACTGGTTACCGTCGTGTTCCCTTGATGACGGGCAACATGTTCGTTTTTGTTTGGCAGCTATAACTTGATTAGGAGAGAAACGGTGACGGTGTAAAAACCTCCAACCAACCCTCGCCTGGGGCGTTGGAGACAAAATTTGCAGACATCACAAGATCCTCGTTTCTATAGATTTGAAACTCAAATTTTTGGGACTGTTTGTTTTTATTTTACATTACTACATAGCAAGGCACAAAAAAATAACCCCGCCGAGATCCAAATCTTAATTTGACGAACGACGACATGGCCTAATAGGTATAGTGCAGTGTGCTCCGGTGATGAGGCGGAGTGCGTGATTTTGTGTGTATTCTAGTGATTTGGTGAGTGTGGGGATATATGGTCGAATATGAACGCATTGTATTCCAGGATTGAACGAATCAGGGCAATATGCATTTTGTGAAGAGTAGTCCTGTCTGCACCTAAGTTCCGACCGGAGATGCAGCGGAGGATATTAAGGCGAACAGCGCAGCGCTGTTCAGTATAGGCAATATGAGGGCCAAAATATAGTCCTTTGTCGGGGATAACTCAGAGATATTTGAAGGAGGTTTGGAGGGGGAATAATTTCATCGCGATAGCAGAGTGGTTTATTAGGGGGGAATACATCTTGGAGGCCGATAAAAAACATTGTGACCGATTTAGTTCGGGAGATTTGTAGCTCCAGAGCTGGAGCACCATGAATAAATGTGGTTCATGGCGAGTTGTATGTAATGGTTAGCTGTGTCTCCTAATAAATGGGTACACCCGATGGCTAAAGTATCGGCGTATATATAACATTTTAGAGGGGGAGAAAGCAGGAGAAGTTGGTCTAAATCATCGTTAATCATAAGGAGAAGTAAGGTCGGGGGCAGGACGCTGCCTTGCGGCACGCCATATTCAAGAGTGTGGGGCTGGGAATAGATGTTGCCGCAACGGACGACGAAGGAACGGCTTTCGAGTAAGTTGGCGATGAAGGTGGACATTCTGCTCTTTATACCAAGTCGGTGTAATTTAATTGAAAGGGACAGAGCTGTGTACTTTATTAAACGATGATTTTCAATCTAAAAAAGGAAGATAGCTTTGGATTTTCTCGCTAAACCACGCTGGATTGAATCGACAATTTCGAGCAGGTTGTCAGTGGTGCTTAGTCTTGGTCGGAAGCCGCTTTGAAAGGGGAGATTATTTGGTTGTTCTGAAGATAGACTCTGATTCGTCCATTGACCATGCGCTCGAATATTTTGCAAGCACAACTAGTGAGAGAGATAGGGCGATAGTTGGAGGGGAGGTGTCTAGGTTTGAAAGGTTTAGCGATAGGAATAATAGTGCTGGTAAACCAGGAAGCTGGGAAAGTGCCGTCTGTCCATAGGTGATTTAGTGCCGAGAGGAGGCTGTCTTTGTCGGGGTCAGAGAGGTTTTGAAACAAGGGGCATGCGAGTCGATCAGGTCCAACAGTTGTATTGGTTAACTTGGAGAGGGATCAATTGAGTTTAATGAGGGTGAAGAGGGCGTTGCAGGGCTCAGAGTTGTTTGAACCAGTGACAAGCGGCAAGAGTGTCGCGGAGGAATAGGTGGTGTGATGTGAGTGCTGAGCGCTGGAGGAGATGCCAGAGTAATAAGTGGCAAAGCGTTCCGCGACGATTGTAGGTTCAGTTATTTTCTTCAGAGTTAAACAAATCCGAATGGTGGTCGCCGACGGACCTATGGAGACCAATCTGGTCGCCAAAGACAAAAGTGCATTTTACGGACGAGGACACATTTTCGACGGTTCAACAGTAGTGAACAAGTATCATAACTAGAACCTTCCTGTCTGGTCGCCAGCCAAACTTGACCGACCGCAACGAGCGCCATGTGGAATCCACCATTTTCCTCGCAGGCCGGCATTCTATCTCGTCGTTACATGGGACATAATGCACTTGGCAAAAGAAACTTCACAACAGATTCACCGGGGATCTGACTCACCAGACAACAAATATGCCGGGCAGCAGACCCGCCAGGTTACACGATGTCAGGCAGCAGACCCGTTAGGTGGCACATGCCAGGCAGCCGGCCCGCTAGGTAACACGACATGTCAGGGAGCAGACCCGCGAGGTAACAAGAAATGTCAGGCAGCAGACCCGCTTGGCGACACGACGTGCCAGGTCCCAAGACACGTCAGGCAGCAGACCCGCTAGGTAGCGCATTGTAGGCAGCAGACTCGTTTGGTAACACATGTTAGGCAGCAGGCTCGTCAGGCGGTAACATGAAGCGCGATGTTTAATCACAGCACAGGTAGTTCTGGGACTCTTTTGCTCCCTTGTGCCTGACGATGGCTGTTCCCTCAAGTGTTAACTTGAGGCTCACAGTGCGCCTACTGAAGTTAAACCGGTGCTTGGCTTGCACATTTCGGATCAGCCAATTTTGCATCAGCGCTCGCAAGTACATCTAATTCATTCCACACAACATTCTTTTCCGAAGCGTATGCTTACAGATACGCTCATATGGGAAACAATGTGAAACTATGGGGAAACGGACCTGGGGTGCCCAACTTTTGCCTACCAATTTTTTTTAATGTCACCGGATTTCGACCACTACTTTTCAAATGGGCTGATCAGTTACCTATAATCATGAATGACTACATAACTTTCTGCGTCGGGGCCAACCTACCGCTATTGCTTCTGTCATCAAAATTCAACCCCCTCTCCCCTTGTTCAGAATTGTTCTGGTATCTTTTGATAAGTCAGTTGGCATTGGTAAGCTTACACCTGTACGAATAACTTGT
The DNA here is from genome assembly GCA_034440575.1 of Imbricaverruca yamaguchii. Taxonomy (NCBI): domain Eukaryota; kingdom Metazoa; phylum Arthropoda; class Thecostraca; family Neoverrucidae; genus Imbricaverruca; species Imbricaverruca yamaguchii. Next base: position 955,245 of record JAOTOL010001492.1, read on the forward strand.
GATAAATATTTATAAGTGTCACGCATTATAGGCAACAATACCCAGTCGTCACTACGCCAACGTTCGTGTACGTGCATGCCCTCCTTGCGCATTCGTCGCATTCGCCACACCTAGTGTGTTTCTGTTGTTTTTTGCGGTTTCTGCCTGATCCCTTACGTTGCATTAATTGCTGCCATATGGTGGCCTGGTTCCATATTTGACATCGTAGAATGTTTCGTATGGTGGTTCACCACGCACATTCGGAACATTCGAAATTAGCTTTTAATAATTCTAAGATTGTTTTTTCTTCCCTGATTATCTCATGGAAACAAATCCGGATACCTCTTTGAGTCTCGACCTACCTCGTCTTTTCGTATGAACATGCTCCCAGATTGACTACACAAACGAGGCAATGATTCAGTGTTTTTATATAGGTCACGTTGCGTTTTTCCGTTTATTGGTGTGCTTCATGATTCTAGGACAAATGTACGTAAGGGCAAATGTACGTATGGCAGATGTACGTAAGCAAATGTACGCAAGCAAATGTACGCAAGAGCAAATGCACGTAAGCGCAAAAGTACTATGCGCAAATGTACGTAAACGCAAATGTACGCATGCACAAAAGTACGCAAACGCGTACTCGCAAATGTTCGTACGCGCAAATGTGCATATGCGCAAATGTACGTACGTGCAGGTGTACATAAGTACAAATATACGTAAGCTCAAAAGTACGTAGGTGCAAATTTACGATTGGGAAAATGTACGTAAGCGCAAATGTACGTACATGCATGAGACAATGCATGTACATTTATGCATACGTACCTTTCCGCGCACGCACTTTTGCGCTTATGTACATTTGCACATACGTACATTTACGTATGCGCACATTTGCGGTTGCGTACATTTACGCATACGCACTTTTCCGCTTACGCACATTTGGGCATACTTACATTTGTGCAAAAATACTTGTGCGCTTACATACAACGTACTTACTCCTTACGTACGTAAGGATTATGTCCCCATTCGCGAGTTGTGATCTGTTTTTGAGGCCCCCATGCCGTCATTACGTCCTGGTGTTATTTGAGGGTCCGGCGCCTTCAGAGAGTCTCCGGTGTGCTTTTGAGGCCTGCCGTGTGTTTGTGTAAGGCACCGACGCATATTATCAAGCCTTGGTGCTTTGTTTGCGAGAACATGTGCGTTTTGATGGACTCCCGTACGTGTTTGCTCTCCTGGTGTGCTTTTAGGACCACGCTGCATTTATTTGAGACCCTGAACGACAATTGTTGTAGTCCCAAATTGAAGTTTTGGATCCCGGCTCGATTTTCGGGCCCAAGTGCTATACTATACTAGGTCCCGACCTGAGTTGTCTGGGCTCGACGCGCTTTTTTGGAACCTCTTCTGAATTTATTGTAGACAGGGGCAGTTTGTATTGTAGCCAGTTATATAGTGAATTTATTGTTGCCCGGCCTACATTTGTGTGGACTCGGTGCGAGCTTTTTGGGCATTGATTGGATTTGTTGGGTTCCCAGCATCATTCTTCGGGGCCCCGGCGCAATTTGTCCAAGTCCGGACGCGATTCTTTGGGACCCACTACCTCTGAGGAGGGTAAACTGTCTATATTGTTCTCCTTTGGGATGCCACGGGCTAAAATATCAATGTTCGAGACTAGTGTCAAAAATAATAGTTTAACAATCATTTCGACAACGAGCAGTTGAACTGACCCTATTGTGCCGTCCCTACACTGGGGACACCTACCTTGTTCTACTTACTGCTACCACTAGTATGCTATATGAAGCCATGCTTTAGCCTGACCATCAGATTTGATAGCAGATTCTTTAACTTCTTCAACAACCGAACGGGTTGAATGGAGACTACCTGAATTTCCGTCAGTTCCCAGGCGCCAAATGCGGCCAAAATGAGAAAATGTCGCTGAAATAGATTAAAATGGAAGTCATCTATACATCACAATTACACTATTAATAACTATGAGTGCTCTTGTAGGGCCATACTCCTACAGACCACACAAAACGGCATAGACCACACAATATAGACAGGTTATATTACTACAGACCACACGATAAAATATAATATATAAGCACCACCATTTTGAGATGTCAAGCGTCCACTGGAACTTTCGAACGAATCTTTGGAATTTTACAGTGCACGTGACGGGGGGCGCGGCCCTGATCACGTAACGGGATGGGTCACGTGTCGGACGGCGGTGCACAGTGTGAGAACTGAAATAAAAACGGACCAGAAGTGTACTTATCTACTATT
>JAOTOL010001492.1:962500-1042500 GCA_034440575.1 Imbricaverruca yamaguchii
TTGCGGCGGTCATACTCAGGTAGCTGGGGCTTGGGGGACACGGAAAACAAAACCGAAGGGGCAAATAGCTACTTTTCAGACATGTTTGAGAGGACATGTCGCCACCCCCACCCCCAACCCCAGTGGCTACGGCCATGCTTTGGACTCGTACTCTAATTGTGTTCGTGCAATTGCGTGTTTAGGTATATGTGTACATATGTAATTGTGAACTACATTGGACCTTTCAGAACGACATGCTTGAAATTGTTATGCGAGTCATTTTTTGCTACTATAGGGCATTACAAAATGAATAATTTCCAGGGACATGCAACATACCCTAGAAATGGGCCATATTGTTCTGCTCCCCAGGAGAACAATTTTTGCCCGTGTTTTTTTAAACTAAAATTGTATTTTCTTGAAACCGAAGAATATTTTATAAGATAAATATTGTATTCAGCAGACCAGTTGAATTTTAGTTGTTGCACTCTGACGAGTTTCCGAAATCGGAGAAAGATGCCTAACATTTCCTCCTCCATACCAGGCTTCTGGATCCGTCCATGACCATTCCTTGGCCACTTTTTTGAGAGGCGCGAAATCAACCATTGCCGCATTAATTGTTCGCCTTTTCCAGTCTGGGTGTATTCATTCCTGCTCAAAATCTTAGCCGTCTGCTGTCCACCGGCGGTTATCTTCAACTGCTGACCTCTCATGACCATATTCAGGATCCGTTTACTACAGCCATGCATGTGTAGCACGGAGTTGTGAACCTGACGCACCCATGCTCCTGGGGACATCCTTATGCAGGGGTGTAGCTTTGCATGCTGTTGGGAGAGCACTTGTCCACCAAATGTTGGCTTTGGCCCCACAATAAATTAAAATTTGAATATTGGGCCCATGGGCTCTATGTGATATTACCCCCAATCCATTTGGACCACAATTCGCTTTCATGCCTCTCATTCATTTTCAGAAACCTACACATATCCCCTGATCTCCAATGTACGTGAAGGTTTGTCACCGAGCCACCGTGAGCTATTATAGGTATAGCTATAGCGAGTCAGCGAATCAGCCATGAGCTATTTCTTTAGGTCGACTGGATTTCCTTATTTTCAGCTTGTCTGCGCAGCCAAGGGGGGACGGTTAAATTTACCGTTTGAAGGTGACCAAGCTGGTACAATTTGTGAACATCGCTTGCCTACTTCTGCCACCTTGTGGCCAGCGTGCGAACTAGTGGTTCGTGTGACGTCCGGCCATCTCAATGGGCATTGGTATGGGGACGGAAGCAGCGTGCAGGGGCCGTGTAAGCCCGAATGTGGTTTCCTGTCTTTATGGGCGCCTTGGCGCTTGCGGCCATGCATAGAGGTCCGTATGCAAGCTATAAACTACCCATTTCGCTTACGGGTGTTCATGGGGTGTGTGCATATGCATACATGTGTGTATATATCTGAATCGTTTGGATCAGAGGCGCAGCAAAGGAAGGAAGCATTACAAACACTCTAGAACAAGAGGCGGGAATGGCCAAGTGGGTAAGACGTTGAGCTCTGGATACCAAAGGTCCCGGGTTTAACACTCGCACCACTAGAGACATTTCCCAATCCCACGGCCCACCGGCGAAACAGTGTGGGCGGCGTCATTACCCGTGATAGTGCATACAGTGCGTCTTGAAACACCACATATACAACAATAACAATGATCTAGAATGAACAAATGAAATTGGAGTTGTACCATCTCAGACCAGAAGCTTTCGGCGAGCTTAGTGAGCCGAAAGTAGTCTCGTTTCAGCTGTAATGGAGGTGTCTCGGGGAGTTCTTGAGACCAAGCTGGGAACAGGAGGGCCCCTGGGAGCTGAAGGACCATTGAAGCTGGAGGGGCCATTGACACTGGAAGGCGATTTGATCCTGAGTGGACCCCTTCAAGCTGGAGAGGCCATCGAGGTTGATGGGACAGCTTGAATTGAATCTGGAGGAGCTATTGAAGCAAGAGGGGCTCTTGAAGGTGGAGGGGCAATCGTAGCTGCATGGCCCCATGATCTCAATTATTTCTGCAAGAATTGAATGGCCTCTGGAAGGAGGGCACGGGTTCGGGAGCCATGGGAGATGGAGAGCCTCAGAATTAGAAACGTGTCAGGGGAATTTGTGAATTTGTGGATCCCAGAGAGCTGAAGTAGTGGCCTTAGGAGATGGAGACGCTTTGAAATATGAGGCCTATTGAACTCTTGAGATGAACTGAGTGGAACTGAGAACTGAGGCCTGGGGAGGTCCAAAGGGTGAGGGGACTGGCTGGGAACAGTATTGACTCCTGGGAGCTGACGTGGTCCCTTGCGAAAGGGCTCTTCCCATGTTGAAGGTGGTCCTTCAAACTAGAGGGATATACCAAGCTGGGGTGCTTCTTAAAGAGTGTGCTTCAGACGCATTTGTCTGCATGAGATCGCTGGCTGTTCGATGGCACTCGCAGGCGTTAGAGAGATGAATGAGAACCGCTGGGAGGAAGAATCTTCAGAGAAGAATCATATGCTTCATACGAGAGTAATGCGAAATTTATATACATTTATTTAATTTCATCTATCGCAGGAAGAATGAGTCCCGCACGCATTTCACGCGTCCTGGGAGTTGCAGAGTATCTGGCAACTCGGGATAATTCGAGAGCTTATTGTGAATAGGATCTGTTGGTGGGCCAGGGGCGTTTCCTGACGACGCTAAGGACACTTTCTAGACCTACAAGAACGGGTAATACCCTGGCATATATTCTGAAGGGCACATGTCCATCCACCCTTGAATGTAGAATATATAGAATATAGATTAAAAAAATATATAGAATATAGATAAATATAATATAGAAAAAAACGTTGCGCGAAGCGTGGATGCACTCCAACGTTCTGCAAGGGCGCCTCCATAGTAGCATGGCTAATATTCGGCCAGATTGAGAGAGCCAAATTAATGATTTGAGCCCAATTACTCCCCATAGCACATGCAAAGTGACAACTCTGATTCGTAGGCCTAAATAGACGGTTTAAGACATCGCCAATCCTTCTACCTCATGTTTTCATTCATTCACTGTTCCTTCTGCCTTTTGACCGGGCTCGCCGGTTGCTATTTTCGTCCAGTGGGTGATGTCATAGTCGCGCCAAGTTCATGAGTATAAACAATCATCAATGCAAACTGCTAGTGAGGGGCTGTACAGCGATTCCTATACACACGGATGGGCGGCGATAATTTCAGGCCTCACATCGCATTTCGACGCAACAATTTGATAGATTGTAAAGCATGAAGTTATTTTTTTTACATGATTTTGACATTAAAAAAATCGCTGCAGATAGACATAACGGAGATATGCCATTTTATTATAATGTTATGCGTTGTCTCCGTATACGTAATAATGAGTCACATGCGGACCGAGGGTGGAGTCACGAGACCCATGACGTCCCCCCGGCAAAGGCAGATTTGTCAGAATTTCTGCACAAAAATGGCAACTTCAGGAAATCTAAACATTTTACTATACAAGTGTTGTCTTAAACGGACCCGCATAGAACGATAGCTGTTCAAATCTGGAGTCTCCCTCAAACAGACAAAAGTGAAATCTTCACCAAGCCGATCGAAAATCAGGCTTCTGGATCCGCCACTGTATGTATATGTGTATATACACATATACATATTTGTACATATGTTATATATATACATATATACATATTTGTATATATATATATATATATATATATATATATATATATATATATATATATATATATATATATATATATATATATATATATATATATATATATATTTGTGTGTATGTATATATGTTTGTGTGCATCATATACATGTCAATTACAACTCACACGAATAAAATGGTGCAGATAGGGTTTGAGTTTACTTGCGGCTGATACGAATCCTGTGTACCAAATGCAAACAAAGCCGACTAAAATACAATATTTGAAGAAACTCGCTTGTATGTTATTTATTTATTTATTTATTTATTTCACGATACATGCCCTCCACGTGCAGTGGCTATTATGGGCAGTCTGAGTATAACTCACAGATATTTACAATGAAAGGATAGCTTTGTGGTCAATAGTGGGAGCAGATGCGCAACAAACATTCATACACCAATATAATACAATACACTATCTGCACTACACACACCGTGCTTGTAACACGAGCTATCAGTTTGCAGAAGTAATAGGAAAGCGATGGCCTAAAGGTGTGTTCATAGTGTACACACATCCATGGAGTAAGTTTTTCGTGAGCCTAGTGTTGTTCGTGGAGATAAGCTAGTGCATGTTTCTTGAAGTTAGACAGCCTCGATGTTTGTGTTTCAGTAGGAAGTTTGCTGTGATGGAAGACGGACGAGTAGAGAAATCTCCTGCGGCCAGCCTCTCTGTGTATGGCTGGCAGGTGCAGGTGGTTGTCTGCGCGTGTGTGACGGTTTCGCAGGATAGAGTTTGCAGTGAGGTCACCGGCAATGTGCGTTGGCTCGTCCGAATTATTTTGTGGAGCAAATTAAGGCTCGGTTCACACCGCGACAGACGGAAACGGATGAGACACTTCCTTGTCTGCCGAACAAGAACGGCAAACGTTGGGCATATGGTAACATGGGAAATATTCAAGACGCGAATTGGTAACAACGGACGAAACCGCCGGGCCCGGTTTACTGGCGCTTGAATTACGAAAGTGGCGCACCTCACTCAGCACGTGAGGTGTGTTGGTCTGAGCGAATTTAATGGTGGGCTGGCTTGGATTAATTAAGCGTCGAGGGTTACGTGCTGAATATGGAAGAAGACGACTTGCTTTTGCGCATGTTTCTGAATGATGCCCGACCTAGGAGTTGGGTATGTCATTCATTATTTCGTCGTGAAGAGCACGGCGAGTTTGCGAGCTTGATGAGGAAGGAGCGTCTGGACCCAGTTGCCTTTCATGGGGCTTACCGAAGATTCCATGAATGAGTGAATCTAGTGGGACCAAAACTACACCGCATGGACACGAACTACAGGGCTTCTGTAGCACCATCGGAGAGGCTAGCGATAACTATCAGGTAAGATAAATATTATATTTGAATGATCACTGTTTGCGTTTGATGCAAGGAAAATCTCATTGAGATTGCAAAGGTAAATACACATGTTTTGACTGACATATTTGGCCAATCAGACATGAGCTCAAAGCTGATTTTGGTATGAAAAATGCCCTTGCGCAGCTGTTGTTTTTGCCTGAAACCATCTTGGCCTGAAATTTTTGGCAAATACTTCACCTCCATCCCCAAAGTTCACCTATCTATCCACGGCATCCCTTGCTCCGTGTTCACCGACAACAGCACGCCAAGAGGCCGACACAAAAGTTGACTTCAATCCAACCTTTCTTGTTCGTGCCAAACGGCGCCGTTTCTCGCATGACCCAGGCCCCTGTCATCCCCATGCCTCCCTGCGTGTCGGCTCGAATGGTGCAAATGACGTCATCTGGGGTACCACTTTTGGGCAGTTTTATTGGTTTCATGCATTATAAAATGGAAATATTTTCAATTCAACTCATTTTCTAAATCTTATAATATCACGTCTGTGCTTTTGGAATCGTGTTGAGCTGTTATTTTATCATCCTCAGTTAGGCTGCGAATTAGGAAACGACCATCACAAATGCAGCGTTTTAGGGGCACACATTTTCTCAAATTCTTAGATGGGGCAGTTGAGTCATAAATAGCACAGCTGTTTACATAGCTTCCTCGTAGGTTGTTTTATGCTTGGTTTTATGTCTGTCACAACTTGTGTTCGATGTACGTGCGTTTTAGTTGTAGTTTTATTGTATAGTGTTCTATTGTGGTGTGTCTTTATCATCTGGAAGAAAGATATGGAAAGAAGAGATTGTCAACCAACATGCTTATGTTTCCAAGAGATGAAAATGCATATAAGACATGGTTGACAGTGAAAAGGAGCTGATGGTATTCATCCAACCAGCCCATCCATTTGTTTCAACCACTTTACCTCTGATAATTATGATCCTGGCCACGGATGCAGCTGAAAATAATGTCAGTATCAACATTTGCCCTTTCTGGTGTCATTCCATGAATTAGCCTTCCTATCAGATCTGTATGGTATGGAGTGTTGCATCATGCTTGTCTGGAATATTTGCTGCATTTTGGAGCATCTTAGACATCAAGACACAAAAGATCAGTGTGACTATGAGCCACAAGGTCCCTTCTTTGTTGCACTCTGAACACTCAACCAGTTGCCCACCAAATCCGTCGATCAGCCCTCCCTGGAATACTGAAAAGCAAGCCCTCTATTCCTGTAATAATTGCCTATGGTGTTTTTAAAGATGTTCAGTGTGCTGCTACTGACAATGGTTTTTGGCATCTGGTTCCAGTGTTCTATTACCCAGTTGGTGAAGAAAGACTGTCTTAACCTTTTCCTGCTGTAGTTAACTTTAAGTTTGAATTGATGACCTATAAGTGCATCATTTCTGTTATATTCAAATATTTACCTAATATGTCCATCTTCCTGACCATGAACAAATTTAAAGACCTCAATGAGTGCTCCTCTCAACTTTCTATATCTAAGTGAAAACATGTTCAATTTCTTCAATCCTTCCTCCTATGCCAGGTTGCTTATGTCGTTTACCATTTTTGTAGCCATATTTTGTACTCTCTAAAAGCGAACAATCTTTTTCATAACTAGAAACCAAAGCTTGGACACAGTATTCCAAATGTGGCCTGACATGCACAGTAAAGCTTCCTGGTGACTTCCTCACTTATGTATGATAAATTCCTATATATTTCCCCAAGCATTCTCAGTGCCTTCTTCCTGGATTCTTTCGTCTGTTCTGATGCCCCCAATCTTGTGTTCAGAATAACGCCAAAGTCATTCTGCTGAGTCACCGATAGAACTTGGCCACCGCCATCAAATATGGAGCCCTCATATGCTGCTTACCTTACCTTCACATCTTACCTTTGTACAGCTAAATAAAGAACCAGTTCAATTAGTTTGATGCCACTTCTATTCACATGAATTTTACCACGACCATCATCAGCAAACTGGGACTGGAGCAGGACGGCCTTGCCGTCGTTGCCGGCTTCGTCGCCTACAAAATGAGGTGTCAATACATCGCTTGGCTGTCCGACGTCTGAAGCACCGGAGGCGCTCCTGGCCGTTGTGCCCAGCTCTTGGTTAATCACCATCGGTCGCGGCGGGCGCTGCATGCCACATACGTGGTAGAGGGCGATGTCAAACCAGTTCAATTATGATGTCTGCTTCATCATGGACTCAACCTGCACAGGCGACACCAGCATCGCGAGACCCGGGGTGGGCGTCATTAGTAGCCGGCAGCCGAAGCTAGGAGTGTGGCTAGTTGTGTCAGACGGAGGCTGACTCGAGTTAGGCTGCATGTGCGCATCGGCTGGTTGCGCAAGAACTCTGCTCGGCAGAGCACAGGGGCGGGCATCTAGGCAGGTCCGCCATCATGTCACCAGGGAGCGATAGGATGTCCACCCTCACACTGCCGGCCATGTGTCACCGCCTCTGCTGTGTGTCGTGTCGCTCGGTTCTGCCCTTCGTAACCGTGTTTGTTGTTGCCACCGTGACCAGGGGCGGACTGGCGGCGCCTCCTGTGTTGCCCGTTCTGGAGGCACTTTGCATTGGTTTCATGCCCCCCGATCCTGCCGTTTTGTTGGGGTGTTTTGCTGCTGCCACTGTGACCACTGACGGGTTGGCGGCGCTCCCTGTGTCGGCCCGTCCTGGCGGTACTTGACTCTGCCGTCGTATCGCCCGGTCCCACTGTCCTGTTGGCGTGTTTTGCTGCTGCCGCTGTGACCAGGGGCAGACAAGCTGCGCCCGTCCTCGCGGCACTTGACACTGCTACCGGCTCTGGTACTGCTATGAAACAGGTGTGGCGTATGCCATTTCATTGTTGCTCATGAGGCCTATGATCATTGATTTGAAAGAACGATATGCAAAGTATCTGCTCCACGAACTTCGATTATGATCCTTCATTCATGCTCTGAATCGGAAACAGCACATAAGCCGACTAGGTCGACTACGCGGACGTGTAGGAGTGTTTTGAATCATCCAGATCTAGTTCTGAACGCATTGTTAGGGAATGCCGCCAATACATGCCTGACCGCTTTTAGCACCCCATGTCTGACCGCTTTCCAGTCCATCCGCCGAATGTGACCTCCGAACTAGAGTAAAATTTTACTTACTCTTGGGGTGGGTCAACCCCCGCTTACGACTGGCGTGAGGCCACCTCCCCCAATCCATAGGCCTTCCTGTTACATCCAGGCATTGCGTCTCCCAAATCGTTTTCTGGAAGCTCCACCCATGTTGCTGAGCTGGTACGGAGGTTCACAGATGTCCCCATAAAAGGAATGTCTGCCTCTCACGTGCTCCCTATGGTCCTGTCGATCTTAAAAAAGTAACGATTGTCCCCTTCCTTTCCTCCTATATCAGGGGCACTGCCGCATATAGAGGGGTTAAAAGGCCTTTCGGTCAATTAATTTTGGCATGCAGCACCATAAGCCCAATGCTAAATTTGATGTACATTAAGGGACTCGACCCCCTCCCCACCTTATTCCATCATAGCGACGACCACACTTCAGATACGTCCTTACTGCATTTCGCCGCGGTAAGATGCTAATTATCTGCCACATTTAACCTGTCCTACCTCGCTTTGTACGTTCTTCCGGGTATAATATGTGTATAAAAGGTATTGGAGATCCCTTCCGGGACTATGACGCTCTAAGTTTTGCACATGCACCTCTTAAATCCTCATTTTGTTCCCCGTACTATGCATACGCTGCGTATATTCGACAGCGTGTTAGCGGCTTTGCCCGTATTAAGTGGTACCCCTGATGATGTCATATAAGGACCTGCGCAGAAAGCTGCGCAGTAGGGATGACGCCACCTCGTATATATCGCCTTGGCATGACCCATCTCCGATTCACGCCGGCAAGGGCCAGAACCTAAACGGCCTTGGCGGTCGCTTGCCATATTTGGTCGTGTGACGTCACAAAAACCCAGGCGAGCGGCCGGCAGCGCCGTTTCTCGTCCCATCCCGTTGCGGTGTGAGCCTAGCTCAAGAGGTAGATGGTAGGCAGGTAAACGGGCAGGTAGCTTCACTCTGATACAAGCCAGAAATCAGGTGGGAACGCAATCTAAGCTACCATGAGCGAATCTGCATCAGCATCCACATTCTTTTACAGGTTATTTGGGCCCAAATTGGCCTGATTTGACCAGAAATAGCTGCAATACTAGCAACTATTTCATAAAGTGCCTGACATTACACTAAATGGTCTCTATAAGGAGTTAGAAGTTGACATCACAAAGACGGCAATACGATATATGTCATGTGCGAGTCGTCAACAACCACAGACCTGAACGACGACATCGCGAACAACGGCCAACCGTTCACAAAAAGCCCTGTAATGCTGGACATCTGGGCCACTGATGCTCCTCCACCGTGAAGCGCGTGCCACAGCGGTGCCGACCGACGCTGTACTCCTGGGATACCTGCCGATGGTTGGCCCATCTCCGCGGCGCTGACTCCGTACGAGACAATGTTCCGCAGACCGGCCGACTGTTCGCTCGGAAAAACAGCAACGCTGGCAACTGTCGGGTTACGCCGCAGGATGCCTCATAAAACTCCTCCCAGATGCTGCACAGGGCAGTCGCCATCGAAGAAGATGCGTCAGCGGTATTCAAGCGAGCACCAGGCCATAGCTTGCCTTTGGTGGAAAGACCCCCACTTGTTGGATGCTAGTTTGCAGGCTGTTGGCGGGAAATAATCATAGCGAAATGTTTGTTCATATATTCTCATACCGATACGGTGGTGATGCTTTGTCGTGTGATAATGCATCGTCGAATCCAATTCATCCCGATGGGCGGAAGTGTAGAAGGGCAAATGCTTGCACCAAACATAGAATTGAAGGAACTTAACGTACCCACATCTCGGAAGCCCCTCCGCGTCAATTTGCATTCATAATGTAGTCGCACTTAACCACAACTAACCAAGGGTACTTTTCATGCATTACTGAAAGGATAATTTGTTTCAATTTTCTGTTCTTAATGGATCCGCTTTTGACAACAACTCACCAATCATTGTGCTGGCATTCACAAAACCAAAGGACGGTAACTCTTCAAATGTTGCCAGCAAATGGGAAACTGCACCACAAACAGTATCCAGCTTCCCAAAACTAATGCAAGACTGGTAACGTAATATCCAAGACTTGGAACGTACGCTACAGGTAAGTTCAGGTATAAATATTTATCCTCTTCTGCTTTTAAGTAAACTAGCATGATGCACACCAGCGCCAGTGGCAGGCAGAGCCAACAGAGAAGACGTTGGACAGAGCTTACTAGAGACGTGGTTAGCAAACAAAACAAAAAAGAGCCATGGAAGTGTCACCACAGGAAGTGTCGCGGTGTCAACCGAGCTAACAACATTCTGGTCAGCATCAGGGCAGACAGGGGTGGGGAAATGGCGGACCGATCGGTACCAGGTCAGACGGCTGGGAAATGGCGGACCGATCGGTACCAGGTCAGACGGCTGGAAAATGGCGGACCGATCGGTACCAGGTTAGACAGGGCTGGGAAAATGGCGGACCGATCGGTACCAGGTTAGACAGGGCTGGGAAATGGCCGACCGAAGTGAGCCATATCAATTGGCGCAATTGACGTCACATATTCGCCGTTAAGCAAAACCTGTATATGACTTATTTGCATGCGGCAGGGTGGCCAACGATAGTGAATAATTCGTGGGTAAGTTCTGTGTTACGTTGTCGACTTGGACTAAATATGAAAATTTGTTTGGACAGTTGGACTCGACAGCGAGGCACTTAGCACATGGTACCAGGGGCACTCAACCTATGATCCCGGGGGTGTCGATTAAACACATGGTACCAGCGGTGTCGATTTAAAAAACACATTGGGGAGGGGCAAGTGCCAATGCACTAGACACCCCCACCCTGTACCAACAAAAAAAAAACATCCGATTTAGCCCACGGTATTTTCAGATCTCAGAAATTCGGATTTTTTTATTTGACGATGTTTATGTTTATATTCATTCCGTATCATCAACAACAGGCAAAATCGCCCAAGACCGGTCGAGTCGCATGAGTAAGAGAGCAGTGCCCACTACGTGTCAGCATAAAAACTCAGTCATAGTATGCAACTACAGTGTCATACAGTGAGCTGGAATCCATGGCAAACGTCATCATTCCCCGTCCCCCACAGACCAACAAACACACACCGGCTTAAATAAAAAGTTTCGGCGCTCACATGCGGGCTAAAACATGCTGGCCTTGATGGAGCATTGGAGCTCACCAGACCTGAACTGTGACGACGATGGATGAAAGTACTTCCTGGTGCTTTATTGGGGAAGGGAGAAGCCAAAATATTGGCGGGGCCGAGTTCCGGGTCGGGAAGGGGCCTCAGCCCACACAAAAGCATAGAAATCGACACCGATGTCCTCTGATCAGCCATGTGCATTGATGTAGTCGCCGTGATCGCCGAGTCTCGTGAGTCGTCACACGTGACCAAGCAAATCAAAATACACAACAGATCACAACTAATCACTGCAATCGTCTAACTATTTGTGTTTTCTTTTACAACTGTGAAAACTCCGTCCGTACCCAATGACCCAGCCCATGGCAAGAATTGGACACATTGGGTACGTGCCTCTCCACGCCTGAGGAGTACGAGAAGGTCATCCAAGAAGATTTCCAGAAGGGCCATCCGAGTTCCGGGTGGCCATCCGATTTCCGGGTTTGAAACGGATATGTCGGCTCGAATGGTTTCCTTGCTGTGGTTGGAAATTTTTTTTCGGAAAATGTGAATAATGGGAGAAATCAAAGCAGTTTTAAAATCGGCAGGATTGACATGGTCCTGGCCATCGATGTATTCTAACAGAAGCATTTTTACTGCAGCCCTGCAAGGTAAAGGCTACTGAACTGAAATCGGGTTAAATTCCATCTTCTTGCCGTAATGAGGGGAAAATTTCCCATGTGGAACATGATAAAGGCATGGTGTCAACATTCTGCTTTCAAGCATGCGACCATGATCAAATTTCGTACCAAATATCTGCATTCGGATGAAAATCAGTTGAAGTGAGGGTGGGTGGAAGTGGAGCGCACTCGATCACATTTAACGTTTCATTTCCCTTGTTTGCCTTTCAGGAGGGCGCCTTTTCATTATATGGGGCACCTATTCATCTCCGAGGAGTAAATCTGACTGACAAATTCGTCGAGCATGGGTACGGGAAGGGGGCAAGGTGCATTCGAGCCCTCCCACCACCTTTTCCTGGCCGGAGGGGCGCTGCCTTCCGTGTGAAGCATGCATCCAGCACCTCTCCCATCACACATACACACACTGTATCCGCTCCTAAATGCAGATGGTGGTGTCTCCTGCTGACGGTAGATGTGGAATATCAAAGCTCGTTGATTTAGCTGCATAGCGTCCTGCTTAGAGGGATATTAGGTTAGACACTAGCAAAACTGCATGTAGTAGGTGCCCAATTTCCAACCAATGTTATGCTGACGCAAGGAACTTTCGCAACCCTAAACTAATCATATCCGGGTCGATTGCTTCCGAATGGATGAATACATTTAAGTACTTAGGGTATATTATATATTGTGACCTTAGTGATGCGAAGGACATATCGAGAACCAAAGGAGCAATGTACTCGAGTGTGAACATGCGTTGTGGCAGGGTAGACTATGCCGGCCACATGGTGTTGTGTTTACATCGTTTAGTGCATATTGCAGTGCATGAATGCTGGATAACTTGGGAACTGTGCTTTGAACAAAATAGTCGGAAAAAGTTAGGCGTGGCTTATTATTCGTGCCCGAAGAAAGGATTTAAATTTCCACGGTGACAGTGTAATTCTGTAATGTGCCAATTATACAAGGTATCCACATTTAACCTTTGTTAGATTAGAAAAGTAGCTAACTTCTGTGTATGTTTTGTGAAGAGTAGCATGGCTTCTGCACATATCTCGTAAAAGGTAGCAATGCAATGATCACCACCAGTGTGATCAGCAATATACGGAGAAAAGTAATTGCTATGAGTGATCACACGAGAAGTCGTGCTAAGTATGACTGAATTAACTGTAGCCTTGAACGCAGTACGACATCAGATGTGGACTCAATGTTGGCTAGATGCCAGCTAAACGTTGCATTCGGTAGTGAGCATAGCATGTGATCGGGTGCTGAAAAGGTTCATTGCCATACTGATGGAGTCATATGTATGTACAAGCCATATGGATTGTCATTCAACATTAAGTTGGTATTGTTATTTCTATACTCATATATACACGATGTTTATATGATGGATTGTCAGTCAACATTAAGTTGGTATTGCTATTTCTATACTCATATATACACGATGTCTGTATACACTGGGGAGGAATGTGTTCCACGTGCGAAATGTGTGCATTAATATTCATTTGTGGTGCAATGTTTCAACACCTGTGCTGTTTCCATGAACTGGATATGTGCTACCACTTGTGTATGCATGAAACAAACTATTAGTAGGCATTAGTAGTAATTGTATTAGTAGTACTAGTAGTAGCAATAGTAGTAGTAGTTGTAGAATATCATGCATGTGCACAAGCGAAATTTCACATTTTACTGACCGGGTTCGTAAGGCCATAATGCCAAAAGCAGCTCGAATTTGGAAACTCTGACTCGTATGACGTCTTAGTCCAGATAAAGGAGCCAAATATCAATATTATCACGAGACAAGCTTCGTAAGAAATTAGCTTCAGGAAAATCGCTTCAAGTTTTGCCTGACACACTTAATTACAACAATACGATTTAAAAAATATAGTTGTCTTACCCCACAACAAAGATCAGAACCGCCATCCGGCCCCTCCCCGCCCCGTTGCCAGGCTGTGTGATGCCCTTAACCGAATCGTCGCGACGCGGGCCAAAAGGCGGGTCAAAGGGCGGGCCAAAAGGCGGGGCAAAAGGCGGGCCAAAGGACGGGCCAAAGGGCGGGGCAAAAGGCGCGCCGGACAGCCAGGGTACTTCAAATGGAAACCAGGCAAAGAAGGGGAACCCGGGATACTTCAAATGAAATATTTGTTGTCTGGGAGTAAGACTACCTATTCCCCTAATTACTACGAATTTATATCAGATCGCATCATAGCCAGTCACAATATCTGGAAATACATTACATGACATGGGTCTATCACCATCCATAAATAATAGTGGCCATATGGCTGTGGACGGTAGTTATAAACGTGATACTGTTCGCAACACAGAATGAGGACCACCTAAGAACACATCCAGAAGCAGCATGTGAAAACTAATGGCAGGACGTCAATTCAGTATTTAGTAAGTGGCACATTCCACCCATCGTGACGAAAAATGAATCCCTGCATCACTGCCATGTTATATCAGTCACTGCCGTCCCCCTCTCCTCCTGGTGCTTCTTATCACCAGACCACGTGGTATCAGTGTAATTGCCACCCTCTCACCGGTGGAGATGACCGCCACCTCCCACACCACTTCCCGCCCTATCAGTGGCGGGTGATGCGAGCAGCAGTCGCGCGCTTTTTACCCGCTTTTTTCCGGCGGTTCGATCGTCACACCGGTCCAAGGTAGCTGCAGTCCTTTAAGCCGCTTTTTTTGGTCGGCGCAGGCTCGTGTCAGGCGTCAGCTCTGGGTGGGTCCCCGGCGCCGTCCGCCGCACTGCAGACGGGCCCATACAAACACCACGCCCGACGTATCGCCCGTGGTCGAGCCATGATCAGCGACTGGCTGCAGGCCCGAGTGGACGCGGGGACAGACATCCACGACGGCGGTGGGGGTGGGGAACACGGAAAACCGCCGGGCGGAGGCCAGTGCGGCCGTGCCGGTAATCGACACGGGCTCGGTCTCGACAGCGCAGCGTAAACCCGCCGCGTCCGGCCACGGCTATGTGGAGAACAAAACTGCCTGAGAGCGGCGAGTAGCCTAACAGTGCGGGATCTGATGTGGTGGACACTACCGTAGGACCACAGTATCCGTCTTGCCCACCGTTTGCGGCGACCCTTTTGGAGAGCAGGCTGTTTCGAGCTGCCCAGCAGCTCCAAACAGAGCGGCAACAGAATGGCACCGGAGTGGCACCAGAGTGGCACCAGAGTGGCACCAGAGTAGTGCCAGAGTGGCATCAGAGTGACACCAGAGTGGTACCAGTGTGGGATCAGAGTGGCACCAGAGTGGCACCAGAGTGAGATCAGAATGGTACCTGAGTGGCATTAGGTACAGCATGGCACCGGAGCGGCGCCAGAATGAGATCGGAGTGGCACCAGAGTGACACAGGAGTAGCGCCGGAGTGGCATCAGGTGCAGCATGGCACCGAAGTGACACAGAATGACACCGGAGTGGCACCAGAATGGCACAGACGTGGCATCAGCGTGGTACCAAAGTGACGCCAACATGGCACCAGCAGGGCATCAGAGTAGCACCAGACGGAGACCTGATGCAACGATTAGACAGCAAACGCTGACCTTTTGCAGCGAGCTGCGGAATCCATCGTGACTGGCGCCATTGCTCAGCGTGATAACGCAAGGAAAAAACTACCTGGAAATGCATTTATCGACTATTTTATACGCCGTATTTGTGGCGCCATTGCATCGGCAGATGCCAGAAGCACACCAGTGCACAGTTTTTAAGACAATTTGCACAGGATTTGACATAGTAACAAGTCCACCAACATGGACAAGATTACGTGTGGGAAAAAACAATGAAAATGTGCACTGTTGTAAAAATGTTGTCAATATTTAATGACCGTTAAAGGTAAGACAAGTTCCAAAAACCTAGGCAAATGAGATACGAAGCGATAGGTGAGAACATTCTCCTTGCGTTAAGCAATTAAAAAATGCATAGAACGGTTGACAGTTGCTATCCTTGATCAAACAATAAGTCATTACAATAGTTTTTCAACTTATTTACTACCTCTGAGTTCCAATAAGGTCTTTAAAAACGCATAACAGCGCACAACCTGAGACCCATACCGATTAAATGAGCGATCCTTTGGCTATATGTGCTGTAGGTTTCAGCTGCACCTGGCTGCCCCGGCACCGACAGTGATCGATTGTATCCGGGCAGGCGGCGGTGCGGCGGTGCGGTGCGGTGGTGCGGCGGTGCGGTGCGGTGCGGCGGTGCGGTGCGGTGGTGCGGTGCGGCGGTGCGGTGCGGCGGTGCGGTGCGGTGCGGCGGTGCGGTGCGGCGGTGCGGTGCGGTGCGGTGCGGTGCGGTGCGGTGGTGCGGTGCGGTGGTCGGCACGGGCGGCCGGGAAGTCCGAGCGGCCGTGACGCGCCGGCTGACTGCGTGTTTTGACCGAGTAACCTGATCAAATAAAACTCCCCTATATACAAAAATGTCCATACAAAAAAAAACTTCCCCTAACCGAAAAACCACTGGGTCGGGAAGGGTCACGTATCCAGCGTCTACCATTGCAGGGGAGCTGTACTTGCCTGTAAGGGACGGTACAGTGTGGCTGGATTTCGCGTAAGTCAGCATGAAGGTGTGCGTCAGCAGAGGAGGAATTAGTGGGCTTGTTAACCAGTAGAAAAACTCTTAGGCGTGGCAACTATTATGGCCATGCGTTTAATTATAGCTTGCGGTTAGTTAATCATATAATAAGCTGGAGAAAATTCCTGAGGGTTATCTCCAGAGTGAGTCGTCGATTGTGGACATGAAAAAGGCGGCAGACTCGATCGCCGAGAACTGAAAAGTGGTGGTTGGTGATTATTGTTTTTACGACACATCGACCGTCGAGTCATGTAGCGTCGCCAATCTCTCACGCCGATTGGCCGCCGATGAAGAGCAGCAACAGATGAGACAAAAACTCAAAAGGAATGTGGGTTAAGTTTAAGCAAATTCAGGACAAATTCAGAAGTCAGCGTGCCATTCATATTTCGGGAGACGAGATGTTATCCGTGTCCCTGAAGAGTGTTGACCACGTCGTGAGTGTCGATGAAGGCGAGACTCGCCTTGATGACAAGGCCGTGGCGGGAGCACGAGGACGACCCCGGGGTAGAATCTACCATCAGCCCAGCGCCCGTTCTCCGCGTCTGGGAACCTCAAGATTTGCTGGAGAGCACAGTTTTCTACAGTTTGTGTAGGCCGCCAGGAGAAGTGCTCGTGCTGAGGGCATGAAGGACGCGGCTTTCGTGCCGCGACAGGTAGGGGCGTCGGCGAATCGGCCAGCATGATTCCCCGGGCTCTAGAAGCTCTAAAGTAAGCTAACCCGAGTGCATGTCAGAAGAGCGGTCGCTGACAATGCGTGTGTTTGCTGACTTGTCTGTGCATGGCTACCGTGCGGTCCGCACAGTGACGAGGATGTGCTGAAGACGGACATCCTGCCCGCCTGTGGAAAGGTGTATGGGGCCAAGTTAGAGTGCCATTCGGCAGCCAGCATCATGCAATTCACGGAGACGTCAGCTAAGGTGTCTGTGCAGCTCTCCCGTATCATACGACGCAGCGAGTGGTGGCATGCCTGTCGTCTGTCGCCCGCACCGACTCAGCTTCACCTGCCGTACCGGCCGTCAACGTCATCCGGTACCTACAGTTCTGCGGTACTTCACGTCCAATGGGGATTTGACGGGACCACAGGACAATCTCTATACAAACAAATGGGAGAAGCGATGAAGCTGCAGAACAATTCTTTTCTGTATCACTCTGGTGCCTTTGCAACTGACACTAGATGGTACTTGCATCTGGACCTGCCAAAGGCCGTCTTCAGCCCGCCTCTGCCAGCCATTGTGGATTCAGTACACGCGCGAGACAGCAGAGGCCTCCCGTTAAAAACGCGAGCGTTCAATCCGAGTTCTTGAATTCCGACCGGTACGACAGGTACGCCATGGATACACATCAGCTGATGGTCCAGCCGTATCCATGGCTCTATATGCCAGCCTCCGTGCACAAGCTTCTGATCCACGGTGACCCTGCGATGAGGTCTCTTCTTCTGATCCGCAAGTACAGCGAGGAGGTGCAAGAGAGCCGGAATATACATAATAGGGAGTACCGACTCAGACATGCCCGAAAGACGTCGCGAACATACACCATCAAGGATGAACTTCACTATCTACTGAGCACCAGCGACACGAAGGCGATTAACACCTTCAAGGGCACTGAAGGACCACTGCGGGCCCGAAATGTCCGAGAGAGCGTCCATATAGCTGATATCAGCAACCTGCTGGTATAATCTGAGTGAGTTATTGAGAGAGGGCGGAAACAACTTGCTTTGGAAGATGAAGAGTAGATGAGTGGTGGAGAGGATGTTTATCAGGTAGAAGTTTTGGGAAGTCACGATATAGCAGTTGATGTTAGAAAGCTCCCGACTACTACGAGCTGTTGAATAAGTATAAATGCTGTGGTCTCATATAGATAATGGAATACTATTGTTCATAACCATGAATATGTTATGTCATGTGTTTGGTTCTGGGCTCTTGTGCTCTATGTTTCTAAGTAGGGCTACATTATTTTACCACGCGTTTAAAGGAAGTACCATATATTCGAGCATGTACGTTCTAACATGTGTATTGCCGCAACGGTGACTGGCCGGCTGTGACGTCACACCGGACATTATGTGCACCGATTATATCTGTGAGTCATATCTCAGGGGTAAATTTTGGCATAATTTCAGCTGTTTGAGACCAGGAGGTCTTGGATATTTTCTATGTGGCAATTATTACGTCACATTTGCAGTGCAGAATGCTCGCATAACACAGGCAAATTAACGATATACCAATATATGAGCGCCCGTGGACTTCGCTTATGACGTCATGATGCTGCCACCATGCATGACCGGATGTTGATCTTTTCAACCACGCTATCTTTGGTATTCATGTAGGTGTGTGCACAATTTGAGCTGTCTACCTGGATTTGTTACCGAGATATTAGGTGGAAGGAAAATAAGTGGAGTGGAGTGCTCCCTCTCCTCCGGCAGGTATGACCTACGGCATTCCTGGGTTGAACAATTTTTAAGACAATAGAGTCTCTCCATATGTTCAAAATTTGTAGCACTTTCGATTCAGAGCAGTATAGTCCCTGTAACTAGTATACTTTGTCCGCGTTGATTTCTGGCCATATTCCCCTAGTGCTACCACAATGTGCATTGGGCCGAAGAAACTCCAATGGAAAATATTCAGACTTCCGCGAGAATGCTATCAACAGCAACCAGTTGGATGAGAAAATTTGAAACTGCGTTGAAACATATACAAAATTGAATCTGAGCGAACCATAAGATGCGCGTGCAGTGACGCCTCTTGGTGTCACATGCGATAATGTAACGAGTGGCGGTTGCTTGCGAGGTATCGACATTATTAAGTATCACTCTCAAGATGAGCCAGCGGAAATTTCGGCAGGTTCTACCTAATCCCTTCTCCAAAGCCAAAGTCTACTCAGCCCGCCGGGTCGAGAGCGGGAAACCTGCATAACAAACGCGAGATTTGATTTTACGACAGCTGAGACGCAGACATGACCAGACATGCTTAGTACCATGAGAAAACACGCAGCGCATCGGGTGTGCGATTGGCGTAACTTTGATTTGCAAACAAATGGTTGGCACATTATTTCAGCGATGTCTGCTACGATTTGGCAAGGGGTGCCAGCGCTGCCGACCATAGGCGGCGAGGCAGAGTCGCGTGCGAAGCCATGCACAGATGGAGCATGCCAATGCACTTCGCCCTAACAATTATGCACGGATGTGACCGAAGCATCGGCACGTTTTGTTCACGGCCCGGTGCTGATTGCACACATTAGTGGAGCATTACTTTCTGCAGAACAGATCGACACGACCTGCAGATTCCGCGATAAAAAAATAATATGCAGCAGCCCATCAGGCACTGTTCCTGATTCTCACAACTTAGTGCTTTCATCCCTTCAGTCCAAGGGTTGTCCAGTCTAGATATTAGTACTCCTGGTCCCATGATCCCACTGGAACGCTTCGCTCTAGTTGTGCCTGGTGGCTCTCGGTACCGTACCTCTACGAAGCGGTCCGCACAGGTCTACTCGTAGTAGCGCAACTGATTTGCCTCTTGTGATCGCTCAAGAACCGGTTATTTTGGCAGCCCCTCCACACGACACCTCAGCTAACGCACCACGGTTCTGCATGGTCGGTGTGCCTCATTCGACACTGTCGTGGGTCGTCGGAGCCGACCAGCAGACCGAGCGGGACGACGACCAGCCGGCCGGGGTCGAACCCACCCCGCCTCAGCACGCCCCGCCCGCCCCGCCCCCGTCCCAGCCCGCCCCGCCCCCGCCCGGCGGCGGTCGATAGCGGCGAGTCAGCCGACGCTGCGACCGGCTCTCATGGTCAAGGTCAAACGACGTCATAACTGCGCGGTTCGCCTCACGGTCGTGGCCGGGGGGGGGGGGGAGCAGGCACGGGAGCCGGGGCATGACCTGCGGAGGTCGCCGCCGGGCGCGGTTCGAGCACAAAGCGGCCTCCCGACATTCAGAGACACGGCGATTGAGCAGGTTCGCCCAAGATTCTCATCGGTCGATGGCGGTCTAAAACGCCAGATGCGTCACCATCTGTTTACCGGACGACCGCTTACTCGTTGCAGCGCGCCAGAAGGAAACACGTGACGACTGAGGACCCAGCTGACGAGTGTGAAGGAGACGGCGGACTCACCTGTGCGGGACATGACGAGCCGGGCGCTGCGCCGGCCGGCTCAGGCCTCGCAGAGCGGCGGACGAGCCGTCGGAAGGGGGGCGCGGCGGCCGGCAGACATCGGCTCGGAGGCGGCGGTATTTCCGCCGCGGCGGGCGCGCCGTGACGGACGTGACGCCGGCTCAGTCGGTGGTGACGTAGGCCGGACCGCGCCGAGATCGATCCGTGGCGGCCGCGAGTCGCGCCGGCCAGGCATGTCCACTGTGGAGAAGTGTCTGCGGCGTAGAAGCGCTACATCAGGCACGCGGCGGTGCCGGCGGCAGTGGGGCGGACACAGGGGCGGGGGGGCGGCTGGTGCACGGCGGCGTACGTGGCGCGTCCACTTGGTGCGACTCGAATCAGGCGCACACCCAGGAGCTCCGCTAAGAGAAAACACCTTGCGGACCGGCGGTTTGTTTACACCTGCACCGTGCATGATCTCATTGCTCGTCCGCTCTCCAACTGCTCACATATTGCGGTCGAGACGCGAGTTCAGTGCATGCACAAGTCGGGCAGTGTGCGGTGCAGCTCGGCGTGGGCGGGTAGGGGAAACTTACCTGCGGGCACCGACCTGTCTCGCCGCGGGGCCTCCTGCCACCTCGGTCAGCTGTGGCCGTCTGTGGTGTGGCGACTGGTTCTCAGGCTGGTCGCCAGAGGCGCTACCATCGCTCAGTCGCCCACACGCCCTTTGCGGGAATATCCCCGCCTGCGGCAATATCCGACGGCAGTTCTTTCATCAGACCTTCAGGGCTGTGGCCTTTGACCAAAGCGCGTATGATGAGTTCGCCAAGTCGCGTCTGAAGGAGACGAGTCAGAATCGCTGGCTAAAACGCGCCTGATTGTTGTGCTGCAAAGACAGGCAGGGTAACCTGTGTATACTAACGCAGCCACTGACAGCATTTGGAAAATCCCCCACCCCTCCCATAAGGCATATTTAAATATAATTTTCCCGAAAATGTATCCAAGCGCCTGCTCTCCCCCTCATTCGCTTTAGCGTTGACTTGTCCCTTTGAGCCCGCCTTGGGCTGCTTCTGCTCCACTCACAACCAACCCGCGCCCAACGTCCAACCAACGTAGAACGTCCGACAGGCTCGTAGCTTTGATATATTGGCGATGCTGTGTGGCCGAGCCGTTGAACGAGTCGTAAAAAATCCGAGGTTTTTCGTCCATGAAAAAACGTGATGAAATTCAGGGGTGAGGTGAAAACTGTGTCAAACGTGGGGGTGGATAGTGTGGGCAATTTCACGGGGTAATCTTTACTGATAAACACGGGGATCGGACTGAGAAGCTTACGATACCAGAAATTACCGTAAAATTTCACGATCGCAATCTAACTCCCATCTCGGAAGCTCAAAATCTCGGATTAATGATTGGCCGCTCTCTCAGCTGGGATTCCCACGTCTCCAACATCACTAGGCACTGCTTCGGTACTTTGAGTGGTCTGTTGTATCTAGACCTGCCGCCCGCTGTCATCTCCACTTTAGTCAATGCCTTGGTACTCGCGCAGATCCGGTACTGTCTTTCGGTGTACGACAATGCAACGCACAAGAATCTGTCTCGCATTCAAAACGTTATTAACTGTGAAACACAAGTAATTTTCGGCCGCAAAAAAAATCGATCATGTATTGGATCTGCTGGAGAAACTGGGCTGGCTGAGCGCGCGGGACCTCGTTCAGTACAGCACGCCGACCTTGCTGCACCAGGTACATCGCTTGGGTGAACCAGCATCACTAACCTATTCATTTGCTATGGTATCACAGACGCGTGACAGGACCACCAGGCAAGACAGCGATCTGCACGTACCCGGATCGCGAACCGACATGGGCAAGCGACGTTTTTGTAGTCGCGCGGCTAGACAACGCAATGCTTTGCCGCCCGATCTGACGCGGCTACGCATCCTCCTGTTTGGAACGCACCTAAAGGGTCACCTGCATAGGAACCCGGACTGTGGAGACACTTAGCGCCCATTTTATGTGTCTGCTTTTATGACTGCCTGTAGACGATATCTGAATGTATGATACTTCTGGCGGCCTCTTTTTATTTGTGACGTGAGGCGTGACGTGAGGCTGTATTAGCCACGAGTTAATTGTGGATGGCCTTAATACATGTGTGTCTGTCTGTCTGTTTGTCTGTCTATCTGTCTGTCTGTGCAGGCATGAATGTATTCTAGGCATCGTAATTGCGGCTGGGTTTCATGCTTGGAGTGATAGGTAATCTGTTCTCTGAGAGAATGTCGTTTCCGGTTACGCTAATTTGTTATACTTTTAAATACAAGCCTCAGTATTACTTTGATTATGCTGGACAAAATGATAATCAGAGGATACCTTCTTCGGTCTGCACATGACCCTTCCTGGTTAAATATTGCTGTTATCTTGACAGATTTCTATTCATTGGGAAAAGTATCATCTGGTGGTTCCATCTGGAGCATCCAATACCGGATTGATTTGATGTTTAGTTCTTCCGAAGGTTTCCTTCGGAATTTTATGTTTTTGTTGATTTTCTCACATTCATTTAGCTTCCTGATTCGACTTCGGATACACTTCACCTTTAGTGACTTATTGAAGTCGGCAACATGGTTACGCTAAGGTCTGCATTGTTGCTATGTTATGCTATGCTGTGTTGGTTCCACTTTTGCAGTTTGAAATAGTCTGTCACGCTCAGCTACACCTCTTTCGAATTTGGAAGTAACCCATGGCTTGTCAGCCTTCTTACATGCAGTTCCTTTTGGGAAAATAGCCTGCTTTGCTGGTTTAGCTACCGTTGTAGTATGCATTGTAGTATGCATGGTAAATGCCGCCGCGGTAGCTCAGTTGGTTACAGCGTCTGGCCTGCAGTGGTATCCCTGTCCCGGCGGGACATGATTCGAGTCGTTTCATGCGTGGGCATTTAACCACCGGCCGGAAAGGTCGGCTGACACCTAGCTCGTTAAGCCTGTGGACGAGTCACGGGTCGTGTCGGTGCGTTGACGGCACGTTAAGCTGTCGGTCAAAATCCCACCGTTGCGCTGGAATTCACGGATCGTGTGGTGGGACCAGGGTTCACGCAACAAGCTTTGCTTACCAATAATAAGAGCCTGGTCCATAAAGCCATCCCAGCCATGTTGCAATCCATGCATGTAATCAATGTAGGTATTTACCGATTGCATGTTCGCAATTGACTATGTGAAGCAAATTAATTATATTGTTAAGAGGTGCTGGCTTTTACCAGAATCAGTATAAATCTATTCAAGCAAAATTCGACACCTCTTTATATTCTGCATACTTCATGGTCGGTTTCGTAATGGTAATAACTGTAAAATAATTCGGTAACGGACAATGCTGAATAATGAAGGACTCCACGCTCTGATACTTATTCATCGCTAGAAATAAGCAGGCTTATGTTAAATTTTATTGAGGAAGGAGATCCAATCTTCTCTCCCACTTCAATCTCTTGGAGACTTCAATCTCTTGGAGGCTCCACCCATGTCGAGAAGGGACATCACTTGCTGATAGCGTGTGTGCTCTCTGGGAAGAGATGCTCCTTAGAAGAACATATATCTCTCTGAGATGTATCCATATACAGACACATGTCCAAATGTGATGTGGTATGTATCCTATAGAGAAAGCGTGGCGCCCGAATTGGAATGCGTTATTTTGCGGCCAAGCAGCAAGCCTTCCATCACGGTAAGACTTATCCCCTAACGAGTGTCGATTTACGAGTCACGAGTCATCCCCTCGCCGAATTATGAATGCCCTGTAAAGGAGCATCTCTCACTGGGACTGGCGCATCCGAGATGTGGGTGCAGACCACCAATTGAGAACGGGTGTGCCCAGACGTATGGTGCTTTTGACGAGTGAGTTGAGGGAAAATGAGCTATAACTTTAGGTTGGGGAAGGGGAACAAAATGAAGTTTTTAGGTCAAGCGTAAGTATGAGGAATGTTGCAAGATATTTGTTTCCCTTTGCATGATTCATTGTCGACAATTTTTTAGGCATTTGATTGAAAGGTGTTATATTCATCATTTTCGTGGGTAGAAAGAAATATAACTTATATTTATGTCATAAACCTGCGATTGTATCTTGGAAATATGGAAGTGCGCCACTTTAAATTGTTAATAAGCACCCTGGAGGGGATGGGCGGGGGCCAAATCCGCCGCCCCTCCGGTTTTTCGTCCACAACCCCAGATTTTACCGAACGATATACGCCATTATTTGTGTACTTGTTTAGAAATGGCCCGCGCATTGGCTAAAGCAATGAAAACTAAATCGGCCGAACATTTTTCGAGTTAGGGACCGTCAAAATACAAAAATTAATCAGCGCCAGACGACAAAACTCGGCGCTGATGCGCTTCCCGTATATTGGCAAAGGGGAAGTGTTCTTTGCAATACTAGCGACTTGTTTGATGGATATTATTATGCTAAATTGTTTCAAAGTCATGTTAGGTCACCGAGGTCAAGTGAGATCAAGTTCATGACAGGTTAATGGAACCAGACTTGGTCAACTGGAATGTTGTCATACATGCAAATGACTGTCATACGATTGACGTCACTTTGCATCTTACTCCCTAAGCATCCTGAAAACTATTATTTGTTATTGTGTACCTAAGCGTTTCCATACTTTATTCATGTGCGTCACTACTTTCTTTGCGAAGCCGATTGCGCCGAGTCGCCCAACGGAGCAGTTGGGCGGTCGGCTCGGTTCTGGTAACTGGAGCAGATAATGACCTGATACAATGCTGCTACATAGATGACCTGAGGTCAATTCCCGGGTCTAGCATCTGTATTGCATCATTAGTAATGTCCAAAACATCATTGATGCCCATTTTCAAGAATTTAAACACAATCACAGAGATCCGTACAATAGCAAGCCAAGCCGCCCAAAACTATAATTTTTATTTTGACATCATTTGACCTTGAAGATATTGACCAAGGTCATTAAATTCGCACAATATGGTTCACTATTGTACACATCCACTCTGCGAATTTCGTTGCTCCAGCTTTAATAGCAGCCGAGATCTCAGGGGTGGCGGAATCCGCCCCGCCCCCCTCTAGTGGCCTCTCAAAGAGGTCCTCCAGGGCGCATGTTCATTACTCTGATCGTTCAAAGCTGAGGAAATAGATAAGGTTTATATTTGGTTTCAGGGTATCCTCTCACTGAACTAAATAAGGTTATTCGCCATACAGTTGCGTATCTTAAAATGAGTCTTAATTCTGTGAATTGTCTCACTAAAAAGATGTATTACTCGCTCCGAGCAGAGGCCCTCATTGTGTACATGTGCTTCTTACTTGCCGAACAGGGTATCAAATCACTGCTGCACGTGTGCCTATTACGTACCGAACAGGGTATAAAATAACTGCTGTACGTGTGCCTCTTACGTACCGAACAGGGTATCAAATAACTGCTGTACGTGTGCCTATTACGTACCGAACAGGGTATCAAATAACTGCTGTACGTGTGCCTCTTACGTACCGAACAGGGTATCAAATCACTGCTGCACGAGAACACTCGCCACCTGTTTTGTGTTCGGTGTTCATAATGGGATGTTCATTGATGGTTGTAAGGTGATGCGCATTCGCAACGTCTTGTAGACGCAGTTTTGTAATGCACTTATGGAATTGCTATTGCTTTATCCGTGTGTGCATCCCACACTGAGAAGACAACACCAGCTGGTGTGATGTCGGGCGGGTACGTGGCCGGGTCGCTGGCTCGTGAGCACTGGCGTGCACCATCCTGCTGCGTCACCAGTCGGGCAGACTGACTGGTGCTGCAGGACTCGGCCGGCCCTACCCTGCTGTGTCACCAGTCTGGAAGACAGACTGGTGCGGCAGGACTCGGCCGACCCTACCCTGCTGCGTCACCAGTCGGGCAGACTGACTGGTGCTGCAGGACTCGGCCGACCCTACCCTGCTGCGTCACCAGTCTGGAAGACATACTGGTGCGGCAGGACTCGGCCGACCCTACCCTGCTGCGTCACCAGTCGGGCGCACAGACTGGTGCGGCAGGACTCGGCCGGCCCTACTCTGCTGCGTCACCAGTCTGGCAGACAGACTGGTGCGGCAGGTAGGGCCGGCACATTCAGCAGTGGCCAGCCGAGCCTGGCTCGCGTGGTACGCCGACGACGGTGCCGTCACGTCGTTCGTCGGTCGTTCCGCACGGCCGCCGGAAGGGCCGCCCATTGTTTTCCGCTCACGACCGCCATTGTGACCGATGGTCGCGCCAGCCTGCCGTCCCGTCATGTCTGCCGCCTCCATTTTGTCGCCTCGTGTCTGTGTGGGCGTTCCGGCGATTTGGGAGGGTGACTAGGGGAGCGAAGTATCGGCGGAAGTTGGCGGCTCTGGCCAAGGCATATGCAAAATGGCTCCATGTCATGTTTGATCGGTGGAACAAGATTGCGCTGCGGAGCCACACATTTTCCACATACTATGCGCACATTAGGCGGTATACTTCGGCATGGGTGTAGCCACGGATTCGAAATTGTGGGAACAAACCCGGAACTCGATAAGTTTGAACAGGGTAGAGGGACATAGCCCCGCCTTCCCTCCCCTTCCTCGAAAACAAATCTTTGGATTTCAGCAACTTCTTTTTTAATGCCATTTTCAGACACTTCAATTCAATGTTAAGTGTATTTCAATTTTTCAGATTTACCATTGGTAAAATGATATTTTGTGGACTAAATGTTCCACGAACATTAGCAAGTTTCACGACTTATCGCTATCTATGAATGCCTGGTGTTGTTGTACGGCTGGACCCAATTCACGACCACCATAGAGCAATGCTGTATATATATGTTCAACGCTGCCCTCTTGTAGCAGGAAAAACGTAAAATATCGGACGATGGTTTTATGGTAGTAAATATGAACATGCAATTTCCTTTCCCATGCTTTCGTGTTTTACGGGGACACATTTCGACGCAATGACAACCAGGGAGGATAAAGAGTCTGGAACTGAGGGTATGCACCCCAAGGTGGGTGGAAGGTGGCGTCCCTCAGGCCGGAAAAATGCGTCCCTCTGAAAAGGTTCCAGTGTACCCGCTCTAATTCTTCAGCCTGAGGCGCCTCTATGAAATAAAAAGGCACCCTTTGGAAGGAAAGGCGCCCCTTGGGGAAGGGCCGAGCGCATCCAGCCCCCTCGAATTTTGTAGCCAGAAGCGCCCCTTCAGGCGTTTTCACAGTGGCGCCGCTCCAAAGAAATGACACCCCTCCAGACAGGTGTCCAAATGACAATTACTGGGTTCTATATCCGATTACAGCATTGCTCTCTCGCAGTTATGAGCTCGGGCTAGTTATAACATTGTGTGCATTTACGTATGGCTTTTCTTGCAAAGTTCGCACTTCCGTTGAACCATTAAGAAGAAAACGGATAAACTGAAAAAGTGCCCTATTTTATATGTCCGGAACAACAATGTGGCAGCGTAAATGAAAAACCAACGATGAGAGTACCGTCCGAGCAGGTTATGATTTACTTCTTGGGGAGGCCCTAGTCATATATGATACGAGTGATCGGAATCGCAAAGGCTGCAAACAAACATTGATCGGACCCTCCAATTCCTTTTTACACTCAATCACTGTACACACGCCGGACCTTCGACATCTTCGAAATTATTTCGATATCTCAGCATTCTGATACCGTACGGCAAGCCACGTCGAATGACACCCACGTAATGCAAATTGAAGCCGTAGCCACGAAACGCGAGGACGCTGAAAACCAAACTAATCTTTGACCTTGAGGCTTGATCTAACATGTCCCGGGTTGAAATGCTACTCCACAGTTGTCCCCGGGCTATCTCTTGATGTCCAGCATGGGTAAGTTTGGGAGAAAACGAAGAAACGTGAAGAGACAGAAGAAATGAATTCGACCTCTGACTTTGAAAATTAAAGTGATTATGAACAGTTTGATAGAGTACGACACGCCACGTCGAATGACTCCAATTGATGAAAATTGAAGACATGGCGACGAGGCGCGGAGACTTCGAACCATTTAAGCTAACCTTCGGTCTTGTGGCTTGACATTGGCATGTCTCGATTTGAAATCCTACTTGAGGTGCAACACGGACTATTACTTGGTACCAGATGTGGGTAGGCTAGGGCGAAGAAAAGAATGCGAGGCGACCAAAGAAATCGGTTTGTCCTTTGACCTTAGAAATTAGTTATATTTGAAAACATTATCTTACGGCGAAAGACACATCAAGTGGAAATTGAACCCATAGCGGCGAATCGCGAGAACTTCGAAAAATTTAAACTAACCTTTAACGTTTAGCTTTGACCTTGACACATCCCGGTTTGAAAATGTTACTCGAGGGTTCGCCATGGGCTGTCGCTTGACAGTGGATCTGGGTACGCTTGGGCGAAAACCACGAAAAAAAAACGTGAGGCGATCGAAGAAATTAGCTTGAATTTTGATCCGTCAAGATTAATTCTAACTTTCAACTTTCTGATACTGCATACAGGGGCGTCGCCACCGGGGGGGGGCAGAGGGGGCAATTGTCCCCCCTGCCGTGAGACTGGGGGCGCCGCCCCCTGAAATTTCAGGAGGCCCCCAGGACGAAAAGGAGGCCCCCAGGACGAAAACAAAACCCCAGGACGAAAAGGAGGCCCTCAGGACGAAAAAGAGGGCCCCGGGACGAAAAGAAGGTACCTCAGGACGAAAAGGAGGCCCACCATGACGAAAAGGAGGCCCTCCAGGACTAAAAGGAGACCCCAGGACGCAAACGAAACCCCCGGGACGAAAATGAGGCCCTCAGGAAGAAAAAGAGACCCTCCAGGATGAAAAGGAGGCCCCAAAGACAAAAAAGATATTATACAAATTAGGGTCCTCCAGGAGGAGGCCCGTAATTTGTAAAAAGAAGTCACCTAGGAGAGGGTAGGAGGCCCCAGAAATCAAGCGAGTGCCAAATATTGACACAGAGGCCCCAGGACGAAAAGGCCACCAGGACGAAAAGGAGATCCACATGATGAAAACGAGGCCCCCAGGACGAAAAGGATGCCCTCTAGGACGAAAAGGAGGACATCCAGGACGAAAAGGAGGCCCTCCGGCCCTCAGTTTCCCATTCCCGAACCATACTAAGGGCCTAAAAACAATAGGAGGCTCTAACACAATGGAGGCCCCTTTTCGGGGAGCAGGAGGCCCCCTTTCGATCTCGCCCCCCTGGAAGAATTTCGTGGCGACGCTACTGACTGCATAACAAGACAACACGAACGACATCCATTTACTGGAACTTGAAGTCATAGAGACGAAACGTGAGGACATCGATGAACTCAGTCAACCCTTTTGTTTTGACCTGTCCCGGCTTAAAATGTCATTCGAGTGTTCACCACTGATTATGGTTTGCTACCAAATTTTGATAGGTTTGAGATAAAACGAAACAAAATAGGCCATCGAAGGATCAGCTTGGCCTTTGCCCGATATCGCCATCTAATAGATCAAGCTAGCCTTTGACCCAGAAGTTTGACCTTGGCATGTACCGATTTGAAATGTTGCACGATGGTTCACCACAGTCTATTACTTGAAACCATATTTGGGCAGGTTTGGGTGAAAATATGGGAGACGACCGAAGAAACCGTTTTGCGTTGAACCTTGATCGTTAAAGTGCTAATGTGCGACCTATGTAGTTTCTTCCAGCGTGTTCAGTACACGCACAAGCATTTGTGGTAATTGATTCGAACAATCATAAACCTGTCGCTGAATGCCGATGCCAATATAAATACGCCTCTGGTGAACTCGTCGCTTAATACGACTACGAATACGACGTTAACTATGTGCTTAAGGCTGCCCATGACTTCCCTCAATAATCTTCAAAACCCAGTCACATTTGTTCGAGATTCACCAAGAGTCACATTTGTTCAAGATTTCTAGATACATCAGTATATGAGTAGGGGAATGCAAGACGTATAAAGCCAACGGTTACACTCATGCTCGCCTGCATGAAGCCGTGGTTCGGAGCGACGGATGCAACTACAGCTCCCCGGCCAGACTTGGACGTCCTGGAGAAACTCTGTATCTACTACAACCCTAAGGTGGGGTAGGTTGGGCGCTGCATAACCACTGCAGTTGATGCGCCCTAAAACCCTAATAATTAACCAATGTGGGGCAGGCGGCGGCAGGGAAGCTGGAGAACCACCTGTGGTATCTCCTTGAACACCTCGTGGGGCTGGCCCTGTTTGATCCCAAAGTTTCTGCGGAGACGAAGCGGGCGATGGCTGTGGCGATGGAGGGAGATAACGACGAGGATGAGGGAGATGAGGACGTCCCCAAGAGAACTAATCTGAAGAAAAGGTCTGCTCCGCCGAAGTTGGATACGCTAGCGACGCCCAGGGCAGGAGGGTTTTTCAGGCACCTTGGCGTCAATCCCTCGTTCCTCGGTCTCCCTCCTGATGAAGGGGAACATCATCCGGAGTACAAGAAGACGAAGGAGAGGGTAACCAACATCCCTGTGGTTAACGACCGCGCCGAGCGCGGCGTCGCCCTCATTCAGGAGTTCAACGGGAGTCACGCGAAGAAGGACGAGCAGCTCCAGTTCTTGCTCGGTGTCGTGGTGGAGCACCATAAGCGGTTCCCGGTGGCTTCGAAGGCGTTTCGGACGACTGGGCTACAGTCAGTGCCTCGCAGGCATGATAGCCTCTGGGTATTAGCCTTCGGGAGGCTAATACCCAGAGGATGTCGACAGCACTGTCACCTTGCCGGAGGGGGGGGGGGACATACTCGGTCAGAGTAGAAACTTCACAAGTCTTGCGCCACCTCTAAATACTATTTTATCGAACTAAAACTTTACACGCGAAAGTTTCTCTCCAAGTGCCACATAGAACCGCACGGAGAGAAAAGAAATTCCGAAAAAAATGATACTACTACCACGTAGACCACCCGAATATATACATACATATTAGCCTGGTCCAAGAAAGGAAAGCTGAAAAATTGTTAGCTTCACAAGTTTTATTTTGTTACACTGTTCTTAAATAACCTTCAGACCAATTTTCCGGAAATTTCGTTTAATTTTATGGGTCGCGCAAAAGGTGTCTTTTTCCCACAAAAGAAAAACTGAAGGATGTTAATTTTTGTTTTTCCTTCGCATAACGTAACTCCTATTTTCTATGAAAATGAAATAACTGTAATGAATAATAATGTTTTATCGTGCCAACTTGAATGTCGAAATGAGGTGGAACTTCAACCTGTCCCTCTGCAATTCAGCAACCACCCTCTTTCATCAGTCCCTGTTTCTTTGTTTGTTTATTGGTTGGTTCACGACACACTTTATGCACATTTACGGCTAATGGCGCCGCCCACACTGTTTCGCTTTCATCAGTCCCCTCTTGGTCGGAGCGAGGAGGCGGCGACAGTGATTAGCCACGAGGCGGAGTAGGTATTGTTTCTGCTCTTCGTCCTTGGTCAGCGATGTGTTGAAGGTTGAATGAGGGAAACAGCTCTCTCTGCTGCATCGTTAACGACATTCAAAGAACCCTCAGACTTCTTCATCTCCAGGAACGTTGTGTTCGCCTCCCATTTTCCGGGTTCTTCCTTCAAGAATGACGACTATGCATTCTCCTTCCCCTGCTCAGCAATGATGCTAAACACCTTCAGCGTCCTCTTGGTCACGAACTCTTCCAGCCAAACTCGGATCTCTGGGACTCCTTGCAAGCGACGGGGGCACCCTGACTTCTTCTCCCGTTTAAGGTTGGTCACCATCTTGTGCTTCGTCACCACGTCCACCTCCTTGTCGAAGAACGGCAGTCCATCCAGGTGCTCTGCCAGATACCATAGATGTCGTACAAAGGCGGTGATGGCAGCATCTGCGACCTCTTTGTCTGTGTATGCTCGAAGGGTTTGGAGGAATTCCAAATCGTTGCGGGGGGCTTGTATGCTACGCAGAGCCTCGTTCCAGAACCTGACATAGATCAAGGCGATGAAAAGCGAGTGACCTGATGGCGCACAATTCCTTGGCAGCGAGACGGAACTGGTCCCGAAAGAGGAAGATCTTCAAGACGTAAAATCCCTTCTGCGTTCACAGCGCGTGGTGCGTCGGGCCTGGGGGCCGAAACTTGTCCCGCTGATCACCCCCTCCACCCAAGAAGAGGATGCTCAGTCTGAGGAACTCGGCGTAGTCTGCTCGCACTTGTTCCTTCATAGCCTGCTGGATGTAGGAAACTATGTAAATGCGCTGCTCTTCCAATCTGTGGTCGCAGAATATCTCACTTGGGGAACCAACGTACATCTCTTGGTTGACTTTGGGCAAAAACATATGGAACCTCTTGAAGAGTCCAGTTTCAGGTCCTTCCGTTGGCCCGAAGACTACCTTCAAGACACTGGAGAGGACGATCTCGAAGACATGATGACGACAAGCTATCTACACTAGTTCCCTCCCGAGTCCCCCTTCAATCAGCGTACAAGCTCCACGGTGGAGACCAGAGTTTGAGGCAGTCGTATCGAAACCAGGCCTTGAACATGAGGACAGTGACCAACCGTCAAGAGTCGCCATGTATGCCGCTGCTTGTGCTTCCCCCGTTCCCCTTTCCGTCTTCGGCACAGCCAATAATTTCTCCAAATCGACCGGGCCAGTAACGAGCACGGCCACACGACTTGTTCCTAGCCCCATCCCCATTATAGTCTGGGAGAAGATTGGCATCCTAGTGTAGGAAAAGTGGACCTTTGGGGGTGAAGTC
Organism: Imbricaverruca yamaguchii; assembly: GCA_034440575.1. Classification (NCBI taxonomy): domain Eukaryota; kingdom Metazoa; phylum Arthropoda; class Thecostraca; family Neoverrucidae; genus Imbricaverruca; species Imbricaverruca yamaguchii. The sequence goes on from JAOTOL010001492.1 coordinate 995,726, forward strand.
TTCTCGATCTTGAGTGTCCGCTTGAAGTCGTGCCTGTCGCCTAGGTCGCCTGACTGAGCTTCTGGAGAGGGCCAGATCTGAAAGATTATGGCCAAGGGCCCGTACCACGATTCCTGCCACGAGCACGGCTCCACGGTCCGGAAGGTTGACTCGATCGAGGGCTGATGCGACAGCAGGGGAGGCGAAAATGTTCTTCGGTCGTTTGGGAGGAGCTGCAGATGCTGTCGAGCAACTGAGAGTAAAAGTGAAGTCTTCGTCGTCCTCGGAATCGAGGTTGGGGGAGGACGTGGAAGGCAGCTGAGCCGCCGCCACTGAGGATGAAGCTGCCTCAGCCTTTGCCTTCGACTTTCTCGCCCTCTCTTGTTATTCCCGAAGTCGCTTCCAACTCTCCCTCCCCGCTGTCACGAGATCAGGGCCAGACATGCTGCGGGAGGTGACGCCCTCACGTTGCATTTGGTAAAACACATGACAGCCATCTGCGTCATCTTCAACAGTTGTCTGCGCCAGAGCATCACTGGCTCCGGTGTTGAAGAGGTCGCCGAGTGATGCGTGGAAAATCATCGCCTGTGTGTCGCCTCGCTTTCGGCTCTTCTTGAGGTTCTGAAGTTAAGGCATTCCCGCCTCAACTTCTCCAACTTCCTCACACAGGAATCCAACCGCGGGGTAAGGATTCTTGCCCTCGTCCAAATGGAACAGCAGGCTTCACATGTCTTCTTCAAGCTTTCCGGGGACGGCAATTTCTGCTTCAGGGGAAAGAACTGTGACATGCGAAGTATATCACCTCGCGTTGGAAGCCGTGCAGTTGAGAAAAACTCGAGGAGACTCAATAATAACCACCATTCTGGTCCACTTCGCGTGCTCGGTGCTGGGAGGCCATCTGCAAAAGAGAAAAACCAAAGACGAGATTTTGTGCGACCTTTAAATATGCATGAAATCGTCCAAAATTTGGCACACAATACAGGCAAATATAGTGGAATAAAAATAACCTTGTGGAGTGCGCTTTCTTCAGACTTTTCAAATTACCATGCATGTTTGGACCACCCTAATATATATGCATGAAAATGCATACATATCTCCATCGGCATCGCTTCGTCCGCTTCCCTCTGCAATGTAGTGGTGCTTGTGTTTTCAAATATCTCCGACGTGATAGTGGTACAGTCAAAGAATGGTAAAACGATTCACGACGTACTGCCACACACGAACCATCGCCTTGCTTGCATAACTCTAGATTTGCCTCACATATAGCGCAGTACATCGCAACCTGTCCAGCAGAACACCTCAGAGCACCATAAGTTGCGATTGTCGTCGGCTCGAAGCGGGCCGGTGAGCATGCGCCGCCTCCACTGTTGCACCAAACTGTGAGCGCCTGCTGTGACGTGTGGCCAGTCCAGCCGGTGACCTGAACTCAAGGTCACCGCATTGATTGGTGACGATCTTCAGATTCGGGGATCGACCGGGCGGGCGGGCCCTGTGGTCACGTGACAGGACGGGTCTGGTCCTTGGGCCACGTGACGGGACGGGGCGGGTCTTGCGCAGTCACGTGACCGGATGAGGCGGGACCTGCAATAAGCTGGTAACTGGATAATTGATTTCGATTAGGTACGTTGGGCTGCTGTGCGCTACGTTGAAATTGTTAACACGTCACCGGAAGGATGTAAACATATCCCAAATAATGAACTGAGAAGAGAACCACAGCGCTTCGAGTGCAAAATAAAAAATGTAAGTGGTTGAAAATGTGATAGTTAACAACGTGGAAATTAAAGCGTACTGGACAAAGCAGCGTATGAAGCTTGATGGGTGAAACATGACAAGGATCTCCAAGCAATGCACATGCACACCGACACAAACACATATATACATCCATATATACACACACATATATATATATATATATATATATATATATATATATATATATATATATATATATATATATATATATATATATATATATATATATATATATATATATATATATATATATATATATATATATAAGGGGAGCATTCTCCCTCTTCGGTATGCCACTGCGTTTGCTCAACGTTTTCTTAGCCAATGGTACCCTTCAGAGTATAGATTAGCCCTTCGTAGAATTTCTTCCGGCACCTGCTCCGAATTTTCCGGTGCTCAGGCGATTCAATAGAGTATCTTTGTGATTTTGTGCGGGTCGAGTTTTATTTTTGTGTAAGCCCTGCACGATAGTTTGGACCCCGTTACGATTATTCGGCTCTGGGTGTGATTTTTTTCGGTGCCCCAACACGTTTCGTTTCCAGGAACGAAACGTTTATAGAGGAGGGGTCTTTGACGCAATTCGTGTGGCCCTAGAGTGACATTGCGGGTAGGAATTGATTTTTTTAGAAGCCAGCTACGATTTGTGGGGCTCCGGCGCGACGTTTTGGTCCCAGCTTCATTTTCAAGAGCAGCAGCGGACATATTTGGGGTCTAAGTGCGATTTTTGGGGGCCTAGTCATAATTTGTCGGGACCCCTAGTCATAATGCGCGAGTTTTGGTGGTCTCGACACGGTTCTTTTCAATTCAATTTAGACTGAACTCGATCGAAAAGAACTCGAATTCAATTACTTCCAGATTTAATTTACATGTACGGACAGTTTTTAGTTGCCTCGGCTTCATTGTTTTAGATGGTTCCGATGAGACTTTTGGGGCCCGGTGCGGCCTGTCGAGTCCCTAGAGTTCATTTCAGGAGGCCGAGCTTGACTTTTTCGTATCTCCAGGCTTAGCGTGATTTTTAGGGGCCCGGCCCGACCTTTTGAGACCCCTGTCGTGACTTTCATTGACCCCGGCACGACTTTCTTGACCTTAAGCGTGCTTGTCAGGGGCCCAGGTGCAAACATTTAGGGCCTAGAATGTGATTTTCAGGGACACCGGCCCGACTTTTTTGGAGTCCAAACAGGATTTTCAGGGGCATAACCTGACATTCTCAGGCCCGAGTGGTATTTTCTTGGGCTCCAATGAGACGTTCTTGGGACCTCAATGGCACTTTCAGGTGCACCGTTCCCACCATTTGGAGCCCAGACGCCATTTGTACATAGGAACGATTTTTTGAACCCCTAAATACGATTTTAAGGGGCTTTGGTGCGATTTTTGTGACCCCCAGCTTCATTTCCAGGTGCCCATGCATGATTTTTTGGAGCCAAAATTTTATTTTAGGACGCGTCAGACCAATCAACACCATTTGAGATTACCGTGCACATGCGTGTCAGAAAGCGGTGATGTGTTGGAAATCCAACTCAGCACCAGTACGTGGCTGAGAAACATTCCACCGTGCTGTAAATGTACTGATTGCAAGCAGCAATATTTTTATGTACACGATTTTGTCGTAGAAGTAGTTTCGGCTTCGTATTTAGAAGCACATCTGGTCAAATTTGCATTGGCCATGGGGATAAATTGATCTCATGCGCCAATATTATAAATGTCCGTCGAAACATACCCCGAAAATAATTTGCCATACATCGATGATTCTACTCGACGATACCCGATTGAATATACGAAGCGTTCGACGTGATATGTGGCAATAACCTAGGGTTACTTTAGGAAGCATTCGACTGCGAGGCCATACAGTGTTGCCATTAACCTCCCACGCTGATTGGCCGGGGGCAGACCCGGTAGCCCGTCCATTGTTGGATTTGAGCCCGCGACCTCGCAAACAAGGCTCGGACGCCTTACCGACCAAGGTACAGCATAAGGGCTGGGATGGCCAAGTGGTTAAGGTGTCGGGGTATGGGTACAAAAGGTCCCGGGTTCGACTGTAGCGCCACCCAGGACATTTCCCAATCCCGCGGCCCACCAGCGAAACAGTGTGGGCGGCGCCATTAGCCGTGAATGTGCATAAAGTGTGTCGTGAACTTACCAATAAACAAACAAGGTACAGCATAGACGTACTGAAAAACAGTGGTGCTCTGCAACGTTATAACGTAACGTAAACGTAACGTTAACTGTCCGTAACGTAAACATAAACGGGCTCTGTAATCTTCAATCTACGCAATTCTACATGCTTTACCGCACCAACTTTTGTCCAATACGACCCCCCAGATAATATTGGTTAGAACCGCACATTTTCCAGCAATGTCAGCATTCCGCCTGCGTTCTAGGGAGAGGAGTAGAGTTTCCGATGACGAAGGGAAATGCAGTGTTTGAACGTGTGCCTGCGTAAAAATGTCTGACTGAAACTTCTGATATTTTGTTCCACAATGATTGCAGCATGGCCTGCCAAAACCATGAGGATATATTTTGCTTAAGCATGATACAGTATACCCTGGCGTGTCGGTGGCCATGCCATCTCGAAACATGAACGCCATCATTTCAACACGCCACCATCATCCTCAGAGTCGAACAACACGCCCATCCATTTATTCAGTTGTATTTTCGCTAGTCTATATCCTGCGCAATATGCACTGTACACGAGCACTCAGCCGATTTTGAGGCTATTCGGCGCGGCGACTGAGGGATCATCTGGCGTCCAAATAGATGGATAAAGTAATACGAGACAACCCGCTTGTGGTAGCAGTAGCACAAAATAAGAAACCCTTCAGGGTGCGAACAGCACATCGCATGTCACAATCCAGTAATATATACGCACACAAATTATGTATATATATAACCAATCGCATATCGCAAGGCAACAGGTATTTTAACACATTCCCGTGTCAATATACTGAATCGCATTCGTGAACATATTTGAGTTGTTGACCAGTCGGCGACACTCGCTGACCATCTGAGAGTCGGAAGCGTCTGACCTGCAGCAACACAGGTCCCACGGTCGGGTGCGGCACAATGGCCACGTTTGTCGGAGTTCTGGCGCCCGCGAGTTGTACTATCACATCACACGCAACTGGCAGTCTGCATTTTAGCGGCAACGATTCACACTAGTCAGGTACGCAAACATGGATGCGTTTGGACATCGAACAAGAAACCGTCAGCAATGCTTGACCAGCAGTGGGTCAATGGTGTAACCTTGATTTAAAGACAAAGCAGGTGACAATGCAGAGGCAAGCCATACAGATGCGGGATACTGAATGCAATGCAGGTGATACAAATATAATTCAGACTTTATTCTAGACGTTCGGCATCATAAAAAGAACGGCTAACAGTTAGCGAACACGGACCAGATACGGAATAGTACGGAGAAACCATGAAGGTGAAAATTAGAATATTGCGTCAGTTTACATAGCAGGAAGGTCAACGATCCGTGGTCGGCAACCCCTGCGGATTTACCAACGCCAATGTGTTCACTTTTCACATGGGATTCACTCCGCTTGGACCGCTTGTATTGCCTCAGTTGCATTCGTTCCATTGATCGCATTCGTGTCAGGTACCGATATTTTGCACCCTGAAAATTCATAATATAATGCATCGAAATATGTCAACCAACACATGCCACACCACCCAGGCGTGAAGCTATGGCTAGTATATAACTCACCTGATCTACATCAAACAGAAATATCTCACACAGTAACTTCCGTGCGAAATATGTCTACACCGTGCCTACAAATAACCTAGCAATCCTACAAACACTTGCAGTGGAAGATCGTTGGGATGAAGTGACCCCGATTTTATCGAAGTGTGTGCAAAAATCGACACAGACGCAATTTCGCTAAGTGTGCAGCATTCAGTTGTATGCAGGATGACCCCTTTTAAGCCATGCCGGCAACTGAGAACACAACACTGATACTGACAAAATGCAACCGACGTGAACGTTTATTTGTGTAGGCGTTGTCATTTCCGTGGTGATGTCACACTGTACATGGATCAAATTGTATATGGACCTGTCGGGAATATTACTACACAACTGGAAGTGCCAAAGTTCGCCAATGTTTGATTACTCATTTTACGACACATCTACCGTTGAGTCATGTAGTGTCACCAATCTCTCACGCCGATTGGTCGCGGGCGAAGAGTAGCGACAGGTGAGACTCGAACCCACGACCTTTAGATAGTGAGACGGGCAAGTTACCATTAGGCTACTCGTCCCCGAGTTCGCCCATGCAACCACCTCCGATCGACCCACGCAGAATCAGATCACAGATTATACAAATTAGTTCTGGGTTGATAAGTTATATTGACATACAATCTTGACATGTGTTCTGGGAAACAATTGAGGCTCGTATAATGTTGGCAATGTCGGTGCAGCATCTATCAACATATTGGTACCATATGGCAACACCAGCATTCCAATTGTCCCCAAATATGGTCAACCGATTCTATTTCACTTCTCACCCTTTGCATTTGCAGATTTGAAAATAGCATTAGGTCTGTTCTCATCTGAGACGGAACCCCTTCAAGAAGATGAGAACACCATGTAATGCCTCTGGGTGGAGTCCTGCATATCTTATGCAAATGCAACACCAATCAATCTCACGATTTAGCATTGTACGCACGCCGTCGTATGGGAAGAACGTGATTGAATCGGATGTTGGCAGCGCCAATAGTTCTACGAAATCTCCACCTACGCCTTCCCGACTTCTCCCACGGGAGTCACCGGGACACCTTCGCTAACCTGGAAGCTTTGTGCTGTTAGACCCCTTAGCTTACAATGCCCCAGGGGTATTGGTGGGTGGAGTCCGCCGTCACGCGCCATTATACACGGACCCCCGCCACCACCGCTGCGAGTGTCACCACCAAGCATTGTCTTCCGAGCACGGTTCTAATTGTGGACACTATCAGAAGCCAGACGTTGTGCCGAAACGCACCCGGAATACGACGCCAGACATCGGTACCGGGTGCCTTCTTTGACACCGAGTATGTCCCCCGGTCTTGGCACATGGCACATCTGGTCTCGGTAAACAGAGGTGTCGCCCAGTCAACTGACACATACATCTCAGTCAGCTGGCGTGGCTCGCCGTCAGCCGGCCGTTTCGCGGTCAGCCACTGTGTTTGCCAGTCAGCTGGCGGCCGATATCTTCCGTCTCGGCCAGCCGAGCCGGTCCTCTGCCGGCGCCTCAGACGAGTCGCGCCCGCTTGACGGGCCGACCGCCGCCGCCCGGCTGGGACGGCCGGCTCACGCGGTCGGCCGGCGGCAGCTTGAAGCCGCCCTTCTCCAGCAGGATGCTGCAGATGGCGTTGTCGTCGGACGTCATCAGGTCCTCGGCCGCCTGCGCGGTCACAGGTCCGGCGGTCAGGCCACCGGCCGCAGCCGTCAGAATCAGGCAGCATGCCAGACGGCAGATCGCAGAGCGTCGGACCGGGCGCCAGGTACCACGCGAGGCCCGCTCTACTGAGGCTCGCTGTGCTATGCCTTCGTAGATAAGGTCAGGACATTAGATGACTGGTCTGGTCATTTGCAATGGGATGACGTTGCGGTTGTGATGGTCGTTTGGAGTTTAAGATACGTGTCGAGTCAAGAAGATGCCAAAAATAGACAAGAACAAGAAATTCGAGAATATCTTTGTTGCAGTTGGAATAACCAAACGACATAGAGCAGATGAGCATGTAGTATGCCAGCAAACTAACCCTTTTAGCACAATTGTAGGGCCTGCATTGTGAAATGGAAACATTGCGAATATTGTGCATCCAATCAGGACTATCACTCATCATTGTCCTGACAAATGCGAACACACAATCTGCTCGTGATCCACAAAATGACACAGCCAGTTAAACAAAAACTCCCTATGTCCTTCCACAGCAACAGCAGGCTGATGCACACGAGTCAGAAACCATCTGCACCACTTTTGCCAGACCACTCCCCGGCATTACATCAACGGCCTAGCCCGCCCTCTTCCCCCGATGCCCAACAAATTGTGTTTTGTACACCCACCACCAGACGGCAGCATACCCGTTCATCGCTGGTGCTCTCAATACTAACAGCATTACGCCTGGCTGGAGGATTTCCCGGTGGCGTAACTATGCAGAGAGGAGGTGGCATGCGAGACGTTATTGGTCTCCAGACTTGCGATCTATTGTGAGCAGCATCTGCCGCCTCAGCGATCTGTGAGGAGCCGCTGACTGCAAGAGCTCAGCCACACAGCCTCTGGTAGCACAATGCTTGTAAGTTGGAGGCTTCAAAAGCCTTACCAATATATCACCCTTCATTGTTCCGCGATAATGCTGAGTGCGCACTTGAATTTTTTTTGTAAATTAAGTTAGTCAGCTATTTTGGTTTCAAGGCGCCGAGACCCCAAACAAGGTGATCATATATCGCCCACCCTTGTCTATTGAGACGTGGCGTGGATGATTGTGGTGGACGCAGGCATTCTACCCTAGTGTGTAAAATGTCAGACAGAATAAGCCGGCACACACGGCAGTTTTTCCGGCTACGTTATTATACATCAGTTATACGTTTTATAGCATATAATTCTAAGACCAGTCGGCAACTACAAGAAAACCAATGTTCAAGTAACGCGGCAAAAATGTCTGTCCGAGTCTGACCGCCAGCCGAGTTAGTGCGGTGACGCGGCGGCGGCTGGAGTGACAGCGACACCGAACACACCATGTGCTGGTGATGCACGCAGCCACACCGCAGTAAAACCACTACCGGTCAAGCAAACCGAACCAGATCTCAAAGGCCGCAGAATACCATCGACCCAGGATGATCGAGATCCGCGAAATTTTCGGCATCTCTTCCTTGATAATCTTTGCACCTCAAATGAAAACTTCAACCTCAGGTCGCACAAGGCCATTGACCTAGCTCAGGTCAAAGAGACCTCGAGAACATCGAAGACCTCCAAGAATGTTTGAAGGTCGACAACTCATAAACGTGGAGGGATATTTAAATGAAACTTTCACGTAAGCGCAATTTGGCAGTGCATTCATAATGCACATCTCGGATTTATCTTTGAGACTAAGGCGGTGGTCTGAGATCACGGCAAAATTGGAGAAGTTTTAGGACAGGTTAATTATCTAATCTGCTTGACCTCCGTGTCAAGTGACCTGAGGTCAGGTCACGAGAAAGTGCACAATTCTTAGCTTATTATACACTGCTGTTTTGTGGTTTGTCTCGAGTCTTCATGGTATGAATAGCGTCAAAGTTGCATTACACGAAGTAAATCACTCTAATGTGCATACAAAAATGTTTTATTTTTCCGCCGCGCAAATTTCGGCGAAGCAAACAAGGAAATAAAACTCCACAAAACGACAACCCAGCAACGTTTCCGGTGAATGATTGGTAACGACAGGTGGTCGCAGGTACCGACACGATAAACGCAAGGGTGGGAATAGTCAACCAATCACAAATATCTGCATGTAATACCTACAATATCTGCACTGTACATGTTAAAGTGAGTAGGCTAACAGCAGGTATGAACAGAACAAGCTTTTGGCAGCTACAAACTACACAAGCAACCTACTTGTGGACTTGCCTACAAAAACAGCTGAATAGTTGGACACGCCATTGGAAGCAGCCTGTCACCACATCACGATTCCACGATCGTACGATCTCATCACAACCCAGCCTCTCGCCTACAGCGGAGCAGCGCCTCACCGCACCACGTCCTGCCCTCACCTGCAAAGCAACGGTTCCCGCGCCACATCCTGGCCTCACCTACCGCAAGGGCCTCACTGCGCCACATGCTGTGAGGCGCAGCGCACCTGCAGCCGCGCTGTATCCCTCAGGTGCGGCTGAACGGTACCTCCACGCGCCACCTCTGCTGGCCCGGCCGCAGCAGAGCGGCGTGTTCCGCTCACCTGCAGCGGGGTCGTCTCGGAGAAGTCGGCCATGTTGACGGCGGCGTTGTGCTCCACCAGCAGGCGCACGGTGGCCTCGTCGCCGCGCAGCACGGCGTGGAACAGCGGCGACCGGCCGCCAGTGTCGTCCGACACATTCACATCGACACTCGCCTCGATCAGCATGGTCAGCGTCAGTCGCAGATGGTCGCCGGGCAGCTGGTGGATCACGGCCAGGTGCAGCGCCGTGTACCCTGGCGGCAGGTTATACAGGTCAGTCGCAGACGATCCTCGGGCAGCTGGTGGATCACGGCTAGGTGCAGCGCCGTGTACCCTGGCGGCAGGTTATACAGGTCAGTCGCAGACGATCCTCGGGCAGCTGGTGGATCACGGCTAGGTGCAGCGCCGTGTACCCTGGCGGCAGGTTATACAGGTCAGTCGCAGACGATCCTCGGGCAGCTGGTGGATCACGGCTAGGTGCAGCGCCGTGTACCCTGGAGGCAGGTTATACAGGTCATTCGCAGCTAGTCGCCGACCAGCTGGTGGACTACACTGCGATGTACCCTGGGGTACTAGGGCCATGCAGGCCAGCTGGAGCACTGTGATCACACGGGGCAGTCGTGGACAGGTGGACCAACAGGAATCGCAGGGGTCGATCGGGTCTTAGCGAAGCGGTCACTGGTAGCAATGGTCAAGCTAGTCAGTGGGAAGCCCAAGTTATAGGAGGGGCAGAAGTATTCTGAAACCTAGAGCTATCCGATTACTAATGATCAGAGGGGCAATGCTTGGCTCATCGGGTGGATATCTCGTCGGCGATACCGTAGCATTCTCATTCTCCAAGTTAATGTATGCAAACAGACGCTTCTTTGGAAGGCTAGTTCATCCGTAATGAATTTCTGGTAACAGCCAGTGTTTTTCTGCTTGTTAAAGAATACTGATTTTGTGTCCAATTCACCAACCAAGGCTACCGCGTTCGCTTCCACTACTTGTCTCGGTGCCAGACTGCGACCACTATTGTCTCATGCTTCGTTTTTTAGCAGCTCTCTAAAACACTTGTAAGTGGAACCTACTAATCACAAGCCAGTATATTAATGACAAGACCGCATACTAATTCACAAGCGCCATACTACACCATCCACAAAATCGAATCCAGCAATGCAAATTAAACCCGCTATACTTATGAAGTCGGCTATACAGGAAAGGTGGCAATGAACTAACAAATAAAACAGGCATTTTGGATATTTTCGGGGAATGCAAATTACAAAGCAGCTTTATCTTTATGCTCTTACTGATGTTTTAATAATGCATTTGCTACAAATATAAATAAAAATACAAAAATAAATCAAATCATATGAAATGTATTCGTTGCGACGCTGCAACGTTTTGATTATCGATGATAATGAGGCATAAATTGAATATAACATTCAGTGCTTTCCGCGATAACTAATTTTCGGACCTGCGATAACGATAAAACGATAAGAAAGGTTTGCGATAACGATAAACGATAAACGATAAAAAATTTCACAAAATTAACAGCGATAGCGATAAAACGATAAAACGATAACGATAATTGTTTTTTAACAGCGATAACAAAAGCGATAAGAAATAAAGCTTAAATAAGTGTACTTAAAGTTTATTTGCAGTATATACTGTATACCGTACCGTAAGTACCGACATACCGGCAGAAGTAATTATATTTTCGACGCAACCACTTTCGATAAACCCTCGTACGTCAGTAACGTCGTCTGTTTTGCGGCGAGGAATATGCTTTTACAACCTGTATGTCCATCGTCCTACCAGTTTTAAAGGTTTTATGTAAATAAGCCTCAATCAATAACTACAAAATCTTATTTCAAATTCTTTATACTGAGTAAACAATTTTATTTTCAAACGATAATGAAATAATAAAATTATCTCAATTATGATTAACTTTGAAGATAGGCTAATATTAACTTGAAGATATGCATAGTTGCCAGATATGCGGGAGTGTAGAACAATGCCAGTTCTTAAAGGTTTTTTGAAAATAAGCCTCAATCAATAACTACATGTTATTTCAAGTTCTTTACACTGAGTACAGAATGCTATTTTCAATGATAATGAAATAATCCAATTATCTCAATGACGATTAACTTTGAAAATAGGCTTATTTTAACCTGAAGATTTGGATAGTTGCCAGATATGCGGGAGTGGACCCCTGTGACTGACCTCTGCCCGGCCCGCCGCGCAAATTTATACCACCCGTCGGCCGTCTGACAGATCTGTACACTTAGCGATGGCAACAGGTTGCGCACACACACTGTCGCGCGGCATACACTGTCGATCGTCTTCCATTTTTCCATCATCCCGTTTTACATTTTATCGTTTATCGTTCATAATTTTTGGAACTTGCGATAATGGATGAGCGATAATTTTGAAAATTTAGCGATAAACATAACGATAACCGATTTACTTAACAGCGATAATTATCGTTTATCTTTATCGCTCATCCTATCGCATGCGAAACCACTGATAACATTCAACTGTTTGGTATATTTATCTACGTTTCGGTTATTGCCTTCATCGGAGTACAAGGTATTTGAATCGACACTGACCTAAGACAATCACCAGTCAAATACGTGACAAATGCTAGTTATAACTCTGGCAAAACAGTTCAAGAAGAGAAAAAGAGCAAGTTTACGCTCAACATAAGGCGGGTGTGCGTGTGTGTATGCATGTACCTGCGTGCGTGTGTATGCATGTACCTGCGTGCGTGTGTGTATGCATGTACCTGCGTGCGTGTGTGTATGCATGTACCTGCGTGCGTGTGTGTATGCATGTACCTGCGTGCGTGTGTGTATGCATGCCCTGCGTGCTGTGTGTATGCATGTACCTGCGTGCGTGTGTGTTGCATGTACCTGCGTGCGTGTGTGTATGCATGTACCTGCGTGCGTGTGTGTATGCATGTACCTCGTGGTTGTGTATGCATGTACCTGCGTGCGTGTGTGTATGCATGTACCTGCGTGCGTGTGTGTATGCATGTACCTGCGTGCGTTGTGTTGCATGTATGGTGTGTGTGCATGTTTGTGTGTTACCTGCGTGCGTGTGTGTATGCATGTACCTGCGTGCGTGCATGTTCGTGCATACGTGCGCGTTTGCGTGCGTTTCAAGCGAGCGTGTGCGTTGCACGCCTGTGTGCGTATGTGTAATATGTGTCTGTGCGACAATGTGTATGTCTGTGTGACAATGCGTATGTCCGTGTGATAATGTGCAGGTCTGTGTGGCAATGCATATGTCTGTGTGACAATGCGTATGTCCGTGTTATAATGTGCAGGTCTGTGTGGCAATGTATATGTCTGTGTGACAATGTGTATGTCTATATGACAATGTGTACGTATTTGTGACAATGTGTATGTCTGGGTCTCTGTGCATGTCTCATTGCATGCGAAAGTTCATAGAATCCTACTCAATTTTGACATTTCCTCGACGACAAGAAACAAGTCTATCTTAAAAGTCCTAACAATCGGTAAAAGTCTATATGATCAGTCTAAACAAACGTTTCAAATTGGAGAAATTTCATCACGACTAGGCAGCTACGGGCGCAATCCATTTGTACTTCGCCGGCACCCTCATCAGCGCAACAATACCGAAGTCTGATGCATGGGAGTCCGGCCCCATTGTCATTAGTCGTGGAATACTCAGGTACCCGGTGGCCAGTGCCGGAAAGGTCAATAGGCCGAACCATGGCGTTCCCAGCGTTCGCCGAATATAGTCAGTTCAATATCGGCAGATAACAAGCCCAACATACTTCACCCGAAACGCTCGGCAGGACAACTCTATGACATTTCGCAGACCGGGGCCCCGCTGAGTCTACACTGCTCGGAGGATATCGAGGTGTTTGGGTCCACTCTTTCCAAGCAACGCCCGCATGTGCTATGTTGGATGTCAAGAACATCGAGATTCAACTCTCTCATCCCCCACCCTCCCCTCGCGCCCTGTGATGGAGCCCACATTAAACTGTACCACGTACACGCTCAGCGAGCATCTGAGGTCAACACTGGCGTCACAGAACAGGTCGGTTGGGTTCCGTCAGTCGGGTTCACTGCTGTATTCTCGAGAGCTAGCATTCGCGTCGACCGCTTTCTCCGGAGATAGGCGCGTGGAGCGGGCCGCTGGGCTTCCCTGGAAGAATGTGAGAATCCACCACACCAGACAGACGGCTGATAGTACCATCGGCGGCCGCGTATCATCGGCTTCTGCATCACTGGGCTTCAGCCACGCCGACTGTACCGCCCGCGTAGAAATCGTCGAGAACGGGCAGTAGCCATCAATACAATACACATATACGGCCAATGCACAAGTGGATAACGTAGCACATGCCAGCATGTAAGCGGGAGTACAACGTACTTACTTGGATATTCGTTCCTCAGTACGGCTGCACGTGAACTTCATACCGTGCCTGTCTTCCTCATACCGACACACTTATCTGCATCACTTGCAAATCACAAGCTTGACTATCTTTCGTAAGCTGCCGATCGGTTCTTAACGCCTGTCACCTGCCACAGCAACACACCGGTCCCTCCTTCGCCTGCCACTCCCCATCTTCAATTGCTTTTCTGTCGTAGCCACACACCTGGCTTCATCCGTATCACTCCAGTACTCCTAGCACAGACTCACTTGCTTGGAATATGAGAGTTCTACTCCGAATCAGGAGACTGGTATCACCTCCGCCCGCAATGGAGACAAGGGTCACCTACGTCTGCCAAGGAGTAGTGATTGCCGCCTTTCATCACAGCAACGTCACAGGGGGACGAGGCGACCTTTGTATTGTGCAGCTAGAGACAATGCTGACCTGCTTCACCAGCGAGCACCCACCTCCTGCGCCAGTCACACAGACTAGGACCCTTCTCCACACTGGCAGCGGGTCAGACTCGGACGCAGAGCGAGTCCAACACTCACCCTCGAGGTTCTTGGCGTCCAGCAGGTCGACGTCGGTGACTCTCTGCAGCAGGACGTCCAGCACATCGACGCGGTGGTAGCGAGCCGCCGTGTGGATCGGCGTGTTTCCCATCTTGTCCACCACATCTATGCGGGCGCCGCAGCTCAGCAGCACCTGCGCCGCGCCCGAGCACGAGGCCATGTGCAGCGGCGTCTGGTGGTCACACGGGTGGTACATCACGACACGACACGACACCACACACAGCGGCGTCTGGTGGTCACACGGGTGGTACATCACGGCACGACACCACACACAGCGGCGTCTGGTGGGCACACGGGTGGTACATCACGACACGACACCACACACAGCGGCGTCTGGTGGGCACACGGGTGGTACATCACGACACGACACCACACACAGCGGCGTCTGGTGGTCACACAGGTGGTACATCACGACACGACACCACACCACACACAGCGGCGTCTGGTGGTCACACGGGTGGTACATCACGACACGACACGACACCACACACAGCGGCGTCTGGTGGTGGCACACGGGTGGTACATCACGACACGACACGACACCACACACAGCGGCGTTTGGTGGTCACACATGTGGTACATCACGACACGACACACAGACACAGCGGCGTCTGGTGGTCACACATGTGGTACATCACGACACGACACGACACCACACACAGCGGCGTCTGGTGGTCACACAGGTGGTACATCACGACACGACACCACACACAACGGCGTCTGGTGGTCACACAGGTGGTACATCACGACACGACACACAGACACAGCGGCGTCTGGTGGTCACACAGGTGGTACATCACGACACGACACGACACCACACACAACGGCGTCTGGTGGTCAAACATGTGGTACATCATGACATGACCACACGACACACAGCGGCGTCTGGTGGTGAAACATGTGGTACATCATGACATGACACACCAGACACAGCGGCGTCTGGTGGTCACACAGGTGGTACATCACGACACGACACGACACCACACACAACGGCGTCTGGTGGTCACACATGTGGTACATCATGACATGACACACACACACACAGCGGCGTCTGGTGGTCACACATGTGGTACATCATGACATGACACACAGACACAGCGGCGTCTGGTGGTCACACATGTGGTACATCATGACATGACACACAGACACAGCGGCGTCTGGTGGTCACACAGGTGGTACATCACGACACGACACCACACACAGCGGCGTCTGGTGGTCACACAGGTGGTACATCACGACACGACACGACACCACACACAGCGGCGTCTGGTGGCCACAGGTGGTACATCATGATATGACATGACGTGGCACCACGCCACGCCACGGCCACCCGACCGCCACCCACCTCGCCTCGCCACAGCCATCCTACCGACACCGTAGCAGTTCCGCTCTGGATGGGACACCGACACCCACCTCGCCTAGCCAGTTCTTGGTATTGACGTGTGTCGGATGGCGGAAGGAAACCATGACGCCAGCCACTCGTGACAGCTTCTGCACTTCCCCCCGCATCGCCAGCTTGTGAAGCGGTCTCCAAGAAATAAATCAGGATTAGCGAGAGTCAACACAGCCATGCGGTATACATCAGCAGGGAGAACACGCATCATACCTCCAGAACCACAGCATGCATGTCGGGAGCCTGAACGATCAGAGCCACGGCCATTGCCCGGAATGAATACACTTAGCACTCGAATATGCTCGAGAACATTTTCTTAGTCATTCCTAAGCCTGTTTAACACATGGGTTTCAATATAAAGTACCATCTGAGCGTCTACATCATATCGCTTCTCTAATGGGACGAACAGACCCAGGTGACCCATGGGATGGACTCTGGCGGCCGGTGGGACGACCTCGAGCGGCCGGTGGGACGTGCTCAGGCAGCCGGTGAGGCCCGTGGGACGGACTTGGCTGCGGCGCCGGCCGCTACTCACAGGTTGCCGTCCCTGGCACTGCGGTGCTGCGCCAGGGCGTAGTTAAGCAGGAGGAAGGTGGCCGTGCGGCGGCTCGTGCCGGGCGGCAGGGCGGAGGCCGGCAGCGGCGGCAGCACCGCCAGTATCTGGCGCGCCAGCACCTCCACCCGGCTCGACTGGCGCGGGCGGACCGACAGGGTCGTCTGCGCGGCCGGAAGGGTCGGCGGAGCGAGGTCAGCCAGCGGCGGCCGCGACCTGACCACCGCCGGCGGCGACTGCAGCAGGTCACCCAGCAGCTGCCGGTCGTCGGCCGGCTCGCCGTCCAGGAACGCGTCGATGTCGAAGTCGAGCAGGGTGAGCGTGTCAGCGGGCGCCGGCGCCGGCGGCGGCGGCGCGTGCGGCCGAAGCGTCATCATATCCGGGGACTCTGTGACAGACGGGAGGCGGCGTCACAGGCCGGGCAGAGAGCTGCGCGTCCGCGGCGATCGTTCATACGGACACCGTCCATCCCCGTACCCGGCCCTGAGGCGAAACTGTCGCCGACGACTCGGCAGCTGACACGCTGCCGCTTCCCGTCAGACCTGACAGCACACAGTACAGGAGTGGAAGGCTCAGAGTAGGAGCAGGATCAGAAGAGCGGGCTCTTTCTGAGATTTCACCCTTCAAAACATCATTTTTTTCTGCAGAAAATTATCCTCTCATTTTCCCATTTGGAGATTTAATGGTGCTGTTTCACAATACACTACTCTGTGATAAAGTGCTTAAGAATCAGTGGAAAGTAGAAAAAGAAATTCTGGTGTCACAGAATTGAAGGAAAATATCCTCTCCGCATCCAATCCAGAGCAGAAGTGACAGTCTGGAGGGAGTGGCAGTGAGGAGTAGAAGAGACAGTTAGGAGTGGCATACGTTAACGCGTTGGCTGTGAGCTACATCTATTGCATTTAGGTGATCGGGTGGCACAAATATGATGGAAGCATGACGCACGAAACTTAATAAAAAGCATGAATATTTCCAGAGGGAAAGCAACAGCTCTCGATGCGCAGGGTGCATCGAGAGTTGTCGAGCTGTCTTATTTATTCACTATTATATTGACAACCTTATGCACTCCTTTGTTTATTGAAAGTTACACCCTCTAGCATATGGCTTGTCGATATTATACACTCTGATATTTTACTAAACCCAATAATTATAAACTCCCAGTCCAAGATTAGGAAGTGAAAATCCAACACTGATTATGATATCGCGGTACGTCAGTACCGGGGGGGGGGGGTTGATATCTCCTCCCGGCACCGACGTCAGAGAGCCGGGGCTTGCCGTGACGCGACCGGAAGCCGTTATCGGAGCTGGTGCTCTCTCTCCCTCTTCCCCATATGTCTGCCTGCCTGCATGAATATTTCCATATATATATATATATATATATATATATATATATATATATATATATATATATATATATATGCACATGCATATAAATATATGTGTGTGTCTGTGTTTGTGTGCACATATATCCACCTATTCATATATCCATCTACGCATTAATTCATCTGCCCATCCAACTATCTATCCGACACAGGCCACGTTTCAAGAGTGACTGTGGTGAAAAGAAAGCCGACACATGCCGCGAGCACGAGTGGCCGTGGTTGAAGGACAGCCGACACATGTCGCGAGCACAAGTGACTGTGTTTGAAGGAGAGCCAAAATATGTCACAAGTGGAAGTGACCGTGGTTGAAGGAGTGCCGACACATGTCGGCGAGCAGAAGGGACCGTGGTTGAAAGACAGCCGACACATGTCGTGAATCACTGATCTGCACATTCTCAGCCAATGACCACCATGACTTGATCCGCCGTGACCTGAATCGGGGGCGGCCGGCGGGACCATGGCGACCGGGCAGTCCAACCGGCGGGACCATGGCGACCAGGCAGTCCAACCGGCGGGACCATGGCGACCGGGCAGTCCAGCCGGCTGGACCATGGCGACCGGGCAGTCCAGCCGGCGGGACCATGGCGACCGGGCAGTCCAGCCGGCGGGACCATGGCGACCGGGCAGTCCAACCGGCGGGACAATGGCGACCAGGCAGTCCAGCCGGCGGGACCATGGCGACCGGGCAGTCCAGCCGGCAGGACCATGACGACCAGGCAGTCCAGCCGGCGGGACCATGGCGACCGGGCAGTCCAGCCGGCGGGACCATGACGACCGGGCAGCCCAGCCGGCGGGACCATGGCGACCGGGCAGTCCAGCCGGCGGGACCATGGCGACCAGGCAGTCCAGCCGGCGGGACCATGGCGACCAGGCAGTCCAGCCGGCGGGACCATGGCGACCGGGCAGTCCAGCCGGCGGGACCATGGCGACCGGGCAGTCCATCCGGCGGGACAATGGCGACCGGGCAGTCCAGCCGGCGGGACCATGGCGACCGGGCAGTCCAGCCGGCGGGACCATGGCGACCGGGCAGTCCAGCCGGCGGGACCATGGCGACCGGGCAGTCCAGCCGGCGGGACCATGACGACCGGGCAGTCCAGCCGGCGGGACCATGGCGACCGGGCAGTCCAGCCGGCGGGACCCCGATGACCGGGTATTCAAGCCGGCGGGACCCCGATGACCGGGCAGTCCAGCCGGCGGGACCCCGATGACCGGGCAGTCCAGCCGGCGGGACCCTGACGACTAGGCAGTCCAGCCGGCGGGACCCCGATGACCGGGCAGTAAAGCCGGCGGGACCCTGACGACCCGACACCATGCTCAATGTGCATGCTCGTGTTTATAAGAGCCGATCTGTCAATGGTTTGCTTACGCTCCGGGGAAGGACGCAGCACACATCGCGTGCACAAACCGCGAGCTACGGCCGTTACCGCCGGACCAGACCGGGCCGGACCGGCGGGACGGCGGAGCGCATGTGGATCTGAGCCACGCCCACCAGCGCCGATGCAACCTCGGCGGGCGGTGCCAGTCACTTGGCACCGAGCAGCCACAGCCAATCCGCGGGCAGCAGAGCCAAACTGGATGCGGAGAACCGGCCCCCAAAATCCGGCCAACGGTACAAATGTCGCGGCTGGTACCGATGCCGACCTGAAAGGCGAAGAAGGCGAATTGCCCTCGACATGCTCACCCGGTTAAATTTGCACAGCAAACTACGTTTCTTCCGCGTTCCAGTTACCGAGTTCACGGTGTCATTAGGGATGCACCCATAATTTGCCTTGCCATACCAACAAAAAAAGGTGATGAAACAGACTGGTCAGGATAGAGGGGCCATATCCCATTCCCAGCCCCCAAAAAAAAAAAAAATACCTGGATTTCATCCACTTTATTTTCGTCTGGTTGTCAGATTCACTACTGATAAAAATCATATTTTTGTGACAAAAAGTTCCATCAAAAGTAGCAAGTTTCACGTCTTACCACTGCTTTTGAACATACAGCTTTATGTCGTGGTCCCGATTTCACAATCACCACAGAACAATACTGCAAGTACTTTGAACGTTGCCCTATTGTAGCAGGCAAAAAAGAAAATATTGGACGATGATTTTATTGTAGTAAACATAGACACCCAAAAACCTTTCCTATGGTTTCCTGTTTTACGAGAGACATTTATATGCAGTGACAACTAGGGCGGATAAAGTGTATGGCGCTGAGGACATGTCCCACCCACACGGACAGTCGCGTCTCTCCGGCCGAGAAAAGGCGCCCTTTTGAAAAGGTTCCAGTGCACCCGCCCGATTTTATCAGCCAAAGACGCCCATATGAAAGAAAAGGGCACCCCTTGGAAGGAAAGGAGCCGCTTCGGGAAGGACCGAGTGCAACCCACACCCTATAATATTTCAGCCTCTCCAGGTGCTTTCGCAGTGGTGCCGATCCAAAGAAATGGCACCTCTCCAGACAGGTGCCCCTCATGATAATTCCTGGATCCGCCCACGATTACAACATTGCTCTCTCGTGATATGAACTCCGGCTGATTATAAAATAGAGCGCATTCACGTGTAGTTTCTCTTGCAAATTTTACCACATCTGTTGAATCATTGTGGAAAGCATATCCAGAACATAAATATGACAGTGTAAATTAAAAACCACCGATGAGAGCGCCGTCCGAGATTATAGCAGATTTATTGGGGGAGCTCCTAGTCCTATAGGATGTGAGTGCCTGCTATCACGACGGCTGCAAACAAAAATAGATTTGATCCTCCTATTCCTATTACACTCAACCGTCAACGCCTTCGGAATTATTTCGATATCTCAACATTCTGATAACGTATGGCAAGCCACGTCGAATGACACCCCCATAATGCAAATTGAAGTCATGGCGACGGAATTACGAGGACTTTGAAGAATGCAAACTAACCATTGAGATTGAGGCTTGACCTGACATGTCCCGGGTTGAAATGTTACTCGAGGGATGCCCACGGGCTATCTCTTGACACCAAACATGGGCAGCTTTGTGAGAAAACGAAGAAGCGTGGGGCGACGGATGAAATGAGTTCGACCCTTGACTTTGCAAATTAATGTGATTTCTGAACGGCTTGCTAGAATACCTCACGGCACGTTGAATGGCACCCAAGTGATGAAAATTACAGACATAGCGACAATGTGCGATGACTTAGATCAATTTAGGCTAAACTTCGATCTTGAGGATTGACATCGACATGTCTCGATTTGAAATGTTACTTTGGATGCAGCACGGACTATTGCTTGGTACCAGATGTGGGTAGATTAGGGCGAATAAAAAATCCGAGGCGACCGAAGAAATCGGTTTGACCTTTGACCTTTGAAATTAGTTCGATTTCATAACATTATAATACGGCACAGGCCACGTCGAATGACAACCACTTGGTTCAAATTCGACCATAGACGAATCACTTCGAGGACTTCGAAAAATTCAAACTAGCCTTTGACCTTGAGGTTTGACCTTGACATATCCAGGTTTTAAAATGCTACTCGAAAGTTCACCATGGTCTATCGCTTGATAGTGGATCTGGGTAGGCTCTGGCGAAAATCCACCAAAACTGAGGCGATCGATGAAATCAGTTTGAATTTTAACCCGTCGAGATTATTGCGAATTATCAACAGGGTGGGAATTAAGGCACTTTTTAAGAGATTTCATCTCTTAAAACATTTTTGCACTCCGGATTCATACTGGATAGAATGGGCTCCACATGTACCCCGACAAAAACATACAGAAGGAACAAAAATACTACTAAAAAACTAATACAGGATTGAAGAAAATATCCACCAAACATGTTATTCTACTTACGGTTACCAAATAACTATACACTTTTCGTACCATCAAGCACACAGACAGCAACCGAACAAACACACCACACGAAACCACAAACAGCGGAAATGCCGACAACAACGCGCCAAACCTCGCGCATGCGCACTTAATATAATGGCCTCCGGTCGCTACAAATTCGGCCGGTGCGTCTCCAGAAACCTGCTTTCGAGCCACCCTATAGTGGGAAAAACTGACCGTTTTAAGAGTCGCTTCCGGAGTGCAGCGGAGGCCGACGATCGGAATTTGCTGCGTTAGCATTTTCTGTTACGAAAACTGTCCTTTAACCAATCAATGTAAGGTATTTTTTTTAAATGACGTCATAACCATTAGCAACTTTGAACACGTGTTTTGAACACTTAACAGTCTCATGCCGCAAACACAAGACCTTGACTGATCCTTTGCGCACTGCCGTCGATTCCGACTGCGTGTGAGGTAGTGTTGTGGGTCCGTATCGTGCAGGGAATTGGCTGTGTATGTAGGTAGGTGTGCGCTCTGAGCTGAGGGTGAATCGTGAATTATTTGTGTTTTTCATTTTGCCTAGCATTATGCTGAGACCAACAGAGAAAGGAAGGCGCATTGCTCCTGTGAGTTATGAGAGACAAAGCTGAGCTGATCACAACTCCCTGTCTTGTGGTGCCATCCATTGCTCACTTCTTTGTTTCTATGCTTTGATGTGACCAAAAATGATGTGTATTATGCCTATTACGTAGACACTGACTAGGTACATATGCTTTTCTCGTCGGTTACCGGCAAATAGATTCCATGCATGAAAAATAATATGTGCAAGAAAATGTACTCCGGGAGAAATCTGTTTGCACTCCGACTCCAAACCCGGAAAGCAAGTTTCCCACCCTGATTATCAACCTTCTAGCACCGCGCAACAAGCGACATCAAATGACATTCATTTTCTGCAAGTTGAACTCATAGCGATGAAACGCAAGGTCATCGAAAAACTCAATCAAACCCTTGACCTTGCCATGTCCCGGTTTGAAATGTCACTCGAGTGTTCACCGCTGGCTATCCTTTGCAACCAGATTTGAATAGGTTTCAACGAAAACGAAGAAAAAATTGAGGCGGCCGAAGAATTAGCTCGACCTTTAGCCCTGAACAACAACTCGATTGCTTAGCTTCCTGAAACCGTACAGCAGGCCAAATCGAATGAGGTCCATTTGATGGGAATTGAAGTGGTAGCAACCGAACTGCTGGTTCTGTCGGTATCGCTTTAACATCGCCCTTAAATAAATAAAGCTACCTTTGACCTTGAAGTTTAACCTTGACTTGTGCCCGTTTGAAATGTTACACGATGGTTCATGACGGATTATCGCCTGTGGCCATATTTGGGTATTTGGTCAAAACGAAAAAGGGAGGCGACCGAAGAAACCGGTTTGCGTTGGACCTTGACAATTCATTGATTGATTGATTATTTGGGCTTAAGGGCGCGTGGACACCTTGACAATTCAAGTGATAATGCGAAACCTATGTAGTTGTTTCCAGTGTTCAGTGCAAACAGAAGCATTTGTGGTAATTTATTCAAGCGATCACCAATCCTTCGCTGAATGCCAATGCCAACACCCCTAGCGAACTCGTCGCTGAATACGAATGTGAATATGAGGTTACCTTCACGTACATGCTAAGGGCTGTTCATCACTCCCCTCCATGGTCTTGAAGACATCCAAGGACACCCAGTCACGTTTCCTCAACATATATCAATATATGCGCGGGGAAATGCAACCTAAGACGTATAAAGCCTTGCGATAATGAAAATGTATTGCCTCACAAAGCACAATTTTCCACCCAAGCGAGAACACAAGGTGGGCAAGGTTCATGTTACTTAAGATATTTATAACATTTCCAATGTTTTCTAATGACCCGGTAGCAGACATTTATAATGTTTGCTGATTTACCATTCAGATATTTTGTGACAACAGACAGCCCGTGAAGCTCGTTGATTGGCTAGATCGGCTTCTGGTATTTTCGGTGACTCTCTTGCATATATATATCTTCACTTTATAAATGATTACGTGTAATTTCCGCTGCGATCATACTCAGGTGACTGAGACTAGGGGAGGGGACACCAAAAAATTGGAGGGGACAAATGGCCACTTTTCAGAAATTGGGTGACATGTAACCGCTGGCGGGTCCCAGCGGTTACACCCATGATGATAGCTGGTACATATGAATAACAAAACCACCGTAGATCATGTTGAGCAGCAATCACATCCACATGAAAATCCAGATCTCGCATACTGGTGAATATCTCGTTCTTGTTTGATCCAGTATGTCTTATGACATGACCGGTACCTAAGGGACATGAAGGCCGTGGCGGGTCACTACTGTACACCCATATCCGATAATAGCCTGGTAGTAGTAGTAATTCCGCGCATAACATTGTGCTAGCTTAGCAAGTTTCACGTCGCAACGGTCGGTATTTTATCCTTTGCTGACTCAAATAGAAGTAACTACTTTCCGAGCAGTTCGTCATATCTCAATGGCCTGACTTAATACCGACTGGAAACCTGGTACACTTTTAGGAAATAATTTTCCACTATATACTATGGATTTTGCAAAAATATTAAAGAGTAACAACGTTGGCGCAAAGGAACATTTTCTTAGCTCAAACCTTCGTCTCATCCAGGCATCTGGCCAAGGTCCAGTTTCATGGCTGCATTTTTTCTTCTTCAATGATTCGTTCACACAGCCAAATTTCCCTTCCGACTGCATCTTGTATGTTTTGTTTTCTAAACATGGTTATACGTACATTGAAAATGAACGATTTTGATCAGACTTAGTTGCTCGGTAATCCTAAGAGCCTGTAAGTCAATTTTGTGACAATTTAGGAAGGTATACCGATTGTCGGAGGGAATGCTGAATTTCAAAACGATAGCTTGAACGAAACAGGAGCTACTTGATGAAACATTCATGAAAAGAAGGAGGTGAGGGAATGGTCCACGCATTGTGAGGGTTAACAGGCTAACACGCAGGGACGCAGAAACTATCTCAGAGTTGGAAAAACCATCCGTGTTCTTACGTTATGCTCTTCAATTTGTATAGGTAATGACACAATTATTCTACGCGGAGGAAGGAACACGTGCTCCTGTTCCTGGTCATAATGAAATGTCCAGATGAAATGAATATGACAATAGGATAATACAACACAACGATATCCAAAACGTGACTCAGTCTTTACGTTCCAACGTGATCTAAGGCGACCTAGAGTTCTGTAAGCCGTTAGCCGCCCATCAACTAACCCACACCAGCCTGAGAGCACCACGTGAGCACGGCTTCTCCGACGCGCATCTGTGCCACATACCTGAGAGACGGCCCCGATAGCAGCCGGTGACGCGCACCGTGCGAGACGTGTGCCGCCGCGGACCGAGCCACGTGCCGGTGTGCCCTGTGACAGTCGGACTGACCGGACGCGCTCTGACCGCCGGACGGTATCGGCGCGCCGGCTGTGACTCAGCACCCAGGGACTTCACCACCTGCGCCGCACCGACAGGCTGCGGCGCCGGCGCTGTCAAGGCGCGCCGCGGCCCACGAGATGGGGGCGGGGCCTCCACCGAATACCCGGGCCGTCCTCCACGGCCTGTGTACGAGGCGTGTGCATCGAAATTGGCTACGCACCCTGGCTGGTGGTCAGGGATGGAAAACTCTCCAAATTCTAGGGGGTTCCAGATCAAGCAGCGGTGAGAGCCGATGTTTGGGAAATTCGACTATCTTTATGTCGAACCCCCTCCCCAAAGAACGAAAAATCTCAGATTGAGAGCACTTATGTTAATAGGTTTCGGACGAAAATCATTGCTTTATTCCTCCACATTAAATACAATAGTATACCCTTCTTAAAAAGAATTGCAGGAGCGAATTAAAGAAGGTTCATTGACATCCAGGAAGATGCCTTTTAAAAAGAAAACCAAGCTGGCTGCTGTTAGCCGTCAACCTTAGCGTATGGAAAATAATAAAGCCAAACTTAGTTCTTAGGCGATTGGAATGCCCAAGAACTAAGCATGCCCGACACCTATTTTCGATTGACGTTCTTTGCAATGAAGTTCGATGAACAACGATCACTTATTTGGTCGTAGGCAACGTCTGAAGCGATTCCATTATGGTCATGCTAAAATTTGCGCATGCAGATCGAAGAGATAAGCTCGGCATGACCAATTTTTAGGACTTGCGATAAAAATGACACCTAAGCCTTTCGGAGCGATATAAAATATCGCGCAAGGTGAACTGGAAGGAAGGACCTCAAATTTAGAATAATAATTTTGCAATATCACTAACATTTCTTATTCATACACACGAATTTATTTGCGGTTTGCTACAGTTTGCTTTATTCAGCGTGAACATCGTAATTCATTCAAAACCATTAAGTGCCTACCTACTGCAGTTGTCTCATTGCTGTTCCATTTTCCATTGTGTTCCCATGGAACATCTTGCACTTCACCAGCTTCCTGGGATTCCCTGGCCACCTGGAACGGCCTCTGCTCACGGCGGACACCGATGACGGGACTCTTCCGAATCGACCATCGTCTCCCCGGATGTCCTTGGTGTCTGGACACCAGATACAGTCGCCAGGCTTTCTGGAGGCTGGCCCCGTTTCGAAACAACTCAATGGCTCAAGCAATAAAGTACGGACTTGGAATACACTAGGGTTAAGCATGGACCCCCCCCCCCACCGTTGTACTAATGGGATTCAGGAATATATATATATATATATAATATATATATATATATATATATATATATATATATATATATATATATATATATATATATAAACAACGCCGAATTTCGCACCGACTGTCTGAGCTGCGTCGGCCGTGCCGTGGCCCGCCAGCTGTGTGGAAGGGCTGGTGCAGTGCAGTGAGGTGAAGCGCGGACAATGCACATTGTTACGAGATCCGGCTGTGCCAGCTTGACCAACCTCCCGATACATGCGGCGGGTTCGCAGCACCACAAGCCACGGAAATGCCGGGCGCTGAGGTGCCGCCGCTCCCTTGCCAAGTGACAACAATAACGTTCAACATTCCGGTCGAATGCAGAGGAAGTACTTCAAATGTGGCCTGCCATTACCCCGGTAGTTCTGGATGTTTCACAGACGATGTGTTCAGCAACGGCCAATTATTGTGACCATGCCGGCATGTAAACAGTTGTGGAGTTCGAAGGATCTGTTGGATTTATAACTATTTCAGCTCAGTAGGTGCCTATTCAGCAAATACCAACACATTGTATTTCATGCTTATTATTCCGGGGAGCTTTTCCGGCCGAGAGCTCAAGATATCTCCTTAATGCTTAGTGACGATATAATCACCAAATTGATACTTGCCGGAGTTCTCACTGTGTCGGTCTACCGAAAAATAGTACCAGGGTCGCACATGTCAGGAGGAGCGACTCCAATATCGCACTGATCAGGGAACGTGTCACGTCATCCGACAACTCGACCACACGCCATTCACCATCGTTCCGCAATATTACTTTGTGATGACCATAATAACGTCATAATATCAATATCATGACCAGAATATCATGTAACGGACCATGGATTACACATTAGCCACTTCCAAAAAAAAAACCCTACAGTTTGGTCACTATCCATCACTTCTCGGCATGGAGAAGAGCATTAAGCATAGTGCGAATAATCATGGCCGATTCGAGGCAAGACATATGGGGCATTCCACGTCAAATCGCACAAGAATTGGCTATTTTGAACCCGACCCCCTCCGATTTTTATGAAAAATGATACACCTGTAGTGCCAAGTGAACGAACCTCACACGCCAACTCTCAGCCCTGGGTGACCTCTGGGGTCAGATTTAGAGGTCATCCTAGGTCGCCTATTTTTACCGACTTGACAACAATCAAATGCATATATATTAGATGTTAATTAACTTAACGGAACGACATTGGTGTTAAAGTGCGCAGAAACCTTTGGCCATTCAGAAATATGGCAAAAGTTGCACGTGACCTCTCCGTGACCCTTGACCTAACGAGGTCAAAGTATAAAAATGCATTTTTCTATATGTTTGCCTGCCCCTAATTCGACTAAACGTGGCTGAATTAATGGTCCTGATATTATCTAAGAACGTGCAAAAAAGAAAGGCGGAGACTCTAAAACTTTTTGAGATATCGGCCTTTGAGTAGGTATTGTCATAGGACCAAATCGAAGCATGCTCCGATGCTATTTACCATATCATCGATGATAACTCTGGTTTCCTTGGTCCGATTATCGTCAAATTTGGTGGGCAAATCATCGGTGGCAAGCTGAACTATTTTCCAGATTTTCAGGTTGACATGACCTCACATGACCTGGCAGTGACCTCTCCATTACAAGCCAACAGGGAAACAAAAATATTTTTATGAACAAAAAACGCTGAATTTGGCTCGTACAGGCTATATTACCTAGTTTTAGGTTAGGCTACTCCAAACGAGCCAAGTTTTATTTTGAACAAGTGTCCTCTGCAAGGTCACGTGAGGTCACTATGAGGTCATGTCACACTTTCGTCAATAACTTTATATAGAATCAAGATAGAGAAATAATTTTAATGCCACCGAGATCCTCTGGTTAATCATGATGTATAATATGATCAAGCTAGGTCATAACTTGACCTCGGTTTAGGGTGACCTGGAGGTCAACTGGGGTCAGGATCAAATGTTCAGCTAGCTAAGTCATGTGATACATCAATCAACGCGGCCTGACGAGGAAAATAGGATTGTAACAAAATTATATTTCTATCTTTATTTTGGCAAAAGTTATTCGCAAAAAAATATGTTTCCTCGGTTTTTATAGCCTGAATATATTGTTTCAGCTCGCGTGCGTTTCGTAATAACATTTTATCGGGAGGGCCAGTAAATGTTTCTGATATGCAAATAGCCGCGACCATAAAACAAGTTGAACAGCAGTACCGTATATTCACGAAGAACTACCAACCTTTTTCGCCACACGTACCTCACGGCCCGTCTCGCTGCCGGAAAACCATCTCACAACCACCATACCAATACGTGGAGACGGAGTAACACGATGGACATTCCTTGTTCCCGGTATTGTGCGAGCAGCTGCGAATCTGTCATTCAACGCTTTGGTTTCTTTGACCCACTCGGTTTTGGGAAAATACTCCACGCACGTGCCGGTGGCATGGCTTTTTACAAACTGATAAAACTGGTCCGGGATCTCAATCAGAGTTCCTTGCAGACTTCCCTTTTTAGCTAACCTTTTCAACGTCCCACCAATGCCATCACACGGTCCCTTTCCGTGAGCGGTTGCGAAGAAATGCCACTCGGCGTCTATTCCAAAGTCGACGGAATGCTCTGCCAAATTTAGGAAATTCTTACAATTTTTGTATTGCGAGGCAGCCCCATCTGAAAAATAAAATATCTTCTTGGGGCGCTGGCCGAATTTTGCTTCCAGGCGCTCAATGAGTTTTCCTTGAAACAGGTGGACAGCCACAGTATCATGTGTCAGGCAGTCGGAAATGGCAGAGTAAGAAAAATGTTTGAGGTCCCCTGCGTTGTTTCGCCAATAAGCCACAAACGGATAGATTGTCACCTGCAGTTTGTTCCAGTGATGGGACTGTACCTCATCCTGTGTAACCATAGCGTAGTTTTCGGAAAAATCTCCAATAACAATTACCTCTGCAGGAGCTAGTGTTTCCTGTAGGCCTTTCAGATAATTGCCTTGGGCACGGGCGACAAAATCATGCTTTACAAGTATTTCCAGCTGCTCGCAAAATCATCGCACAAAATCTTCAGAAGTTTGCGTAACCACCTCTAAGGTGGACCTATCAGTATTAGTCCACTTTCGGTACTCAATGTTATCGATTTCTCGGTTATCATGAATCATATCATGGGCATGAATATTCACGTAAGTTGCAATATTGCATGTATTTAGGCAATACAAACTTCCCAAGGTCATGTTAGTTCATGTGAGGTCATGTCAACCTGAAAATCTGGAAAATAGTTCAGTTTGCCACCGATGACTTGCGCAAC
Source organism: Imbricaverruca yamaguchii (assembly GCA_034440575.1). Lineage (NCBI taxonomy): Eukaryota > Metazoa > Arthropoda > Thecostraca > Neoverrucidae > Imbricaverruca > Imbricaverruca yamaguchii. The sequence goes on from JAOTOL010001492.1 coordinate 1,025,438, forward strand.
AAATTTGACGATAATCGGACGAAGGTAACCAGAGTTGCCATCGATAGTATGGTAAATAGCCTCGGGGCATGCATCCATTTGGTCCTATGACAATACTCAAAGGCCGATATCTCAAAAAGTTTTCAAGTCTCCGCCTTTCTTTTTGGCAGGTTCTTAGATAATATCACGACCATTAATATAGCACCGTTTTGTCGAATTAGGGGCAGGCAAACATATACAAAAAATATATTTGTATACTTTAACCTGGTTAGGTCAAAGGTCACGGGGAGGTCACATGCAACTTTTGCCATATTTCTGAATGGCCCAGGGCTTCTGCGCACTTTGACACCAATTTAATTCCGTTAAGTTAAATAACACATGGGATATTTGCAATTTATTGCTGTCAAGTCGGTAAAAAATCGTGACCTAGGATGACCTCTAGATCTGACCCCAGAGGTCACTCTGGGCTAAAAGTTGGCGTGATGTGTTCTTTTACTTGGTACTACAGGTTTACCAATTTTCATCAAAATCGGAGGGGGTCGGGGAATTTCTTGTGCGATTTGACGTGGAATGACCCATATCTGACGTCATCACCACGAGTAGGTCTTCTAAATCCAAGACAACACTTAACTGAAATCATTTAATTAGGTAGGAAATACACCTCCTATGAGCAAAATATTTCGGTTTTGTATACGAAATATTACATACGATTTTTTTGGCAATAAAATACCATTACGTGAAACTTCTCCATTGCAATTTGCCGGTCGTGATTTGATTTGATTGATTATTTGGGCTTACGGGCGCGCCGACTACAAGGTCATTTAGCGCCCATAACAGTCGCCGGTGGTGATAACATACACGGGTGTGGCACTTACTACTGCAGGCCGAGCATAGCACCCACGAATTGTTCTTGGACGCTCATAGCGCTCGGTAAGATTGCTTGTGATCTGTGCTGACATTCACTAGATGCATCTGGCTAATGCATGCTCATGTGGTCCTCCCGGTTTGTATGAATACTTGTTCCGCTTGCATTGCGCTTGCTTCCACTTTTCGGAAGCGGTAATGCAGTGCTACCATGATGTTCAGCATTTCGTCGTAATTCAGCACAAGCACCTGTATTAGACGCGCGCCTGAAGAATACGATCGCACACTTCTTGCAGTCCAACTTCAATGAATCATCTGTGCAATCCTTTCAGGAAGGGGGTGGATAATCCTTTAAGTATGTTCACACAGTTCTAAACGTATACCAATACTGGGTGGGTCGGCGGAAGGGGTGGGGGGGGGGCGGTCGGACCTCGCCTGGTTTGGCACCCTACTAATGCTACGTTATCATATTTCCTATCCAACGTAAAAATTTCGGACCCGGACCCCTTGTATTGGTGAGACCCTAGACTGACAATGAGGTGCATAATGCGAACCTTAAAATTAGAAATTTAAATAGTTCCTATGAAACAAGTTCTAGCTGATCACAGCAGCATGTTTTTTGACTGGGCGAGTCTGACGTCTGGCATGCACAAGCCTGTGTTGGAGATCCGGCACGATGGCACACATCACGGACAGATGGCGGACCGGAGCCCAGCACTCACCTGAGCGTGGTCCCATTTCACGTGCGTCTCATCTCATCTCATCTCATCCACCATCGGCGTCTGAACAACACGGGACACTGCCAGCTGAAACAGACGCCACACGTCAGAACCGTCCGGCTAAAACGTCAGAGGACAACGCCAAATCACGACCCTCGTGGCGTCCCACAACGCCGCACAACATAACGAACATCTCCAATGTACGCAGACGAGGATAGGCCGGGGGTGCTCGGCAGTCCACGACCAAGCTCATCACCACCATGCCTACGGCGTACGGCCGGATACGCTCCTCATTAAAGACGCACAAGCATGTGGGTATACGTCAGAAGGGATCGGGAAAGGGAAAAACGATGGAGGGGAAAATATCTGAGTTTCATGAAGAAGATCGTCGAAGCCTCATGATTTTGAGAAACACCGTCGGTTTGTGAAGAATGGTGCTCCGAGCACATTAATCCACGAACTGGATTAATTAACTATAAAACGTAACTCTAAAACCTACCTCTAAAATGAATATCAATCATGAGAGTTGCCATTGCGTCTGGGTACGAGTTTAGAGGTTTGTTTATTGGAGTTTAGGGGCGCATCGACTGAAGTGGTCATGCAGCGTCCATGACTTGGTCAGTCACAGCCCTGGGCAATAGCAATCAGCTGCTGGGTACCATTTAGCGACATATATGACGCGTGTGACGATTGTGGTCGACATCACTTTTTAGCTGTGCGCGCGCTAAGTTTACCATTAACAGGGCAGAATTGTTGTGACGATGGAAAGAATAGCTTCCGGGAAGCGCAACTCTATACAACACAGCTGTATTTATATTCATATATCCAATCCTTCCCACGGGAGCCTGGCTGGCGTGGCAGCACGTGCGCACTATATCATTTTCAACCGGTGAATTTGCTTGAAGCAAACGCGCCAATTCATCGATGGCTTTCGAAAGCGATTTGGCGGAAGCTATTTAGCTATTTTCACACCAAAAAAAAACTTTGCACTGTAATTGGTTCAATTGGTGCTCGCACAAATAAAAAACTAACATCGATCACAATCGGCACGAGCGTCGTATTTGTGGCTAAATGACACCCCAGCAGCTGACGGTATTGTCCAACCTGACTAGATAGACCTTGGGTCAGGCATAAGGAATGACTCGAGCAAGAACTAGTCGAGATGGCCAAATATACGATGCATTATCAAACCCATTGCGGTCAAAATGTACGGTAGAACCATAACGATTTCACCACCTGCCAACCAGGGTATCAGAGAAAACTTGATTCATCAGTATCCTATGACGGCCTTTCATCGATGATTCGAAGAAAAAAGCAGTCGAATGTTGCTTGTTCTTGGTGTATGTTCGGGCATAACCCTTCGTCAAACCACAAAGAAAGAAATTCCAACTAACGGTTAAATTCTCACTGACAATGTATTATATGTGTCGATGTCGTGCCTTGCTAGGCAAAGGCTTTTTGATTCTGGAGACGCCATAACATACTTTACATGCACATTATACACACTGTAGATGCATGTCTAACCTCTTCGCCGATGATATGATGCGATTAGCATCATATCATCGGTCAAGAGGCTGCGTTCCTGTGCCTGGCATTGGGCCGTGACGGTGTATTGTCACGACACAGGCCGGTCAGGGGAGGTGGTGGGGGCTGTACTGCCACTGTAATAGTAACGGTGCATTGTGACGACAAAGACTGGTCAGGGGAGGTGGTGGGGGCTGTACTGCCAGCTAGTTTTTTGTTTGGGCTTTAGGACACATTGACCATGTTGATCATATAGTGCCCATAAGAGTCTTCCTTTCTACCTAGGCTTCAGGCTCTGGCCAGGATTACTTCCAAGTGTAGTGATAATTCACCATGCCCAAACCAGTGCAATGTCTTTACCTCCCTGGATAGATGACAGCAAATCGTATTTGTGAGAGAAACCCGAATAGTCGGTGGGGGCCCCACTGCCAATGAACAGTGACGGTGTATTGTCACGACACATACCGGTCAGGGGAGTCGGCGGAAACAGCTAGGGCCGCACTTCCACTGGGACCAGTGGCAGTAAACCGTCACGACAGGGGCCGGTCGAATTTAAGTCAGGTTTGTGGTCCTTAATCAGTAATAATGACTCAGCGATCTTGCGAGTCACATGGTCTTTCGCTTTTAATATTATCCGAAAGTCCAAAGGAATAGGTGTACCGTGATCCTGTGCCTGGCATTTCTGAATTGGTCTCCAAAACGGGTGACGGTTGTGTGGTTTAGCATGACCCGAATGTGCTGCATCTGAGTCGGACTGGGCGTTTTGTTTCTTCTATGTATGTAGACTGACACAGGTTGCAACACATTTGTATACGAAGTTTTACTGGGCACAGTCTCACCTGGCGCTGTCACACCTGACCTACAGGTGTGACAGCGCTGTCCTTCTGGGCACTTACAGGGTGCGCGGAAAGTCCTGGCGCTTTTCAACATTTTCGCAAACAAATGCAACTGGCTCATATATATTCAACAACAGGTTGTAACAGTGACTGGGAACAACAAGCCACATCCTTTCACCAACCGCTCACTCGATGTAGCCGCCCTCGGCGGCGATGACGGCCTCGACGCGAGAGCGGAAGCCCTTGCAGGTCCTGATGATGTAGGCCGCCTCCAGCGCCTCCCACGCCGCCACGATGCGAGCCTTGAACGACTCCAGGTTGGGATGAGAAGTGGCCTGGACCTCATCCTGCAGAACTCTCCACACGCTGTATTCGAGCGGGTTGAGGTCGGGCGACTGAGGCGGCCACATCTCCTTCCGCCAGAAGTGATCTGGCCCGCCGAGCTCCTCTGTCAGCTTGGCTTGGATGGCGGTGGCGTTGTGGGCGGGCGTTCCGTCCTGTTAGAAGACAAAATTGCCCTCCGGGTAGGTCGCCTTGACCCAGGGGATGACGTGCGTGTCCAGGAGCCCCTCGTAGACCTGCCTGTTGATTTTCTCGTTGGCGTCGATGAAGATGACGGGGCATTTCTGCCCGTCGGACCCGACGACACCCAGGACCATCACCTTCTGCGGGTGCTTGTTCACGGGGTTGAACCGAATCCGGGGGTCCACTTCGTCAACAGGCTGGTCGGACAGGTAGCGGGAGTTCCTCCGGTTCAGCTGGGCGTCGACGTGGAAGAGCTTCTCATCGGAGAAGATTCGAACGAAGCCGGTGGTCACCGGGCTCTTCAAGAAGTTGAGCAGCAGCTTGCTCTTCTCCAGACGGCGGAGACGCGTGGCCTCGGTTAAACGCGGCCTGTTATGGATCACTCTGGACTCCATGTTCAAGTCTTGGTGGATCAATTCCCGCATTGATGTCTCGGGAAAGCTGAACTTCTTCGCCAGTTTTCTGATTGACTGCCGCGGATTTTCTTCGATTGCTTCTGACACGGCGGCCACGTTCTCGGGAGTTCTGAGAGACCGCGGCCGACCTGACCTGGGGGCATCTTCTAAGGACTCCACAGATCGGATCTTCGCCTTTATCCGCTGAACCGTTCGCCGAAGAACGCTGCATCGTTCCGCAACTTGCGCCTCGGTTAAGCCGGACCCGGCCGCCGCGCGCAGGCAGCCAGCGACAAGGTGCCGCTTCGTCTGTTTATCCATGACTGAACGCGATTCGAAGGTCATATTTGCACGCCCCCGGCTGACTGGGTCGGCGAGGGTCACGCCTGCAGCCATTAGCAGACTGGCCACCAATCACAGCGCGCGCTGGCAAGCATACCAGAAAAGCGCCAGGACTTTCCGCGCACCCTGTATACTTAGTGAAAGCTGATTGATTGATTATTTGCGCTCATGGGTGTCGATTTTTGAGAAAAAAAACATTGGGGGAGGAGGAGGGGGCGAAGTGCCATCGCACCGTAGCCCCCCCCGCCAACCAAAAACTCATCGGATTCGCACAATATATTTTCAGATCTCAGAAATTCTGAGTCTGTATTCGACGATGTGTATGTTTATGTTTATTCAGCTTACTCACGAACGAGGAAAATGTCCAATAACTGGTGAAGTCGCATAATTAAAAGAGCGGTACACAGTACATGTCAACATAACAACTCTGAGTAGTGGCATGCGACTGCAGTTTCATACAGTGGGCTCGGATATATCGTCATCGTCACCCCAATCGGTAGGCGTGATCAGGTCGTTGAGGGTGCTACGACCGGCACCCGACCAGGGGCCACGCCCTTCTCTTCGGAAATGGTCGGTGGGGGAGGGAGAGTTGGGGTGGTTCGGGAGGGTGTAGGAATGGGTCGGGCAGGTTTACGGGTGGTGACGGCGGAGGATAGGGTTAGTGAAACTGAATGGATTAAAGAAGTGCACAAATTTGCTGTCGTTTTTCCAAGATATTTTCGCTTTTAGGCCAGACGTTCTTACCGTTTACCTTACCTTACAAAGTATGCTTTCATCGATGTAGGGCAGAGTTAAAAAGCCATCATTTTTTATCATGCCATGTGCGTCGATGCCTGGAAATCCTAGTGTGTTGGCGGTTTTTCTTTTCTTTCACTTCCCGCAAAAGCCTAGATAGTAATTTACTGGGGTAACCGTTGTTCAAAAGTAAAGTCCAGATTCTGTTGATCCTCCGTTTTTCTTTCTCTGAATTTGAAGAGGTGTTAATGGCCCTGTGAAAGCTGTTCCTAGCAATGTTACGCTTGGTGGAGGTGGCAGACTTCTGTGACAAATCAAATCAGAAAATTTGATTTCTGGCAGGAACCAGGAATAGCTGTTCTGATTGGACGAATGGTGACTCGTCCCTCAGCAATTCCCGTAACGCGACTGAAATGCGTCCAAAGTGACGTTTTTGTTCATGGGCAAGTTGTAGACATGCAACCAATAAGTGTTGAACTGATAGTGGATTGTAGTATCCTTGTCACAGTGGCCTGGCATCTATGAGTGCTGTATGTGTGACCTATACACAGGTGGCATAATATGAATAGTATATAGTAGTAGTAAATATTGCGGTAATATAGTACATATAGTAGTAAATAGTAATAATAGGCTGTGGTGACATCAATATTTTCACTATTTGCATGACACGTTGGAAATAAACAGTCGATGTGTTGGCATTGGCACATATATGATTAGTGGCTCTATTTGACTATTGGTGGCTTTGTGAAATGGAGAAGAGTCGGATAGGTGCAGGGGCGGATCCAAGAATGTGCATAGGGCAGATCTCATATCAGTCCTCAGAGGGGTGCCTTCGGCGGAGATTCGTTGAGCAGGGAGGGGGATGTTGCACTGAAGTATACTGAACATAACATTTTCCTTCCAAGTAGCATGACAAACATGGCTTTTCCTGGTATTGTAAGGAGGCTTACATTTGTCGGCACCATAATATCTTTCCTATCCGAACAGGCCGCCAGACATCCAGTCAGATCCTGGCAGTCCTACCCTTCCCCCCGCACAAACACTTGCCCGGAAAGCGCCCGCGTGTGGTGCCGACGCCTACATTAACGCGGCGTTTCCATCAAACAAGCGGCACATGCGAATGGCGCCGACGCCCAAGATCAAAGGGGCCGCCCGACAACAGACGGCGAGCGTAAATACCGGGTCGGCCCCGTGAACAGCTGGCTGCAAACATCATCTGGAACACCCCGAAAGAAGGGTCATCAACCCGTGAGGTCGGTGGCCCGGACATGAAGACGTCGCCACCCCAGACGACAAAGTCAACGGCACTCCACCAATGAAAAGCGCGAGCTCTCTCCGAAGCCCAAGGAGGCGTGGCTTCAGAAAATGGCTACAAAAAGGGCTACAGAAGAACGCGCTGGGGGGAGATCTCTCCGGAAGGACTCAGAGTGTCCGAGGCGGTCGAGAAGATCGAGGTGCCACGACGCCTCCAAACCACCGGCAAAATGTGAGTGTCGCCGATCGACGCCTCCCCTCTATCTTCTGGCTATCCTATGGCGCCCTTACTTCGCGGAAACCGTCCGGGCTCTCCCCGCCCGGCGCCGTCGCCCCATCCCACGTGGGTGCCACCAGGCCATTCATTGGGTGTTTAGCCGGGGAGGGATGTGCGAACAGACTAGTGGGGTAACTTCGCACGTCTACTATAGAAGGGTAGGGTAGGTACACATGTAGGGGTTGGGGGGTTGGATAGAGAATGCGTGTGACGGGACTGGACCCTGTTGTCAAACCGTATAGATATATGTAAATATACTACCCTGCGTGATGGAAATGTTTAAGTGACTGGTCGGCACAGGGAACGATTGCCAAGCTGTCGACGAACATAGCTTGGGCTGACGAGCGGGAATACTTGCCCCAAACCGGATTGCACTATCCGTCATTGTCAGGTCCCCGGACACGGGTGGGCCTTGAAAAGGACTATCTCCCGTTCCGTGTGCCATTCGCTGAGAACGCGTTTGTGCACTATCCGTCATTGTCAGGTCCCCGGACACGGGTGGGCCTTGAAAAGGGCTATCTCCCGTTCCGTGTGCCATTCCCTGAGAACGCGTTTGTGCACTATCCGTCATTGTCAGGTCCCCGGACACGGGTGGGCCTTGAAAAGGGCTATCTCCCGTTCCGTATGCCATTCGCTGAGAACGCGTTTGTGCAATATCCGTCATTGTCAGGTCCCCGGACACGGGTGGGCCTTGAAAAGGGCTATCTCTCGTTCCGGTTTTGCCGCGCGTCGTAAGACCATTGTCTCTCCCACTCTCCTCGTCCTAAGCATTCGACCCGCACCTTAGCCGGAGCTTTAACAAGTGTTATTATAGCCTAACGTCTCACCGTGGTGCAAACCAATTCAAAATCCAGCAACTCTTGGGGCGCCCTCCAGCTACGCGTTGAGTGGCGAGACCTTCTGGATAAACAAGAGGGCATTGACGCCCAAAGCCAATGGCCGAGTCCGAGACCCTCCTTGGGGACCAGCAGCAATGGATGACGTCAGATTTACGACCCCTTTTCAAACGTGCCCTCGTAGTAAATACCTCAACGACCCGCTGGACGGAGGGGAGGGTAGTTACGTCAAACACCGAATAATGATCCGTGCTACGGGGCTGATGAGCATGTGCCGCGATGTTCCTCAGGGGGTGGTTCCCTGTTGTCCCTATGTACCTGCGGGGACAGCGCGAATATATGCTCAGTGGAATACGGACACCTGCTAAACAGAGCTCTTCCTCCGACGACATGGTGGGTAGAACTGACAGGGAAACAGGGCAGCGGAAACGGGGGCAGACTCCGAGGTACGCCCCGCCCATTGGTGATCCCCTCAAGGAGGGAGCACCACTCTCGCCGGGGGCGCGGCGAAACTGAAAGCGAGGCAGCCGACTTGCGAGCCGTCCTCCTATGGACAAGAAAATTCCCGAGCGATGGTGGCGTATGTTGAAGCCAGTTAAATTGCCTAAAATATTATTACTGATATATATATGACGCGCGTTTGGTTAAGGCCTGATTGCCAGAGGGTGCGATGAACGGACACTTCGGGGGTATTAGTTCACCTGCTCTGGATCTTTGACCGCAAAATCACGCTGGCCTCTGCGATCCAGAGGCGCAGGTGAGGTGGCGAACATGGTATGCATGTGGGAGGGGCTGGTAAAGGGGCCACCACAGTGCGTTCGCCGGAAGTCTGGCGCCAGACTATAGGGTATTGGCAAAACACTGTCCGGTGGTTTGTCCACCCCCGAACCCTGCACGTGGGCACGGTTGGTGCAGACAGTTCGAGGGGCATGATGGACGGGTTTGGCATGCCGTAAGACCCCAAGGCCAAAACTCATAGGGCCGGCTAGGATAGAAAGACGACCGGATACGTGACCAACCTGGTAGGGATCCGTGCCCGCCCGTTGGTTACGTCAGACCTGGTCGCAAGTGTACGACGAATAAGGCCCGGCGCGGCATCGATCGAACTTAAGGTTAGGTGTGTCGGTCAAAGACATCAGAGCACTTGTATCAGCCCTCGGAGTCAGTACGATGAGCCCCCTCGTTGCAGTTAAGACTTTGTCCAGGCGAGAAACGCTGCTAATAATGGCTAGGCCAGCCATGATTGGCAGTGAAAGGTTTACTTGTTCGGCCCGGTAATACCATCAAAATTAGAGCATTGGTCCGTCGATCTATTTGTTTGTGTACCGCTGAAAGGGGGTGGGGGTCGGGAGCTAAATTTTGGGGACCAAGCAATTAATTAATTAATAAGGAGAGCATGAATGGGGCGAGCGAATGTGAAGTGAATGAGGGGAATGAACGTGAGTAGGTAGATTTAAGGATCAGCGGAAGCCGCTTGGGGCTCAACACAGGCACCTATTTCGTGCGGAACATTGCACAAAATTATACTAATACTAGCGTCCAAAAAGTCCCAACACGGGACATGTCAGTTAAACCAATGGTGAATGTCATTATCATCAATTCTCTAATGCAACGTATTAATTATAATCTGGCTAAAGACTCACTTACCTATATGGTGTTCCCAAAACTTTGACCTCGCACATATATAAATTCGTGTTAGGGACGGCAACTCAAACCAACATCACGACGGCTGGGGTTTGGGGATGTGTGGTGCAATTGGCGTTGAAAAACAACATAATACACCACTGACAGTTTCAGTTTAGTTTAGGCTGCATCAAGAATAAATTGTTCACACCCCCTTCACACACCCATACCACTCAGTCGAGCTTACGTGAGGTTAGCAACAGAAAAAACACGCTAGAGGTTACATTGTAACATACATTTTAACACACAGTTTATCACAATCCACATTCCATACATACCACACCCCCCATACACCCATACACCCCCCCCCACTCACCACACCCCCCCACCCACACCCCGCACACCACCCACACCCGCCACCACCCCACACACCCCACCGACGGCAGAGCCGCCACCCCTACAGTATATACCCCAACCCTGTTTTGGTCACCAAAAATAATTACTTCTTTTCCAGAACAAAGGTCATCATCAGATATCAGAAAGTCATGATCAGCAAAAGAGCTTGATGATGGCTGGTAGACAATCATCATATATGCTGGTGCAGACTGTGTGTTCTTTAGGATAGCGCCATCTTCAAGGTCAGACCGACGAAAAAAGTGAGTCGGGACAGGGCAAATTTTATATCATAAAAATCAACATACCAATGCAAAACTGCACAAACACTATGCACATAGGTGGCACCTGTGGACCCTGCCCAATCAGCTCATATCCTGGTATGTTGAGAAATGAACTGGGAATGAAAGGAAGTGATGGATTCAGAAACACTGAGAATGGGTGGATGATGAAATAAGACAAAATCATACACCACATTTCGTTTTTATGTACTATCCATTAACATTCAAGTGATAAAATTTCAGGCTCCAAGGAAAAGGCAATAGGAAGTGGAGAAACATCCCAAGGAGGAATGGAAGGACCAGGCAGATAGTCTCCTGTGACAGTTACTTGCCAAGGCTGGGCCTGTGCAGGGTGACCAGGAGCACCAGCCTATGGACCGGGATGATCAGCAGGAGGTGCAATTGAAAGCAGGCTCATCAATCTGCCCCAATGACCGCAGCTGTGCTTTGGCTGTAAACTCGCAGCATGTCTGGGTCCCTGCTCCCCTCCCTCCCTCTCTCTTCTCTCTCCTTTTTCTTTTTTTTTTTTTCTTTTTCCTCCCCCCCCCTCCCCCCCTCCCCCCTCTTTTTTTTTCTCTCCTTTTTTTCTCCCTCTTTCTCTCCTTTTCCCCCTCCCCCTCCATTATAAAAGAAAGGAAAAGTACTGTCATGAAGCATGTGTGTGTTTAATGTATTGTTTCTGTTTTTTCCAATGCAATAGTATGAATATGGCTATGTGCATGCATGGGGACTAATGGTTTAAAACAACATAACCAATGATTACCTCTGCTGATGCTTGCTTTGCAGATGCAGAACAAAATAACACAAAAAGTGGTTTCAGTTAGGTAAATGAATGTTAAAAATGAATGTTAAGAAGTGGGGAATATAATATGATATGAGAGAACCTCAATTATTGCAGTTTTACTATAGAGACCAATTCCAAGCCACTTTGGGCATTAATTATTTTCTTTGTTTTCAACATCACCTTTCTGGTATTATTGTGCTTCAAGGTGGTAACAAGACAAGTATTACATTGTCATACTTGCTTTCAGAAAGCAAATAAATTGGTTAGTTGTAATTTTTAAGCTTGAAGATCTTTAAAATTTGCTTTAAAAGATGGGAGTTTTTTTTCATGTTAGGCTAGGTGGTAAATTAAAGAATCCATAAAACACCTTAAAATATAAATTTACCACCTTTCCTGCTATATTACCCCACTTCAAGCCCTCTTTTGAGTGTTATTTTGGCATTAATCTGTTAAATGGTATCTTTGGAATTACTGTAGTTATATTTTAGAACCCATGTTTATGAACACATAGATATAATTTATGTAATGTGCCATCCATGATGCAATGCTGTTTTGTGCCATAATTTATCCATATCTAGCCTGCTGCTTTTCTGATGTGATTAGAGGGACATCCAACACTCTATGCAGTTGATTCAACATTCATCCACATCATAAATGTCAAAACAAGTACAGTAGCATGTCAAAGTTTGTCATGCCATAAACTTGTTACCTAGCATAACTTACAGGTTTTTCAGACATAATTATGATTCAACAGTATTCTCATACATCCATCTTTTACCTTCAATTTGATACATAATTTAAAGATAACTATTTTAGCAATGATGATGTGAAATACCCATCCATTTCAATTGATGTTGCACAACAGACCACATTATAGGTAATCCTTCTATCTGGAATTGTGTTCAGTGGTGTTTGAGCACTAGTCTACAAGGGTGAATATAAGTAGGACACTTATCAACAAGACACTGTTCAAAATTTAATATGAAATCTCATGAAACATGATGTTGATACTTTATTGGGCATGCCAATTCAGTGCTTAGAAAGTGGCATAATTCATCCTACTTCACAAATAATGTATATATGCACAGATCACACATTATTCAACACGAATGAGTATGGGAATGGAAGGCAGCACAAACCAGGACATGACTTATAGATCATGTTATGAGAATATTAGTAAAGTTTATATTTTAGTAGATTTGATTATATTAAGCTGGGTTAGGCTAATTTTCAGTAAATATACTGATCAAGGTAAATGGTAATTTTTGTGATTTTTTTTGGTATTTTTGGCATAAAAGGCATTTTGGGAATTTTTGTATTTTCTTTTTGGATTGCCATGTTAATGAACGCGATTCGAAACATGCGACCACTCGTTTTCTCTGTAAATGCCTACTTCTCGGTTTATCATAGCAACAATTTCCGTAATGCGCCACTTATGCCACCCTGCTATTCCTTGCGCCATAATTCATCCACCCCCCACCTGGCGCCTCCCAGGTGTGACCAAACAAAAATTAAACACTCGACGTACTTGAGTCAAGTACTTAATTACTAATTTCCACGTACTTAATTTCCGCCCTTGCCACATAGATGGAACACTTACCATTCTGCAAGATCGTCAAAGGAAACTGAACAGTCAACATGTCCTCAAAGGAGTTTCATACGTATCGGAATGAAGAGGGGAAGTGAGTTTAGTAGGAATTGTTATTAAACTTTTGGAACTTTAGTAAGCATTGGGCGAAGGGCTCAGTGTCGCGCCAATGACGTCATCACACTACCGACGTGACTATGATGCCATCGTTCCAACTGAAAAGCAGGCATTTCCGCAGAAAACGAGTGGTCGCATCTCCCAAATCACGTTCATAAACGTAGGACTCCGAAGAAAATTTTGAAAATTTCCAAAACACCTTGTAAGACAAATTTACTGTTTTTTAAATAGTAAATTTGTTGGTCTTTGGATGTGAGTAAAACGATGTAAAAGTAAAAGCCTTTGGATGTGAGTAAAACGATGCGACCACTTATTTTCTCCGCAAATGACTAATATTCAGTCGATAGTGGTCAGAACACTTTTCTTTTCATCACAACACCCTACGAGTATCGTACTCTAACCCTCCCTTTCGGCGCACATATAATAGAAACAAGTACAATATTGTCATATATTTGAAGCAACTTCTTACTTTTCCTAAACTCCCGGAGGTAATCCCAACAAATTGCCTCCCCTACTCTAGTTTCGGCACATGAAACATCCCAAACTTGAACATCTCTTCCAGCAAAGCAAAACATTACTTTCCCCCTATCGAAATTCGACAAACATTTTTTTTCGAGCACTAAGCAGTCAACCCCCACTACACATATTTTTACACTCATGGCTCCCGTACAACAGGTGGTACGGGAGCCGCCTGGTGCGGTGGACCTAACTGGTCAAACAAAATTTACACTACCCATTCGGTTTACACAGCAAAGTTAGTGGCAATACTAACCTGTCTACAACACATTATTCATCACAACGTAACACCACACCCGCCATCATTTGCACGGACTCACGCTCATCCATCGACGCTCTCGCAGCCATACACAACACCCCACACCTCACATTCTATGCTATCCGACAACTCTACCACACCTATCATGCTCACTTCCAACTCACAATGCTCTGGGACCCCGACCACATGGAAATATCGGGCAACGAGCGGGTGGATGAGCTCGCCCGTCGAGCAATCAACCTTCTATCTGCCCCTAACATCCAGGTCCATCCCGGTGACTTTCTGTCACTCACAAATCAGCTTTTTATCAATTATCTCCAGACATGCTGGAATCACGACACCACACGTTTACATAGCATTAAGCCTGTGCTGGCCAAATTAAGCCTCCTATTGTGAACACTCACGCACACGAAATCCTCCTTGCTCGCCCCTGACTCGGACATACGAGGTGTGACAAAAAACGAGATTTTTATCATAAGTTGTATTACAAAATATACAGAGAAATACACATTGCCCCTTCCAAAGTAACCTCCCCAAAGTTAATGCACATCTGCATTCGCTCCTGCCACCCATGGGAACACTTGGCGAAGTCCTCTATAAGGTCCTTCAGCTCCCTCGTCGCAATGGTTTTGTTCTCTTCTACGGAGGCGAAATGAGTCTTAAAAATAAAATCCACACAGAACTTCTCTAAAACTAAGAACATTGCATGTTAAAAAATATTTGTTTAGAAACATAGATATAATCTGTAAAACCCTGAGGTATCTTCCGCATCTTGAGGAGTCTAGAAAAAATTTACATCGCCCACGGTTTCGAACAAGGATGACTCGAAAGAAAAGCAATGGAAGCTACCCTTGAAACATCTGGTGAACACAACGCCCGATTAATCTCACGAATGGAACGACTGAAGCTGATTGGCGCTTGCAACACCACTGCAATGTTCAAGACGTTCCGCTCAGGTACTCGCTAAAACATGGGCTGAACTAAGGCCATGGCAGCTCTATGCTCTTTAGATCCTTTTCATATCGGTATCACTAAATACCGGGTGGATTTCGAATGAGCACCATTTTCCGCACTATTCCCTCAAATAGTAAAAACACAGCTTCCGTGATTTACATTGACAACTCAGCCGCTGTGTGCCTCTTGTCGTTGGCGGTCGAGGACCGACTCTGACGTACGCACTAGCGGAGTACAGCCTGTCACATGCTACCATGGTGTGATCACTCTAATCACCGGATATACAACCGGATATGCTGTATACGAGTCCGCACGACCAAGACTAGGCCTAACCAGAAGACGAACGAGCGCGATATTAAAAATATATTCAATCACATACAAGTGCCTTAAAAATATGATACAGGTAGCGTTTGGTCCGCCCCACCTTACTAACCGGGGATACACACCAATCAAAGCACCAAATCGAACATCAATGGGCTGTTTTGGATTCAGATTGCAGTATTCAAACCCAAGTACCCTCATAACCCCATCAAGCAACGCCACAGCCGAAAGTGGAATTGATCTTCAGACCACGACACCCTGACTTTCACGCCCATACCCGACTGGTAATGCCCTGCGATGCTGGTGGAGTACGACTAGTCGATGAGTAAGGTCAGTGTCAGGTCACGCTAGGACACCCAAAGATGTCACAAAATTGCACTGGGGAACCCTTCACTGGGGCAGATTCCCAAGGAAATACCGACTTTGAATCTGGAGAGGGCACGGCGATGACCAGCCACATAGCTGGAAGCACTGTCTTACGCAGTTCGAGAGAGCCTGATTGATTTGGACCCAGGCCAGCTTATGGTACACTACGTCACGCATTCACAACACCAAAAAATACGAACTGGCTGATCACAGCTTCCCAGTGCATCCACGTCGAGTCGTACAACCCACAGCCAACCTGAGCGCGACTTGACGTCCATCCGTCCAGCTGCTTAACTACGCCGGTCCATGTCTAAAGAGGCGGGCTAAATGGCCCGCCAGTCTTTGGTTTGGTGTGCGGGTGACTGATCGCTGCCTGAATGTGCGGTGGTTCCCATGTGTTTGGGAGAGGGATGATTGCGGGGCGGGCGGATCCAGGCAACCGACACTGGAAGCACGTCTACCTGGTGAGCATCACAGCACGATAATGGATGTAGGCCGGAGGGAGATGTGGCACACCCCGTCGGTGACGGAGGGAGACGCGGCACACAGTCAGTAATATGGGTAACATCCGATAAACCGAGGATAAGTGCAGATACTGACACACATCAGCATACATCACCAAAGCCCCACAGAAGCCAGGAGATATCACCAGATACCAGGGCGTACCCAAGCGAAGGCACGTCCTCTAATTTGAATTTCATACAGAGCAGCGGAAGGAGGGTCCCGGAGGTAGCTTCACGCCGGTTGGCTCGCTTGCTCAGTCGGCGACTCCTCGTTCATGAGCGGCACGATGATGTCGTCCATATTGGGAAGCACCAACATTTTCTGCAACGGCACAAGGCACCTTGTCATATACACGCATGACTGTGTTCACGCAGCCTTGGTTAGCTTATATGCTTTAAGGGCGCTTACACTGCATTGGCTATTTGGCGCCTATTTGCACGATTGACTACAGCCAGCTAACAATCAGTCGACACTAACGCCGCGTCAGTTGACCGACTGCACAATTCCCCACTCCAGTGCATGACGATCGCGCACATTAACGACACGGGTGAAGTTAGCTCCCAGCTTTGGATGTATCAACGTCATTCTGCCACTACACAAGGCTGAAATGAGCGAAGGAGTCCAAAGTTGTAGTTCGGTCGAGATAATTATTGAAGCTGAAAACCGAGACCCATGGTGCGTACTGGATAATGGAGAGTCGGATGTCGCCAGTCGCACGAGCAAACAAACAAAGAAAAAATAGACAAGTTCAGCCAACACTAATGCGATATGACGATGCGGAACTTTTCATACACCACAAAGGGTTGAAGATCAAGAAACAACCAAGCACTACAACCAGTTAATGCCACACCCGGACTCCAGCCGCTTCTAACGAGCTATCGCGGGTTCGGCGGTGTCCTCCAACGGCTAAATAACACTCACGTTCACCTCCTCCACCAGCTTGTTTTCGATCCAGTCGGTGACCTGGGTCAGTGTGACGTCACGTGTGCCAAGCCGAGGGTGGGCCGACAGCAGAATGTCGGGCTGGCCACGGAAGCCGTACCTACGGAGACCACGGTCCGCTCAGGAACA